>JANAVB010013398.1:2914929-3117429 GCA_029216955.1 Iris pallida
AAAAACTCGACAAGTTGACCAACGAGCATATTAGAATGATAGAAAATAATGTTAGGAGCGTTACCAATATTTTTCGCATGGTCGAAAAGCTCCGCAAGTCACCGAAATCACGCTCGAACCAAAATTGGTTCAGTTTGGACCCACGATCATGCAACACGTACGCAGACAAATGGCACAAAACCACGTGAGTTGCTAATTGGAGGTGGAAGAAGACACGTAGGCTACACGCTAGAAGTGGTTTCACAACAAATAGATCATTAAAAGTCGAGAAAACACACTTACGAAAACAGCGTACCTGCTGTGATATTCCACTCCAAGTTCGACCGACTTCGGGTGCCTTCTCGGCTTGGTGTCGACCAAACCAGGGCCGTAGGCAGCCTGGGGCTTGCTGGGTGTTAGGGGGTGTCTGAGGAGGTCGTGAAGGGGTTGGAAGGGATGGGAAGTGTAGTGCCCAGCTTCGCGAAGGGACTAGATGAACAGAGAAATCGGTGCTTGCTCGAGATAAAGCCTTCATGAAGACGATTGATATGGGTGAGTGACAAGGACTCCACTTTCTGATTCTTTCACGCATAAAAAAGAATCTATGAATTTTCAATGTATGCTTAAGAAGTGAACGAACCATTGCTATACTAATCAAGATAAGAAGATAAAAAGAGATTGCTTACTTGTCCCTAATCGAATGCTAATAACGAGTAGAATCACATGCTATATATATATATATATATATATATATATATATATATATATATATATATATATATATATATAATAGAGAAACCCAACCCTCCCTCCACGGTAGGATTGGCCATTGTGTTCCAACTGGCCCAGTGAATATATATATATATATATATATATATATATATATATATATATATATATATATATATATATATATATATATATATATAAACCCAGCCCTCCCTCCACGGTAGGATTGGCCATTGTGTTCCAACTGGCCCAGTGATGCTTATCATTGCCGTCGCTGTGCCCCCAAAAGAAGCTAGCGAAAAGGGACTCTAAAGAGGAGAGCACCTTCTTAGGGGGTGAGCAGACGGCTAGGGTGTAAATGGGTGTATATATATATAATATATATATAGAAACCCAGCCCTCCCTCCACGGTAGGATTGGCTATTGTGTTCCAACTGGCCCAGTGATGCTTATCCTTGCCATCGTTGTGTCCGTAAAAGAATCTAACGAAAAGGGACTCTAAAGAGGAGAGCACCTTCTTAGGGGGAGAGCAGACGGTTAGGGTGAAAATGGGTATGGAAGAAAGGACGTGTTGGATCAGAATCATCTTTCCGCCCGGCGATAGAGTCGCGTTGTGCCATCCCTCGATCTTTTTTTCTAATTTTGCTCACTAGCCCTTCAAAGATACCCGCATTGGATCTACCATACACCAACGGGCACCCTAAGTAGGAGAACGGAGGGTACACAATAAAGAAGGAGGTGATGTTAGAGAGAGTAGCAGAGTAGTTCCTGTTAGCTTTATGGTGGGTGTAAATGATGCTTTTGTTGGAGTTAACACACTGACCGGAGTATTTAGTGTATCTCTCTAGCATTTTGTGGACCACCTCTACTGACCCAATATCGTCAGAGGAGAAGATAAGGTTGTCATCTGCGTAAGCTAGGTGGGTGATGATGGGCCATCCGGTGGTGGTATGGAAGTGGTGGAACCGAGGAGTATCCACCATTCTGTTAAGGTTTCTGCTGAGCGCTTCTGCCACGATGATGAACATGGTGGAGGATAGAGGGTCTCTCTGTCTAACACTGCGGCTAGATGTGAAGAAGCCCTCGGCTTGCCCGTTGATGACAGTAGAGAACCAAGAATTACTGATGGATCTAAAGGCGATGTTAATCCAAGTTTTCAAAAAGGCGAAGGCCCTGAACACCCATATCATGAATTGCCAGTCCAGGCGGTCTATGTCTAGGTTGATAGCTATATTCCCTTCTCTAGCTGGGATTTTCATACACGTGATCATTTCTTGCGCCAGTAGGATGTTGTCTGTGATGTTCTGCCCAGAGATAAAACCACTTTGTTCTTCGGAAATAATCTTGGAGAGAAGATCGGACATGCGATTAGCAATGACCTTCAATATAATTTTGTTGGTAAAGGTGCATAAGCTAATGGGACGGAAGTCTTTAGAAGTCTTTGGGTTGTCCTTCTTGGGAATGAGGATGAGGTTGGCGCAGGAGATCGATCTGGGGTAACTCGCACCTTAGAAGAATGCGATTGCTGCCTCATGTAAGTCTGATTCGATGATATCCCAGCAAGATCTGAAGAAAATACTGGAGAATCCGTCAATATCGGGGGTGCTGTGTTCGTTCAAGGCCCAAACTGCGGATTTGACTTCCTCTACGGAAGGGGGTGTCAGCAGCTTAGCGTTATCTCTATCGTCGATCATGCGGGGAACCTTCTCCAGGAACTCCTCATCCTTAACGATGTCCTCTTTGGAGAACAACTGGGTGTAGTAATTGGCAGCGGCTACTTGAATACTCCATTGGTCTTTAAGTAACTAACCACTCTCATTGGTGATTTGATACAGGTTAAGCTGTTGTCTGCGCCCCTTGACGCAGGAGTAAAAGAAGCTTGAGTTTTTGTCCCCTTCGACGTCCTAGGTCAGCCTGGCTTTCTGTTTCCAAAATTTCGTCTCGACCTTCAACCGAAAATTGAGGAGCGCTCTGGTGAGGTTGAGGGTTGTGCGAGTCTCTGGAGATCTGTCTGTTGCGAAAAGGGTCTCCACGCGGTTGATATCGTCCTCGGCCGTGCAAACAGCCTGGAAAATGTCGCCAAAAGCGTCCTTGCTCCAGTTCATGAGGGATCTTTTGGTGGCTTTAAGTTTGGCCGCCACGCAGGTTAGGGGGTCAGGGTCATCTACTGAGCACCAGGCCGCCGTTACAATGCTTCTGAATTGGGGGTGGTAGCTCCAGAAGTCGAGGAACCGAAAGGATTTCTTAATCTGGTTCTAATTGCTGCTGATCTCAATGAGGAGGGGGGAGTGATCTGATTATGTGGCATTGAGGTAGAAGAGGTTGGATATGAGCCCCCATGTCGTAGCATCAGTTGTTGACCAGGGCTCGGTCCAGACGGGAGTATTGCCGTCAGGCGCCTTCCTGCATGTTACACCAGGTGAAAGCGTTGTTGGAGTACGGAAGGGGGGACAGGTGGGCGTTGAAAATGAAACTATTGAAGTCATTCATAGCCGTCTGGGGGCGGACGACCTTCCGACTTCTCATCTTTGTTGGATATCGTGTTGAAGTCGCCGACACAGAGCCACGAAAGGTTGAAGAGGTTGAAGTGGGTGTCCATCAGGGTATCCCAGGGCAGTTTACGTTCTGGGATGTCGCAGCTACCGTGGACGATGGATAAGAGGGAGCGGGACTGGAGCGTGGGATGTTCCACCCAGCAAGAGAGCGTCTGTCTCGAATTGTGGATGGTACCGAACTTGATCTCCGCAGCAAAAAAGATCCAATATCGTTGCAACCCGCAACAGCGGATGGGAAACCAAGCTAGAGCTGGATGGATTTGATTTTTTTGTGGGGGATTTTGGGGTTCAATTATAACTAAAATGTCAATCTTGTGGATTTTTTTGAGACTGATTTATCTTCTCAAGGTTGATTTGTTCGCCAGACCCTTAACATTCCAAGATAGGATGTTAAGTATTGGAATTTTGGAGGGGAAGGGTTTGTTGAGTTCCGCGACTGACCTCGTGATCATGACCGTTGACTCTTGGTCGCACTTCTTCTTCTTATTGATGAGATTTTTCGCAACTCTGGAGGGGGCTGCCTTTGTGTCTACCTTCGCTACGAGTGTGTTTTGTAAGGATTCTTATGCTTCCTCTGTCGGGTGGATGTATGTCTCTCCCTCAATTTCTGCTAATGCGCAAAAGTGGTTGTTCGAGATGAGGAGCCCGATGTCCTTGGCTTGCTGGAATCTGACCGCTGAGGCTTGGCTGATATTCGCCGGGGCATCCGTACTTATTCTCTCAGTGTTGAGGGATGATCCATCTGCGGTCATGTCTGCTGATGGGTTCTCCATTGTCTGTTCAACCTCCTTGTCTCTGTCTGGGTACTCCTTGATATTCTTTCTATTCGCTGTGAGTGTGGCGTCGGCTGATGCACTCTCCTGGGCGTCGTTCGTTGTGGCTGCAGTGAGGATGTCGAATTTGTTATTGAGGTTGATGGCTGGGGGATTATAGGGGACAATGGCTTTGCTCGTGGGGGGAGGGGGGACTGGGCTAGGTGTTTCGATGTTTTCCTCGAAGCGGATGCAAAAGTTTGGAGGGGGGATCGGAGCTAGATAAGTTAGGTGATTCTCATTTGAGGCGTTAGTCTTGTGAGATGCTTTCTTCTTCAGCTCCAGATGTGCCCTAAAGCAGTGCTTCATGGTGTGCCCTCTCATCTGACAGTGCTTACAGAAGATGACATTATTGTCGTATACCAAAGTTTGAGTGTGTGTCTTGCCTCTGAGCTCGATCTGAATTTGAGTGGACGGGTCTTTGGACAGATCAAGTTCCACACAGATTTTCGCAAAGTTGTCTTTGGAGAGGTTGCGGGTTTCTTCATCTATGGCCACAAAAGTCCCGAATGAGTTGGCGATTCTTTTTAGAGTAGCAGGGGCGAAGCAGACTAGGGGAAGGTTGGGGAGGGTGACCTAGGCCGAAATTATCGACGAGTCGACTTTGGTGTTGAAGCTGGGGGACCATTTAACGATTTTCACGCTCTGGGCGTCGATCCTGCTAGTGCCTCTTTCCCAAACCCTCATGAAGTCGCTATCAAAAGAAAGGTGGAGGAACATGTGTTTGGGGTCAAACGGCGCGATCCTGTAAGCAGATGTGAGACCCCATGCGGCTATCGCTTCCTGCGCTTTAGTGATTTTTGGGCACCCGAGGAAGAACTTCAGGACGAATGTCCGCGAGAAGGTGGATGAAAGGGCCGAGATTTCTTTGGAGGTGAAGGGGATGCGAATATCTTGACCATCTATCGGGGTCGGGGATTCGATGTCTTGGAGCTAAATCTCCTTGAAAGGGATGGCTTGATGTGCCGCTCGATCTAGCCTTAGCATCTCTGCGTATGTCGGGGCTCTGAGAGAGTGCGTAGAGCAGGTGGGAGGGGGAATGGGGCCTACACCTGCACCAACCGTGAGGAGCATGGGGGCCTGACTCATAAGGGGAGATGCGACTGACACGCCCGCGCTACCAGAAGAAGGCGCCCAAGCTGACGCACCGGAGCCTGCGCCAGGAGCCGAAGGCGCGAGGGATGAGAAATGAGGTGCGCATGAGCCATTAGAGGCGAAGCCCGGTGCCACGGGGGGCGCGCCAACCGAGGATCCTATGCCAGAAGGTGCAGGGCTAGGCACATACATACAAGGCGCAGAGGGGCCACCTGCAATGGAGGCCTGCGCCAACCGAGGATACCGTACCACATGCACAGGCAGTGGGGGTGGAAGTGGTAGGTGCTAAAGAGAGTGCACCGCTGGAAATTAGCAGGCCGGATCCTCCAATAAGACCCAAGGGACCCAAGCTATATGATCTTAAGGGCGCTACTCCTTCCAGCCTCGACAAAGGAGCGCCACTGAAAAGAGAAGGCGCAGAGTGCGAGGTAGCAAGAGTTGATGGGAGTTGATTCAAAAATTTAAAACTGGACGTCTAGCTGGCCCTCGGGAAATAAGATACAGCAGCTAGCTCTACTCCCGAGGAGAGGGGGGGCTCCCAGGGACATCCGACCGAAAGGAACGTCGCCCGAAGTCGGAAAGGGGCCGAAAGGGCCCGTCGGAGAGCCGACAGCGGGGCCGATAGAGCTCCGGAGGGGAGGGTGTACGGGCATCACCGACGCCTGAAGCAAGGAAGCGGAGGGAGAGAGGAGGGAGGACGATCGGTGAAGGGTCGAGAAGCAGCCCGACAAACATAAGAAGATCGGGAGGCCAAGGAGGCGGCTGCGATGGAAGCTGGTGGGGCGGGGCCATGGAGGAGGACGGTGGGGACGGTGGGGAGGTGGGGGCTAAGCAAGGGGAAACCTCCAGGGGGAGCTCGGGAGCAACATTTTTCTATATATTAGTTGTGGTGGAAGCTCCGCACGAGCAGCTCGATCTGGGCTCGGTTCATGAAAGCTAGATATTTTCGATACTTCCACCCTTCGTGCTGACTCCAACAACAGATATTCAGCGGCCTGGCGTCACATTCTTCACGGACGATACCTCGTCGAGTCCCTTATTCGCCTGTAGCTAGGAAATAGCAGCTCATCCCTTTTCCACGAACGTTGGTTAGGGGATGCTATTCTAGCGCAGACCCAGACAGTCCCCCCCTAATTGTGTTATCAGCGACCTGTGGGACGACGAGTTCGAGTGGAGGTGGGATAGGGTCAGAGAGAGGCTAGGGCTGGAGGGAGCCGAGGACCTGGCCGCATTCAGATTTACAATCAACAACGTCCCTGACGCGCTGAGGTGGTACCCCACGTTCGATAATGTCTTCACGCTCACTTCGGCTAGCAAGTCGTGAGAGGCATCGGAGTGCAGTCCCCCACCATCGCCCCATTCTGGCAGTCATGCATTCCTAAAAAATAGTTCGTGCTGATTTGGAGAGCGTTCCAAAGGAAGCTCCCCACGGCCGACACACTCACCACCATCGGTTTCAGCTTAGCCTCGAAATGTCACTGTTGCATAACGCACAAGTCGGAAACAACTGATCATGTCCTGTATTTCGGTGACCTTACTTCTCAGGTGTGGACTCGCCTATCATGCACTTCAACAATCTTTTAGACATCTGGGGCTATTCTTACGGTCACCAGATCGTCGCAGCTGCCAGCATATGGGTCTTATGGAAGAATCAGAACAAGTTCAGATACGAAGACCGATAATACAACCCCACTCAACAGAACAGGGAGGTCCTCAGACAGATTCACAAAGTCAGCAGGCTCTACAAACACTCTACGGACAGTTTCTGGACATCGCTGCTCGAATGACTGCCCCCGGGGGTAGCAGGCGATGCTTGCACCACACTCCTTTTTATTTTGTCTTTTGTCGCATTCTGCGCTCACTTGTTAAGGCTTCGGCAAGCATTTTGCACCTTTTACTTGAATAAAGTCGACATATATATATATATATATATATATATATATATATATATATATATATATATATATATATATATATATATATATATATATATATTATAATTTATGCTTGTACCGATGATCAATTTTAAGATCCCAATGGTGAATGTTCACTGAGACCAATATTTGTTCCTTCGATTGATTTTAATACTTTAATTGTTTTTAGCTCTTCTTAAATTTTCTATTACCATATTCAAGACCTCTCCCATCCTTGTTCATATTGCATAAAAGTACACTAATTGCTCTCCGTGGGATCATTTAGGATATTTGAGCACCTCTAGAGAGGGTGAATATAGTGTGTGCGTGTGCAGCGGAAAATAATCACTAATTAAAAATATTAAGCAGTTATATATTATGGCAGATAAAAGACTGTAAATAAAATGCGGTAAAGTAAGAGTCAAGAATTCACTCAGTGAACACCACGATGTATACTGGTTTTCCTCTGAGAGGACTAGTCCAGTTGCGAGTACTCTTGCTCGTTGTTAATCCACTATGGCACAAGCTTTAACTGAGCGCTTGCAACTCTTATAACACCATGCATGGTGACAAGTGCACGACCGACTTCACAACACCGTGCTTAGTGACGAGCGCACGACTGACTCCAGAAGGCAATTGGAAAACTAGAAAGTTTTCTGAATACAGCCTCCGATACAACTCTTCAACACCAAAATCTAGATTAAACAGAAACTGTACTGGCTTGGCTAAGAGTCGTAAAGGCTTAGATATGAAAGTAAAAAAAGCTCAAAATACTTTAGATAGAGAAGAGAAGAGATGAAATTGGATGATTAAAATGAATGGTAATCTCAACTTTATTTATAGTATTTTTGGGGGACCACACTCGGGCAGAGCTCGGATGCTAGGATTTTGCATACGAACGTTGGATGCAGATTTGGTGGGAACTGTATTTCGAATTTATCCAGAACGAACTCGAGCCGAACTCGGTCAGAGTTCTGTCATAGTTTTGCTGGGTCAGAACAGTAAGAAATGGGCCAAATTTGCATAGGCTTTGGGCTTTTTCAAATTGTGGATTTTTGGGATACGTAGGTAGGCTTATTTTTGTTTGTGGACTGAGAAAAATCTAAGCCAGTACCGATCCGATCAATCTGACTTTTTTTCTATACTCAATAAAAGAAAAAATATAGAATAAATATGAAAACTAATAGCCCATTTAATGACGCCTTTCTCCTGACATTTGAGCAGACTCATTTTTCCTTGACAACAATCGTTCAAAGATAAACAGATCTGGAAATCTGAATACCTTTCGGGGGCTTCGCCCCCGAACCCTCATGGGGGGCGCTGCCCCCTCGACCCCCGTCCGTTGACCGGGCAGCGGAACCCCCGATGCGAGGCCCCGGATAGGTCGTTAGGCAGTTAAAAGAAATCTTCTTGTATTATGTCGTCTTTGGCCCATCAATAATTCTTCGTTGCATGTGTCCTAGTTTGATCATGCTTACTGCTTGTCTGCAAGTACATGTTAGACGAAACAAAATAATAGGATGCAGTATGATACAAGCATAGCAATATGATAAGACCATTTAGGACAATGCTAAGTTTATAGGACAATGCTAAGTTTAAGTAGCAACATGATAGTGATTACATGAATATTAGTGACATCACTAGTTAAACTTAATTGATTAGCCATATTCAAAAACATGATATCATTATTGGGCTAACATTCTCCCTATTTTTTTATTATGGCAAATCGGTTAAGTTTAAAATAGATACAATAGATGCATATATCACTGATAAACACATATTACTAAAATATTGTTTGTTAACTTAAACTTATTCTCCCCCGTTGACATGATCAAAAAATAAGCTCCCCCATAATAAGAAAAAAATTAATGATAATAGAATGAAGACAGAAATAATCATGAATAAAAATTAGGAGAATATTTGAAACAAACCATTCAAAACACAATTTAAGAAAGAATATAACTCTAGTTTTGAAAGAAACCAATAAAGGATTTTAATAAAAAGGTAGATACCAATATAGTATAAATCAATCATTGGTCGTAAATAATCCATGAAAAAAAATTCACAGATCTAGATATAAAATACCAAATATAGAAAAATAAGACTTTTAATAATGATCACAAAAAAATATGATTCACAATTTGTCCATACAAATTAGTGAATCAATTTCATAAAGAGTATACTCATTGAAAAGAAAACAAAATAGATATGCTAGAATCTATGCAAAATCTATACCAAAGTTCATGCATTTGAACTCAATTACCTTAGCATGATAAATAAATATCCACTAGATAAATATGAAGGTAATGAAGACAAAATATTTGAGAATGAGAAATTCAGTCGACTTGAATGCTCCCCCGCAAAGTATGATCAGTCTAAGTAAGATAATCATGAACTTTGAGATAAATCATCAACAAGAAAAACCAAAATAATGATAGCTCAATAATTATCATGGTAAGAAAATCAAGAATAAAAAAATTCTAACTTGTAAAACTATGAAATGAGAGAACTAAGAATAATTAAGAAAAAATCATATATATTCTCATAAAATCACTATAAATCCAAATATCATGAACAAGTTAAAAATTATATGTGCATGGTGTACTAGATATACCACATATTAAGGGTATAAATGAATTGAAACAATTAATTTGCTCCCCTTAAAATATGCGTATCTAGTTCAAAAATAATTTATATGCAAAAATAGATAAAATAAATAATCACAAGATCTGAGGAATATCCAAGATATGCATCTTTCTTTCATTTAATCAAATGCATACAAAGTTCCAAACTTGAAACAAATATCATCTTTAGGCAAGTAAAAGAAATATCCAATAAATAAATGCTTAACGATGAACAAACAAAATATGTCTACAGTAATAAAAATAATTTCAAGACAGTAAATAATTTTTGAAAATTGCCTTAATAATGGTATTCGAGTAACGGACAGATTAAAAAAATATAAGACATTTGAAATACGGAATTCACTATAAAAAGGTTGTCCTAGTGAATGTTCGAATGCGTCCGTTTAGTCCTCAGACTCACAACTGATGATTCAAAACTTTTGTATCACGAAAATAGCTTTAATAAAAGATCCATAGCCCATTTTAAGTAAATAAAAACAATATAGATAAATGTCCAGAATAAATAGTATTCTAGATATATGGCATGTTAAGGGAATAATTGATTTAAAACAATTAACTGCTCCCCATTTTCATGGCTATATCCAAAATTAATAACAAATTTAAATTCCAGAGAAATATTTTCAGAAGTAGAAAACTAATTCATCAAAATATTAGGTCTTCTTATCAAAGTTCATTTCTTCCCTTTTAAAGCCGTAGCACTGTATCAACCGTAGGCTTAAAGAAAAAGAAACGCTTTGAGAGATAGAAATTAAACTGACTTCTCCCCCACAAAGAATTACTGCTATAGGCAGTTAGTAACTTGAATAAGAAGAGAATAATAAAAATCTTAAAAAATATTATGAATAAGAAAAACAATCATCTTTAGACAAAAGAGATAATATCCATTAAATGAACACTTAAGATGAAAAGATATTTTAATTTAGCATATATAAATAAAAATACGATGAATAATCTTAAAATACGACATAAATTAATCTATGCAATAAAATCTCACAATAGAAAAGTTAGATCAACACATGTTACCTTTTGTGAAAAATATAAAAAGATAATATTGTCCATCAAAATGAAAGTCCAAATCTAAAGATGAAATCCATCTCTCTTTGCTTAGAGTTGAGATCAATCCAAGATTGTAGATCATTTTAGAGAATACAAAAATAAGTGTATCTACTGAAATCTAAAGATCTCAAACAACAACAAAAGAATCAAATCATTTGTAGCTATAAGCATAAGATGTATCTATTACATGTATCCTTATATGTGCTACAAAATTATTGGATAACAATAAAATATAAAACATTTATAAATTAAAATATAGGGCCTAGATATGCTGATGTATTCTGGAACCTAAGGGACTGGGTTCAGTGCCTTGGATCCAAAACTACATAATAGTTGCAAGTAGACCTTAATAAATCTTAAGTCTATAAAGTATTGATCACTTTAGGTTAGCTGTAGGGGCCGGTTCCCAGCTAGCGGTAGTCCGAAGATTAGTACACCGTGTTGCTTCAGGCTATTTACACATGTATGATAGAAGGACCCTTTCGGCTTGTACCCAAAATGATCTCTACTTTTAAGAACTTAGATTTAAAAGAATATATACAGTATCATCAATCAGCATCGAAATCCAGAATTCCTAAATATAAGATAAGTAAATCCCCAAAGAATGAACAAGGAATGATCATCAAGATTAAGATACTAAAAACTAGTTTTCAAAAAGTTTTCATAGTGCACTATAGAAATAAATATATAGTATAAGTGTGCACCAATAAACATATCAAGATAGAACAAACGATCTTAAAAGAACACTCACAAATAATCATGAGCAAGACATTAATAAATATTTCTTCTCAAAATCCCAACTTAAAGATATAAACCAAATAAATATCGAAAATTATGAGACTACTAATATATATATATATATATATATATATATATATATATATATATATATATATATATAATTGCATACATGAAATAATTCAAATACGAGTCATGTATCCAAAATGTCAACCAAAAAGCCAAGAAAAATGTCATTTAAGAGAGGCTTTGAAGAAGAAGCTAATAAAGAAAAGAACACAAATTTGTTCAAGGAAATCAATAGCTAAAGTATGAGGTAAGCACAAGTTTGAAGATAACAAGTATAATTAAATACTTTTTAAAATAATATAGAACTTGAGCTTAACTCAATATTCTCCCATAAAGATATTTATACAAAAGTATATATCAATAAAATATATGAGCAATATACAAATGACAATATATGAAGTACTCATGTATCCTTAATAAACCTTGAAAAATTATCACAAGATCAAAAACATGTATAAATATGCTTTATTGGACAAAGATGTAATTGATTCATAAGCAGTTACTCAAAATAAGATATAAGAATCAATAATGAATATATTATGTAAGCACAAGGTTAACATAAAAATGTATGTATATATTTTTTGAGTAAAAAGGGACTTGTGCTAAACATACATACTCACAAAATACCGATTAAAGTAAATATGACATGTTAAAGACAAATCGGTAAGAAGTGACCATTTGAGAAATATTAAAGACAAAGAGTCAAAAACACATTAACTCTAGCTCCTATAGACTAGAGTGGTATGCATGCTTCATAGATAAAGACTAAGAGTAAAGAGCATACATAGATAAATATGACATGTCACATAAATAGAAAATGAGTAAAAGACTATATAGTGTGAAATAATCATTTAAGCTAAACAACTAGTCATGCTAGGATTATAACTCACATAAATGATAAACAACTAAAAGATATCAATGAGAGCAAATAGCAAGACATCAATAAGAACATGCTAGATATTAAAAACTATTTATGAAGCATGTTACCAAAGTAGTTCTAGTGACCACACATATGTTGGTGCAATTGCGTGGAAGATGACCGTTGTACCTTTGCAAACACCAACATACTCCATGGTTCTATGGTTCATCATAAGTAGCTCCACCTGAAATATTAGGTGAAGACTTTGGTATCCAGTACTTGGATCCACATTTGTTAGCTTTGGGAATCCATTTGCACAAGTTCATATCAACTAGCTTTCTAATCTGATAATGATTAGAAATGTGTCCATTCATACCGCAATAATGACAGAAAGTATTAACATTAGTCCTATATACAGCAGTATAAGAACGTGCAGTGGTGTGATATGATGTGCGTGGATACTTATAATAGAATGCATGGTTACGTGAAGCTTTAGCTTTATTTGCTTCCTTTTTAAAAGATCTGTTGTGTGTGACTTTGTGATGTGTCACGTGTCTTGTGTTAGACTGAGTCATAGGTTGTACTACCTGCTTTTTCAGTCTAATCTCTAACTTTTTAGAGTTAGCACAGATCTCATCATATTTAGCAGAAAGAGCACCAATTCTACATGAAGCAATAGAATACTTCTTCTTTTCTAATTCTAACTCCTCCTTGAGTTTAGTATTTTCTTGAATGCTTTTCTCAATACAATCAAGTGCCTCATGCAATCTAAACTCAAGTGTGAAAATGTCAGTAGAATTATCAGAAGTAGAAGTATTTCTAGCATCATTCAATAAGCAAGTAAGCTTTTCATTCTCACGCTTATAGACTAGAATATCATTTCTAGCCTGCTTATACTTATCTAATACTTTCTTATGTTCTTCCAATAGATCACTGAAAGCATCAGATAACTCATCATAAGAAAATCCATTCTCTTCAAGAACAGAGTTGTCTTGTACCTCATTGGATAATGCCATTGAGCATATATTTATAGCTTGGCGAGGTCTCTCTTCTTATTCGGAATCGCTTGCTTCGCTTTCATACCA
Source organism: Iris pallida (assembly GCA_029216955.1). Classification (NCBI taxonomy): domain Eukaryota; kingdom Viridiplantae; phylum Streptophyta; class Magnoliopsida; order Asparagales; family Iridaceae; genus Iris; species Iris pallida. The sequence goes on from JANAVB010013398.1 coordinate 2,928,465, forward strand.
TATGCTAGTGGTAGAGTACTTGTGAGATGACGACCTTCCTTTGTTTGATCGTTCATAGTGACTCTCCTTTCTAGCAGTACTACAATCTTCTTTGATGTGGCCTATCTTCTTGCAGTTGTCACATACAAGCTCTTCGTCATATATAGGATTGTGTTAAACCTTAAATCTCGATGCCATTATGCACACATTTGTATCATTATAAAGACTATCCTCCTCTCTGGAGTCGCTAGCACTGCTTTTATACCTGCACTCATAAGTAGCTTCAAGAAGTTTCCAAATTTTATGAGATGTTGTGCAAGTAGGAATGAGATTGAATACATTGAAGTCTACAGCACAATAGAAAGCATGCTTTGCTTTTGCATCAAGGCTAGCTAACTTCTTCTCTTCCTCTATTTAACTATAATAAGGCTTGTTAATAATTAAGGAAGTAAGAACAAAGGTGATAGTAGGCTTTTTGTAGCCATTGCAAACAATTGACCATAAATCTAGAGACTTCAGGTAGAAGCTCATCTGTGTCTTCCAAGAAGTATAGTTCATTCTATCAAATAGTGAAGGTCTATTTGTGGACTGCCCTTCACCTGTGAATATTGATTTCACGGCTGTCATATATAAATACTCTAGAGTGTTATAATTGAATATAACCTGCTTTGATATAACAATTGTGGGAGTAATTGGTATGAGCAGTAATATCTATATAACAAGCACCTGCTCTGATACCAATTATAGGTAATTGGAATCAGAGCTTAACAATTGATAATAAGGATCTACTCTAAGGATGTTAAGCCAGATAATAGAGTCCGAACTTTGATACCAATTGTAGGACATTTGAGCACCTCTAGAGGGGGGTGAATAGAGTGTGTGCGTGTGCAGCAAAAAATAATCACCAATTAAAAATATTAAGCAATTATATATTATGGCAGATAAAAGACGGTAAATAAAATACTGTAAAGTAAGAGTCAAGAATTCACTCAGTGACACTACGATGTATACTGGTTTTCCTCTGAGAGGACTAGTCCAGTCACGAGTACTCTTGCTCGCTGTTAATCCACTATGGCACAAGCTTTAACTGAGAGCTTGTAACTCTTACAACACCATGCTTGGTGACAAGTGCACGACCGACTTCACAACACCGTGCTTGGTGACGAGCGCACGACCGACTCCAGAAGGCAATTGGAAAACTAGAACATTTTTTGAATACAGCCTCTAATACAACTCTTCAACACCAAACTCTAGATTAAACAGAAACTGTACTGGCTTGGCTAAGAGTCGTAAAGGCTTAGATATGAAAGTAAAAATGTAACGCCCCAGTCCCAAATACGTAGGACCAAGTACGTAGACATGCCAGCTGTATACATACGAAATACATGGACCTCGTATGTATACATAAGCTGTAAAATGTAGTAATCCAAGACAACTAAATCTTATCCACAATGAAAGGAATAATAATATAGAAATCAACTTAAATATTTATGATACAATCGTTGGGCGGAGACAAAGTCCACTACCAACTAATTTAAATAGAGAAGAAATATACAAAGAAAGTGATTGGTCGAGTGAAGCAATGACAAGTCCAAAAGCAGTCATCACGAAGGAAGGAATGGCCTTAGCTAGAGCACCTGCAGAAAACATGAACACACACCTGGGGAGAAACCAGGTCCTCAGAGGGACGTAACAAGACACATAATATCATGCCGATAAACTGAATAAATAAGCTCAACAGAAAAGTATGCATGAGTACAGGGTCCTAACCATTCTATGTGATATGCATTTTGAGGACAATGTTCTACGCAGGGGCTGTAACGGATTCACGCAAGCAAGTAATAGAAAGTGGCCAGCAAGTAGCGCTCATCCGAGACGCTATCGACCTGGGCAGAAGGTAGTGCTCATGAGAGTCACCCTCGGCCCAAAATGTGTGTAAAAATAAAATGTAGCCCCTACGCTAATAACTGTCCCCTCCCTCCAATGATACTACACAAGTGTCGACTCCACGACACTGTTTAATCCTTGATAACTGCCAAGTCTTCTACACAATCTATTGGCAGTTATTCCTACGCATGCGCACGGGGGATCAGCCCACACGCAAGTGACCTCTATATGATACTCACAACTCTCACACACAACTCGTGTACAATCGTGATAAGTCAATGAGACACACTAAATTTGACGGTAGTCCCTTAACTCTAAGCCAATTGTATAAAATATAGTAATTTGTATTTACATATAATTTAAAAAGGAAACAACTAAAATATGCATGATATTGAGCAGAAAATTTAAACAGTAAAGGCAAGGTGTCTTGCCTGAGGTTATGTGCAAAAGAGAATAATCCAGTAGCTCGAACCAACAAGTAAATGAAGCCAGAAATAGCCAAATCCCATAGATGACTCCGGATGCTGCAACAAACATCACGAACGAGTTTGGAATATAAGATATACCTAGGAAACGCCTGTCCAAAAGTTAAATTCTGGAACAGGGGCAAAATCGTAATTTCGGATTAAAATGATGTCCGCCGTTGGACCCGCTTTGCACCGAAATGCGCGCCAGAACCTACGGTCTCTAAAGTCATCAAACTACATGTCTATAAATTTGTTTTGATGAGACGAACCCAACGGTATGTCCAATTTTGGATTCCGGTGGACTTTGCACAAAATCGTCCGTTGAGTGGGATTGTAGGCCCGCCAAAATAGCGTTCCGATCAACGGTCTCAGAATCTGACCAAACTTGGCTCACGGGACGAGAAAAATATTTCGAGTCCAATGGCGCAAGTTTCGTCGCGATTTGATGAGTGTGCACAAAGTTGTGACTTAATTTGCAAAGAGTCGATACGGGATATCTCGACGGATACGCATTGATTTCGTCGCGCACATGCAATGAAATCGAGTTCCGTCAGTTCCCACACGTCGACAACATCCATATGCGCCTTTCGATGCATATAGTGCGCGACCACGTCGCCCGGTTTTTCGGGACAGACGCCGTATCGGAGTGTTTCTCTACTTTTTGAAAACAGAATTTACAGTTTTTCGGAAAACTTTAACAACGTGTAACTTTCTACATACTAGATGAAAGGTGAATCCAAAAGGTGCGTTACAATCTCGGTTAGGTTGTCTTTGACTACCTTCAATTAGTTTTTACGAAAGCTTAATGGACAGCAAGAAAAGTGGCCGACAAGTTGGTGTTTCAAAACAGTTTTTAATATTCAGAAAAGTGGGTTTTTCTCCAACTTCGTCTCGATTTTTCGAGCAATATGGATGGCCATGTCAAAATCCACCTAGGGGATCTCGAAGAGAGTCAAGTCTACTTTCCAGAACATTTTACGGATCAAAAATCGGAGTTACGAGCAGAAAGTTACGTCATCGGAAAGTAGGGTACCTTGAGTGGGAAAACTGCTCCGTGGATGACGAAGGGCTGACTTTCGATGCTCCGTTCGTCGCGCACAAGGCTCCGTCGCTGGTGAAATAAATTCGTAGGCGAAGAGGGTATGATCAGGCTCAACTTTCGTTTTGGAAGTCTAGAGTTTTGAGGTTTGTAGAGAGAGTTATATATATTACAAGTTGGAGGAAAACCTAATACTACTACTACTATTACTAATAACCCCTTATGTGTTCCCAATAACCCGACCCCACGTGCGTTAACTTGCTGCTGGTGCAGCAAGCATAGGATAGGGAGGGGCCCGCCCCTTTAAGTGGGGGTGGGTTGACTTTCTTTTTTTTTCTTTTTTTTTTTTCTTTTTCTTTTTCCTATTCTTTTTCTTTTCTTTTTCTTTTCTTTACTAAATCTTTTCAAACTTTATAAATATATATATATATATCCATAAATATCCAAAAAATCTATTTAAAATTCAAATATCATTTAAAACTCAACTATCCAATTATTTAATATATTTGAGCATATCTATATATATATAAATTCAATCCTTAATAGATCAACTCAAAATAAAAATAGTATTTAAATAGAAAAACATGGTTATTAAACCTCCACAAATTAATTTTAATAATAATAAATTAATAAAAATTGCTCCAACGAGTGAACTTTACCGCTCACTCATGTATGGGTCCAAAAAATTTTGTACCATCTCGTAAAATATTATTTTATTAATAAAATATAAATTTTGTACCAAAAGTCAATAATATTCAACAAGTCTCAAAATTATTTAAAAATATTTGTACATACACAAAATATTCCTATATGGCCACCTTAGTCACCCCACATGCTCACATGGGCTCAAATTTGTTCGGGCCCTGTTCGGGCTGAATTGGCCAACCCGGGTCATCAAAAAAAAATAAAAGTAAAACCATAAATTGTATAAATTCATTTTTAAGTCTAATAAAATAAAAATAATTATAAAAAAATAGGGGTTTTACATCCTACCCAACTTACAAGAATTTCGTCCTCGAAATTTAGAATTTATAGGGTAGATAGGGTTGAGGGATAAGAAGAGTTCGTCAATACGAAAATACAATTTAATTTTGGAGGAGGCGCTAAAACGGCGTTCAACACCACCATGCAAATAGAAATTTGTGGAGTCGATATATACAAAATATATCATGGTTATGGAATTGAATAAGGGTTGCCAGTGAAGGTAGCAAAATTTGATACTCCAATTTGGAGAGTAATAAGGAGTTGAGTAGATCAAAGAGAATAATTTAGACATTTGGGAGATGTGGGTAGAGAGAGACTGGAGACTAGTCGCCTCGATTGAGAGTTTGATTTAAGTGAATGATTAGCATCATTCTCGAGTGCTCAAGAACAATTGGAAGGACACGATAATAATTCTAGAGTTGAAGAATGAGGGGTAGTTAAAGGCGAGAATTCAGCCACATGAGTCGGTCGATGGCTATCTACATTTGTGTATAATTAACCGATTGGGCAACCAAAGATGATACCTTGAGTCTATCCTAGCAAGTGCAGTGCCTTGTCTTTCCAAAATAAGTAAAAGATAAGAACAACAAAGGTTTCAAAGACGGTGTTATATATTGAGTACGAATTACGGGGTCCATAGGTGGCGAAAATAATTCTAAAGTGAATTGCCAAGGCTGTCGCGGATGAGACTCTAAGGCAAGTTTACTATATCTTCATCCACGTAGAATAATATAAGAAAAGCGAACCAAAGTGCAATAGGTTGATCAGACCATTATGCACCGGTCCTGATTAGACAATATGTTAGTGGGTGCACCCAATAAAATATGTCATGATCAAGCTTGATAACGAAATAAGCTTGCAAAACTGAAGCTACATTAGCAGCATGAGATATTCAAATATGAGCAAGGGAGGTACTGATGAAGGAAATTTTAAATAGTCAAAGATCTTTTAAAATCGAGTCTTGTCCGAAGTGTGGGCCTATACAGTTATCCTAGTATTTCTTTATTTATGGATGGATAACTAGATAAGGTAGGGTCCTCTGAATTTTTAGTCTAAGTGAACTTACCAATGTGGTTCATGAGGAAAAAGGTTTGCTAGGTGGTGAGGTATTCTACCCAACTTACAAGAGTTTAAACTAATGGTGTGATAGGTCCAGCAGTCAAGATAAAGTGCAAGGTTAAGCATGTAAGGATTTAAGTAGAACAAAATCATATATCGGGTTGACAGAATCGAGTCGAGGTCGAGTCTCATCTCAAGTTAAAAAGTATATTGGTTTCACGGTATGGATTAGAGTCCAGTCATTTTGACCCGAAAGTCGCAATATAAAATTAGAGTACAAGGAGACGTGTTTTAGTGGCACATGATATACCTACATGAAGGTGGGCTCGTCTAGGTCTTACATATGAAAGTTGTGGGAAGAAAAAGTCGAGTGTTGTGCTCCAAATATCAAAGTCACGGTAAAGGACACAAAAGAATTTAAAATAGAAGGTGGGAGTTCATGAGATAATAATTAATGCACGAAATAATTAACAAGGTAAAAGCATAAAGATAATTAGATTCTAACAAATTCAGGTAAAATAAGTTAGGAGTACAGTTTCTAGAGATAGGATAGCCACTCAGATGAAGTACGATCAAGGAACAATCTAATCATTTCTCAAGTTTCAAATGGTTAGAAGGTCACGATAAAATAGAGATTTGAGGAAATTTCGAGTGAGTCAAGATTGAGATATCTTCACAAAGTTTGGCAGATGACTTAACCACACTTGAGTATATACAATTATCATGGCAATTATTGAGGAATACTTGTATCCCATTAGGGTGACTTGCTTGCTTCTTGGTCCTCTACCAATATATGATCTAATTTCAAATTTCGAGTTCCTCAAAAAAATTTCAAAATAAAATCTCAAGATACTCCATCAAATATTTAATCATAACTTAAAGTTTAATTTTCTTTAAATAAATTCCAAATAACCTTCATCATATCTAAGGCAACACAACTAAATTTTCATAATAAGCCATCACCTTCCAATTCTCAAATGTACCTCGAGATAAACTCTTAGCCTATTTCATTAACCGAAAATCATGTGGCTCAATTTAAATCTCTTTTTTTTACCAAAATTTAAATATCCATAATCAAGGCTTTATACTCGAAATTTAAATAACTCTATAAATCATAGATCGTAGGACACAATTTGAAATTTGAATCTTCAAAGTCGATATCTTTCAAAATTTTAAACAAAATTTTTCCATCATCTCTTTAAAGTTTAATAAACTTTATAAATCGTACGCGCAATTTAAAACCTCAAGTTCTCTCCCTTCTAAACTTTCATCTCTCTAGTCGTCTAGAAAATCATAATTTAAACTCTTTAAATAATCTCGAGATAAACTCTATCATATTACAATCCAAACTTAAGTTAATCATAAATCAAGGGTCACAATATAAAAAAAAAACTTAAATCATAACTATTTCACAATTTCAAAATTCATAAAAATTTGCTTTTTCGATCTAGCTATCCTCTTGTGTATACCACCTTGTAAATTTAAAATAAAATTTCAACTATCCTTTGATGGCGGTAATATGGTACAACCCAACTTGGAATTAACTAATCCTCATGATCATATCTCTAGGAAAAATAAATGTCTTTATACTCAAATATAACCTCAATGGATATTAATTGTCAATGCAATCTATCTAGCCATGTGTTTAACCTATGGGCATATACTAGTGTAGTCATCTTACTAAACATGAAACTAAGAAATTTACGGTAGAAGGAGTCAAGCAAGATGCAAATCAAGGAGGTCGAACAAAAGTTCGAAATCTGAAGTCAAGAAAGGAGGTCAAGTAGGTGGATGAGATTCTAGACTCTAATCCTATATTGCAGGCCCGTTCGGTACAGTTATGTAACCGAAACGGCAACCTTGACCTGCATGGGCCACCACAAAAACATGTAACGCCCCAGTCCCAAATACGTAGGACCAAGTACGTAGACATGCCAGCTGTATACATACGAAATACATGGACCTCGTATGTATACATAAGCTGTAAAATGTAGTAATCCAAGACAACTAAATCTTATCCACAATGAAAGGAATAATAATATAGAAATCAACTTAAATATTTATGATACAATCGTTGGGCGGAGACAAAGTCCACTACCAACTAATTTAAATAGAGAAGAAATATACAAAGAAAGTGATTGGTCGAGTGAAGCAATGACAAGTCCAAAAGCAGTCATCACGAAGGAAGGAATGGCCTTAGCTAGAGCACCTGCAGAAAACATGAACACACACCTGGGGAGAAACCAGGTCCTCAGAGGGACGTAACAAGACACATAATATCATGCCGATAAACTGAATAAATAAGCTCAACAGAAAAGTATGCATGAGTACAGGGTCCTAACCATTCTATGTGATATGCATTTTGAGGACAATGTTCTACGCAGGGGCTGTAACGGATTCACGCAAGCAAGTAATAGAAAGTGGCCAGCAAGTAGCGCTCATCCGAGACGCTATCGACCTGGGCAGAAGGTAGTGCTCATGAGAGTCACCCTCGGCCCAAAATGTGTGTAAAAATAAAATGTAGCCCCTACGCTAATAACTGTCCCCTCCCTCCAATGATACTACACAAGTGTCGACTCCACGACACTGTTTAATCCTTGATAACTGCCAAGTCTTCTACACAATCTATTGGCAGTTATTCCTACGCATGCGCACGGGGGATCAGCCCACACGCAAGTGACCTCTATATGATACTCACAACTCTCACACACAACTCGTGTACAATCGTGATAAGTCAATGAGACACACTAAATTTGACGGTAGTCCCTTAACTCTAAGCCAATTGTATAAAATATAGTAATTTGTATTTACATATAATTTAAAAAGGAAACAACTAAAATATGCATGATATTGAGCAGAAAATTTAAACAGTAAAGGCAAGGTGTCTTGCCTGAGGTTATGTGCAAAAGAGAATAATCCAGTAGCTCGAACCAACAAGTAAATGAAGCCAGAAATAGCCAAATCCCATAGATGACTCCGGATGCTGCAACAAACATCACGAACGAGTTTGGAATATAAGATATACCTAGGAAACGCCTGTCCAAAAGTTAAATTCTGGAACAGGGGCAAAATCGTAATTTCGGATTAAAATGATGTCCGCCGTTGGACCCGCTTTGCACCGAAATGCGCGCCAGAACCTACGGTCTCTAAAGTCATCAAACTACATGTCTATAAATTTGTTTTGATGAGACGAACCCAACGGTATGTCCAATTTTGGATTCCGGTGGACTTTGCACAAAATCGTCCGTTGAGTGGGATTGTAGGCCCGCCAAAATAGCGTTCCGATCAACGGTCTCAGAATCTGACCAAACTTGGCTCACGGGACGAGAAAAATATTTCGAGTCCAATGGCGCAAGTTTCGTCGCGATTTGATGAGTGTGCACAAAGTTGTGACTTAATTTGCAAAGAGTCGATACGGGATATCTCGACGGATACGCATTGATTTCGTCGCGCACATGCAATGAAATCGAGTTCCGTCAGTTCCCACACGTCGACAACATCCATATGCGCCTTTCGATGCATATAGTGCGCGACCACGTCGCCCGGTTTTTCGGGACAGACGCCGTATCGGAGTGTTTCTCTACTTTTTGAAAACAGAATTTACAGTTTTTCGGAAAACTTTAACAACGTGTAACTTTCTACATACTAGATGAAAGGTGAATCCAAAAGGTGCGTTACAATCTCGGTTAGGTTGTCTTTGACTACCTTCAATTAGTTTTTACGAAAGCTTAATGGACAGCAAGAAAAGTGGCCGACAAGTTGGTGTTTCAAAACAGTTTTTAATATTCAGAAAAGTGGGTTTTTCTCCAACTTCGTCTCGATTTTTCGAGCAATATGGATGGCCATGTCAAAATCCACCTAGGGGATCTCGAAGAGAGTCAAGTCTACTTTCCAGAACATTTTACGGATCAAAAATCGGAGTTACGAGCAGAAAGTTACGTCATCGGAAAGTAGGGTACCTTGAGTGGGAAAACTGCTCCGTGGATGACGAAGGGCTGACTTTCGATGCTCCGTTCGTCGCGCACAAGGCTCCGTCGCTGGTGAAATAAATTCGTAGGCGAAGAGGGTATGATCAGGCTCAACTTTCGTTTTGGAAGTCTAGAGTTTTGAGGTTTGTAGAGAGAGTTATATATATTACAAGTTGGAGGAAAACCTAATACTACTACTACTATTACTAATAACCCCTTATGTGTTCCCAATAACCCGACCCCACGTGCGTTAACTTGCTGCTGGTGCAGCAAGCATAGGATAGGGAGGGGCCCGCCCCTTTAAGTGGGGGTGGGTTGACTTTCTTTTTTTTTCTTTTTTTTTTTTCTTTTTCTTTTTCCTATTCTTTTTCTTTTCTTTTTCTTTTTCTTTACTAAATCTTTTCAAACTTTATAAATATATATATATATATCCATAAATATCCAAAAAATCTATTTAAAATTCAAATATCATTTAAAACTCAACTATCCAATTATTTAATATATTTGAGCATATCTATATATATATAAATTCAATCCTTAATAGATCAACTCAAAATAAAAATAGTATTTAAATAGAAAAACATGGTTATTAAACCTCCACAAATTAATTTTAATAATAATAAATTAATAAAAATTGCTCCAACGAGTGAACTTTACCGCTCACTCATGTATGGGTCCAAAAAATTTTGTACCATCTCGTAAAATATTATTTTATTAATAAAATATAAATTTTGTACCAAAAGTCAATAATATTCAACAAGTCTCAAAATTATTTAAAAATATTTGTACATACACAAAATATTCCTATATGGCCACCTTAGTCACCCCACATGCTCACATGGGCTCAAATTTGTTCGGGCCCTGTTCGGGCTGAATTGGCCAACCCAGGTCATCAAAAAAAAATAAAAGTAAAACCATAAATTGTATAAATTCATTTTTAAGTCTAATAAAATAAAAATAATTATAAAAAAATAGGGGTTTTACAAAAAAGCTCAGAATACTTTAGATAGAGAAGAGAAGAGATGAAATTGGATGATTAAAATGAATGGTAATCTCAACTCTATTTATAGTGTTTTGGGGGGACCAAACTCAGGCAGAGTTCGGATGATAGGATTTTGCATACGAACGTTTGATGCAGATTTGGTGGGAACTGTATTTCGAATTTACCCAAACCGAACTTGGGCCGAACTCGGGCCGAACTCGGTCAGAGTTTTGCCAGAGTTCTGCTGGGTCAGAACAGTATGGAATGGGCCAAATTTGTATAGGCTTTGGGCTTTTTGGAATTGTGAATTTTGGAGATACATAGGTAGGCTTATTTTTGTTTGTGGACTGAGAAAAATCTAAGCCAGTACCGATCCGATCAATCTCACATTTTTTTCTATACTCAATAGAAGGAAAAATATAGAATAAATATGAAAACTAATAGCCTATTTGATGACATCTTTCTCCTGACATTTGAGCAGACTCATTTTTCTTTGACGGCAATCGTTCAAAGATAAGCAAATCTGAAAATCTAAATATCTTTCGGGGGCTTCGTCCCCGAACCCCCACGGAGGGCGCTGCCCCCTCGACCCCCGTCCGCTGACAGGGCAGCGGAACCCCCGATGTGAGGCCCCGGATAGGTCGTTAGACGGTTCAAAGAAATCTTCTTGTATTAAGCCGTCTTTGGCCCATCAATAATTCTTCGTTACATATATCCTGGTTTGATCATGCCTACTGCTTGTCTGTAAGTACATGTTAGACGAAACAAAACAATATAATGCAGTATGATACAAGCATAGCAATATGATATAGACCATTTAGGATAATGCTAAGTTTAAGTAGAAACATGATAGTGATTACATGAATATTAGTGACATCAGTAGTTAAACTTAATTGATTAGCCATATTCAAAAATATGATATAATCATTGGGCTAACAATCCTTACTCTTACTTCAACAAATAATTTTAAGAGTAAAGGTTTTATTTTTGGGTGCCTACGACAACAAACACACACGCACACACACACACACACACACACACACACACACACACACACACACACACACATATGTTAAGTATTCCTAAAAATATTATAGTGAGGCTCGGACCTACAATTTCAAAATTTTAGTCTTAGCCCTAAATAATTTTTTAGACTTCAAAATATTATCTAAAAATATTTTTGACTAGTAAAATATAGTTTTCTACCTAAAATTATATTTTGCCAAACTTAGAGTTTTTAGCCTAAAATGATATTTTGATTTTTCATGTATTTACCTAAAAACAATATTGACTAATAAATCTAGTTTTCAATTATTATAACTATTTTCTAAAATAGTATATGTATTTAGTTTCACAAATTCCTTGGTTGCCAAATCTTGATCAAAACTAATCGTGCGTTCCTATTTCCTTGCAAATTCGGATTCCTTCACATTGACCATGGCTATTGGACAAATCGGGACATGTCAGATCGTCGCGCCATATCAGGCAAGATACCTTGTCATATTTATTGTATATTTAGTGTCATATTTACTATTTATTTACTTTTAATTCATCTAGTTGTATCTATGTTATCTGTTTGCGGTTTATTTTAGTGTTCTTCCAAGTAATATGTACAAGAGTGTTAGCCATATTTTTATTGCTTATCTTTAAAGTGTGCATATGGACCTAGAGTTAAAGGACTACCTCTTGTATTGTCAAGACCCGTACCCGCTTTTCGGGATGCGAGTGCGTGCGCAAGCCAGCGATGCATCAAGCAGACTCCAGTCCAACTCGAATACGTATAAGCTGTCTAGACTATGGTAATATGCCTAATCATGGCTAGGCAAAACTATATCTCAATCCACAAGAAGAATGTAAAACAGAAATGAACATTATGGTTTATGGTCTGCAGTCCACTAGCATATATGTTCGATTAGACCCCCAATGAAATAGCATGAGTCTATAAAAATAGGCTAACAAGCAGAATATATCATGATAAGGAATATAAAGCACGATAGGATAATAAAGTAATATCGCTAGCATACCTGGATCCTGCAAATGTAATCAACTATCATCATGACCAGCTAACTAACTTCGTGCAATCAACTACCTAAAGAGATCATCAGGTCCTCTGGGGACTAGCAAGATACATAAAAATATGCCTATCTAACAGTTTATCATGTATAAAAAATAAGCAGAAAAGAGATAGACAATGACAAGTGACTATGAACACGGATACGAGAACAACTACGCATATATGAACTGCTGGAAAGGAAACATGAACACATGACAAGAAACCAATCGGATACTCAAACCCGTGCCCCTAGTATGGACTTGCAGGTTTGAACAACTACTAACCCTCGTCCCTAGTATGGACTCGCAGGTTAGCTTCAAGAATCACCCTCGCCCCTAGTATGGACTCGCAGGTGTGGACAACTACTAACCCTCTCTCCTAGTGTGGACTCGCAGGTTAGCTTCAAGAAATCAACCCTCACCCCTAGTGTGGACTCGCAGGTTGAGAATTCACAAACAAGGTATAGCAGTTCAGTTATGACTTACTCGTCCTAGACACGATACGACTCAGTCAAGGTACAGGTGAGAAACATATACGATATGAACAACAAGGCCAATCATGAACAATGACTATATACCAATGAGGCAACTAAACTAATATGCATAATATGAAGGAACACATATCACCAATCAATGAAAGAAACTAGTATGATATGTAACAAAGAAGAAGAATATAAGCATGTAATAAACTGTAGAGGAAGGCAAGGTATACTTGCCTGGGGTTCGTTAAAATTTGAGCTGAGACTGTAGGTACCAAAATATGATCCAAAATTATCCACGAGCTAAAGTTGGTATCGTCCTCAAGAGATCTACCATAACCCAGAACAACCAAATATCACATATCCATACATGCATCCACACAAGTCCTTATCAGATTTGTTTCTAAATAACTCTTATGTATATATGAGTTAAATAAACATTAAAATTTTATTTGAAGAAATAGTTCAATAATATCATATAAAATACTAGAAGGATGATAATTCCTTTTTACAATTATTCTAGTTTGGTAAGGAAATATGTGTATAATAACTCAATACAAAATTCTTGTAAGCTTAGAACATAGTTTATAATTCTTATTAAAGTTCAAGAGAAATAGTTTATAAGGTACTTGTGACCTAAAATGATAATATAGATATTTTTGAATATCAACAATAATACAGGAATAATTTAGGAAATGCAGATATACTTAAGAATCTTATCTTAGCTACTACACCCATATTTAACTACTCATGTAGTTTAACATAAAAATAATTACCCTTGAATAAATAAAGTATGAATATGAAAATATACTATAATATATAAATGACACCTATATGTATTTATATACATCCATTTAAAGTATGTATTAACTACTTTATAATAACAGAAGCATGCATTAATGAGACTCACTAAATGGTTGTATTTGTCTATAATAATTTCATATTAACAACGTTGATGAGAAGTCAATGAGGAGAAAATAAAGCAATAATGCCCAGTTAAAAGTCCATATCCACATGGTAAGGACACATTTAGTGCTCCCATACTTGATATACTAGTGTTATAAAGAAGAAGATAGCAAAATAGGAGTTTATCTTTGTCACGACCCGATCCCAAATTGTTGAGTCAAATCGGATCATGCCCAGCCTGCATCGTTGTGAGATGGCGGAAGTAAGCTGTTCTATTTGCAGGTATTCACAACAACATTCATTTGCATTTTGTCACAACACAAATTTACGAATATTTAAAAACTTTTTATACAACAATTGAAAAGTACAAACTGAAATTGAAAGTACTGAAATAAAATACTGAAACCAAAATCTACAACTCCAACACAAATAAACTAGATAACGAGGAAAACAACTAGCTAAACGGTCGGTTCATCAGCCTTTGGTTCTGAGTCCTCCAAGAGGGACTCTGGCAACACCACATGATATAATACCGGGTCATAGTAGCTATTGAACAATAGCTCAGCATCAACAACATTACCTATTGGGGGGATCCAGTCAGGAAAGGAGCAAGTAGGAGTACATAATTCGACATTCTAAATAATAATGGAAAGATGCAATTTTAAATAGTTGAAATACTTTGAACAATATTTTCCAGCAATTTTCAGCAATTCAGTATTTGAAATAATGTGATTCGAATCGATAACGTCTATGACCGGCTTGGGTTGTACAATAGCATCCTAGCGACGCGATACGGCTTATCCCCGTGTGTAAGAGGGGTAAGCTCGTACAATAACAATATGCAATATGAGGGGTATTGGTCATAAATGCTACACTATTCCCCTAATATCCCCACAATCAATATCAATCAATATTTGAACCCTAGGAGAGGGTTCTGTATAGCAATATGGTTTAAGCATGCAACATGACAATTACTAAATAAAATACAAGAAAACATAATCGTAACTTGTCTTTGTTAATGACTGGAACAGGATGTCGGTACCTGGGGAGGAAGTCAAATACGTCCTCAAAACCCTACAGTTGAGAATCCTGACTTAGAAACATAGATGAGCCAAATCTAGGTGTGCTAGTTGTAATTTCTAGAAACAGACCCTAGTCAAGTTTTAAGTTATTTAATTAATCTAACAAAATCTGTCTAACGTCGTAAACTATATTGGTTATCAATTTACGGAATAACCAATTATTGATTTATTGGGGAAAATAGCAATTACACTTTAATTGGCAAGACTTTGTATTTTTAATAATATATATAAAAAACTAAGTGGTCTTTTAAGTGAGAAAACATGAAGTTGTTTAAATTATTAGGAATCTTTATTCATTAACTTAATATGAAATTTTTTTATTAATTTTGTACAAAATAATTAATACCCAATTATAATTTATACGTCTAGCTACGCAAATAACTAACTCAAAAAAGAAATAGAAAATCTAAGCTACATAATACAGGACCATAGAAAAATAAAGAAAAACTGGGCTTATGCCCTTACAACAAATTAATTAATAGAAAAAATACTTTAAAATAAATTTCTCGAAATTAGTAATTTTCATAAGAAAATAGTTTTTATTTAAATAATATTTTAAAATAGAATTTATTTAATCAGAATGATTTTCATAGAATATGTCTTTTAGACATTTCATAAATTATGTAGAAAATCACCTTTAAATATAGATAATAATAAATGCACAAAAATATGTTTTCTTACCAAAATATTGGTTTAAAGTTAATATAAAAGTTTTTCGGGTTTTAATATTAAATACCATTACCAAAATAACCTTTTTAAATAAATATTAGTTTTTATTATATTAATAAAACCTTCTTGATCAGAAATCATCTTTAAAAGGAAAACATATATATATATATATATATATATATATATATATATATATATATATATATATATATATATATATTTGAGAGATCAGTATGTGGGTTTGGCTTCCGGAGGCTGGAGCTCCCCAACCCCTCGGTCTTGGCTGGTGGCAGCCAGCCGCCGGCAGTCCCCCCTCCCGTCGGGTGCTCCCCCCCGCCTACCCCGGCCTCCCTGGCCTTTTCTCTCGGCCGGAGTTATTCTGGCCGCCTCCCGCGACCGGCGTTTGCAAGGCGTGCGACGGCACGCCCCCCTTCCCCTCCTTTCAGCGGCGGCGCCGCCGGAACCGCCGTCGACGGCGTCCTAGGCCGCCTCCAGCGCCTTCTCTCCTGGGCCCTCCGCCAGGCTTCCTCGGTGCCCCGCACGCTGCTAGGCCTTTCCCTGACCCGCCGCCCCCCGGCGCCGTCACCCTTGACGTCGCGCCCGCTTCGGCGTCGGACCGCACCCCCGCGCCCTCCCCTCCTCCCTCGCCTCCTCCGGACTCATCAGCGAAGCCCCTTCCGGAGGCCGAGGTCCTCCTACCCCAGCTCGGCTCCCTTCCTGACGCACCCACAGCCGTGGCCGGGGTCTCCTTCCCCCTCCCCGAGCCCCAACCGCCTTCTTCCCTCCTGGCAGAGGCCCCCGCCCTTGCCCCTCCTGCCGCAGGAGCGGACATCCCGCCGTCTTACCCCTCCTTCCCGTCCGCAGATCCCCTTCCCCTGCCTGCCGCCTCAGCTCCGCTCCCCTCCTCCTCGGCCGGAGCGTACTGGCAGGATCCCGCGTCCCAGCGTTGGTACTGGGTCCCTTCCCAGGCGGCCGAGGAGCCCCCAGCTCAGTCACCCCCCCTCCCGGCGCCTCCCCCAGCCGCCACTATCCCCGCCTCCGCCTCAGCTCCTTCCCCCTCCGCCTCGAACGGTGCTTACTGGCAAGATCCCACCACCTTGAGGTGGTACTGGATCTCTGCCACACCTCCGGCGGCCGCAGCCCTCTACGGCTCTTCTTCCGCCGCGCAGTGGGCGGCGTACGCCCTCTCCCTGGGTGCTAGGCGCCACCTCTAGCACTACGCCTCCACGCGCCGATCGCTGCGACTCCCCCTTCCGGCCGGAGTCGAGCTCCCCAGCGCGCGATCTCAGCTCACCCGGATCCCCCCCTCCGCCGCGCGCGTCCCCCGCTGTGCCGCCTCCCCCTGCGTCAGGTGCCCCCTTCCGGCGTCTCCGTGCCCGCCTGACCCGCGGCCCGCTTCTCGCCGGCGCCCTCCATCTCCTCTTGGCAGCGTATCGCTCCACCTCCCCTCGGGCCTAGCCGTCTCCCGCCGAGGTCCCCGCCGGCACGTCACCCCCCAGTGCCGATCCCCTTCTGGGATCGTTCCCTCTCGGCGGCTCTCGCTCCGAGTCTCCTCCGCCGCCGTGTCTCCCCCCTCGCCCGGTGGCGTCCCCCTCCCCCTCCGCCGGGTGTGGGCCCCGAGGCCTGCCCCCTCGGGCAGAGCGATTGGCCCGCCTCCCCACGCGTCTTGGGCCCCACGCCCCCCCAGCGCACCCCTCGGGCCTCGTGCGCGCGTGGGTTTGCTCCCCTCGGGAGCCGCGTGCGCCTGCCACGTGCCCCCTCGCCCCGGGTTTCGTGCGTTTTCAATTTTCAAAATTTTGTGTTCCGTGTTTTGGTCTCCTGCGTAGGACATGATGTTGGTTCTGTGTTGCGTGTTTTGGTCTCCTGCGTGGGACAGGGTGGTGGCTCTGTGATGTCTGTTTCAGTTTTATTTCAATAAATCTTCCTTTAAAAAAAAAAAAAAAAAATATATATATATATATATATATATATATATATATATATATATATATATATATATATATATATATATAATCATTTAACGAAATCTAATTTTTTTATACCATTTACTTAACCAAACTTTTATTTTAAAGATAATAACTTTTAAACGAATATTTATTTAACTAATATTTTGTAAACAAAATATTAAATCATTATTTTTTTTAAAAATCTCTACAACTTAACATTAAATTAAAAGATAATCCTAACTTTAATTTAAACCAATTAAATCACTTAAACCATATTTTAAATTTATAAGGTTAATCCATAAATCAATTAATACCAAAATAAACATGTATAAAGTTTCCTAATATGTATATTATTACCACATTGCTAATTACAACACGGAAAGCTAAAATATTAAACCACAGAACCTAATAAAACAATTCTACAGAACCAAAGTAATAATCTACAGGATAGACTCTATGGCCAGAATGAAAAATGGGTTTCTGTGAAGAAAATGACAGAGAGAAATGGGAAGAGTTTACCCAAACTTGCACGAAGGAGTACCGAGGGGAGGCCTCGGACTCGGAACGACGCCGGGATGACGAGCACGGACACGTGGGAAGACACGCGGCGACGGAGCACGCGCGGGAGATGACGGCGCCGGCGGAGGGCGCACGGGAGGCGCCGGGGACGGGCTCGGAAGGTGGGGGAGTGGGGTTTGGAATCGGAGAGGGCGGCAAGGGGAGCGCGATGGTGGTCTCGAATTTGGATTTGGTGGAGGGAGGAGAAAGTTATGGATTTTTTTTGTAGGAAATGGGATTGTGAACGTTCTGTGGGGTTTCTGATCTTCTGAAGAAATGTTACGTGAGATGAAGAAGGAGAGAACGTGGACATGGAGAGCAGATCTGAGAGAGAACCGGGGAGTGGGATAATGGGTAAGTCTAATGGGTTTTGGGCTTCGGGTTTTGGGTACCAAGGCTTAAGTTATGGGCTAAAAACAAAAGGCTCACCAAACAATATAAAACATGGACATTAAAAAATAAAATAAAAGTCCTGGACTTCACAATCTTTTTTACCAAATCCCATAAAATCATGCTGCATATGTTACAGTACATATAATTATAAAACAAATATTATCATTCTTACACACACACACACACACACACACACACACACACACACACACACACACACACACACACACACACACACATATATATATATATATATATATATATATATATATATATATATATATATATATATATATATATATATATATATACGTACAACTGCTACACATAATCTCAACGGAGGGGAGGGCTATACCTAGATTACAATGTGCTCCATTCACGTCCATACACAGCAGTTATCGCATGCTTCATCTCAGGTGGTTGTTGCAGTCGCTCCTTATGACAGAGCGAGGATGAATGTTTGTAGTTCTTCGAAAATGTGTACAAACAAGGCGCGGCTCCGCTTGGTGTAGGTGCTTTGCGATGACGTGAGGACGACCAGCTCTTGACCAGAGTGCCGAAGTGAGATGGCAAGGTTCTCCCAAGGATGGTCACAGACCAAGGTTCGTCGGGTCAGTCTCGAACGAGTGCGAACGTTGCAGATTCGGGTGGAGAGTCAGTCGGCTAGCGGAGACGACTCTAGGTCGATTCCAACTAACACAGTCCACTCAATGCCTCGACAAGGCTGCTCCGCCCTAGGTGCAACACGCTGGTGAAATGCGTATTCGTCGTCTCTCCGTGCAATCCGATTCGACACTAGGGGTTGGTGGCAAGGGATCTATGCCGTGTGGTTCGGCTGCGTGCTCAGCCACATAATGACAGCAGAACCCGAAGAGATTGGCCAATGCGGGTGAGTAGCGCACGGCTACGTTGTACGAGGAGGCACGCTCAATTGCGGGTGGTCTGGGGATGACGAAAGGATGCAGGCGCTATTGGCAAACTTGAGGCGTTGATGTTGCTCGGTGTCGTGCCTCGGGACCTGCCGCGGCACATAAACGAGGAAACCAACAATGATTGGTGACCGGAGCACTTTTACGGAGGCACGGGGGAGGGGCACCCGGCGGAGGATCTGTCAAGTGGAAGGGGAGAAAGGAAGAAGGGTAAGGAGAGGGTCCGGCACTTGTGCAGTTAGGGTTTTGGGTTCTGTTGTAAGTGAGCTTATATAGGGACAGATAGGTTGGGCTCTATTAAAGGAAAGAAGATTTGGACTCTGGATTTGGACAGCGAGACTGTGGTTAGGTGGCGGGCTGGGCTGGTTTGGGCTAGCCGGGCTCAAGGTTTAGGTTTAGTAGTATGATCTATAAGAACACAGTTGATAAGCTACTTCTTAATATACCCTCCCTATAAGATAGAATTTGAAGAAACAAGATGCATGCATATAGTAATTAATATTCCAATATAAATTTATTCTAGAAGTATTTAGTTGCGTAAAATAATAATTATACACTTATAATGCTTGCTAAAAAGACGAATTGGCTTAATAAAGAAATTAATTATCCTGGAGGGTCTATTTGCCATATAATATTTATATACAAGCAAATTGATATTTCGATATGACTTAAGCCCAGAGCAAATTTAAATACCATATATGCCTATTGGTCAAATAATCAAGAAAATCTTATAAAAATAATTAATTAATTAAATATTTATAAAGTTCCAAAAATTATCATTTAATTCAAATAATTAATAAAAAATATTTTCAAAATTTTGGAAAGAGGGGTTACATGTATAGTAGGCATTCCATTAACCTTGACACAGGTGTGCCACGAATTGTGTGTTGTGAGTTGTGAGTGTCATATAGAGGGAACTTGTGTGTTGGTCGATGACCATTGTGCATGCATTAGGTATAACAGCTAAATAGATGCATCTAGAAGACTTGGCAATTAGTAGAGGCACAATGTTGTGGATACTACATCGATAGGTGCAGTGGAGATGACAGTTCCTTAGCGTATGGGCCACGTTGCACTTTTCTTTTTGTAACTCGTAAGCTGCACCGGAGACGCGGGTGAGATGACCCCTACTGTTACTGATTCCCTCTGACGTTCAAGGAACGTTATGGACATAGGCCCCTAGTGCCCAATTGGGGACTATGCCAAGTGTCTATGCATTGAAGGTTTGTTCTTAACTGATATTCACAGTAAAATAGTTAGGTGACCTTGGTTTGATGTCTTGACACACTACGTTCAAATCATGGCATGGGATAGTGTCACGACCCGCACCCTAGAGTAAGGGCACGAGAAGTGGGTACGTCCAGCCTACGCCACAGTGTCGGCGGTAGAACGCTGTCCTAGGTTACTATCTAATCAACAACTCACGCAATTATATAATGTACTTGTCAAATCTCAACTCCGAACGGAGGACAAGTATAGATATAATGAAATCTCAATCATAGTCTAAGCACAATATGATAACACAGAAGTTTATAACTAAAGACTAACAACAACAATTATAAACTACTAAATAATAATATCTCAAACAAACTCAAATACAAACGCGTATCTCAAGTTATTACAATTCAAGTTCTAAAACATGAAAGCTAAACCAAGTCAACTAGCTAGTCTCCCGATCACTCCTGAGTGTCGAGGCCACAGGTAGCTAAGTCATCTCCTGCTCCAAGGCAAGTAGGGCAAATGTCCTCAAGGCTATCATCTGTAATATTTTCAACAGGTCCAGTCAGGACAGGAACGAGTACAACTCATCAAGAAATTCCAAGTAAATGACAGAGAACTATAAAGCAGTTATAGACAGTTGTATTGATGAACATGGCAGTTTATATTCAGGTGATGGTATAGAGAGACAGGTAAGTACAAGAAAAGTAAGTAACTAAATAAGAGAAGAATCATGGCAATAAAGACTGTAAAATAGAAACTAGCTGAACTAGAGTAACATGGTATGAGTCCAGACAGTAAATGTAGACAAGTGTAACTCTAATGTAAGTCCAATACAAGACGAATCTAATACAAGATAAATCCAGTACGAGACGATTCCAGTCATAGTAATCAATGATTCTAGGGTGAGTCCAGCCTATACTCTAACACACCTGGCCGGGTGTGAGATGGCTATTATTCTAGTAGATTCCAGTTTGGAGATTCAAGATTGGGATATGTCTACATGTCTTACTCAAGTATTTTCCCTCCCAGCAAGTACAAGTGATTCCAGAATACGACACGAAAATCGAGATGAGTCCAGCCAAATATGATGATACCAGCAAGTGATTCCAGTAGATTCTAGTAGATTCCAGTAAGTGATTCCAGTAGTGATTCCAGAAGGTGATTCCAGTAGTGATTCCAGAAAGTGATGCCAGTAAAGATTCCAGAAATAGAGGCCAGACAAGATGGTATGTGTGTCGCATACATGAATCCAAAAATATCCATACGTGTTGTAAGAATCACATAAAACTAACTAGAACTGAAGTACAGTAATTGACAAGTAAATGAAAGAACTATCAGAGAATGTACTCGCCTGGTACTCTGAAAAAGTAGTATAATATCAGATGTCTGCACCGGAGTCACAATGTCCTAAACAGAGCAATATGGGTTTAATATGTTTAAAATAAGGTAAATAAAATCTACGAAACAATCTACATGATTTCTAGGTCAATCTAGGTCAAAGTCAACTCTGGTCAACTATAAAGTCAAACTAGGTCAACTCTAGTCAACTGTGGTCATACTAGCTAGAGTTTGGTCAACAATTGTCAACTAGTCTAGGTTAGTCAATTCTAGGTCTAAACAAACTAAGTCTATGCAAATCAAGTATCCAAGATAGCTACTAACTCATAGCCTAAGTCACTTGCTAAACCAAGCACAAAACTAAACCATAAGCTAACAAGGCACACAAACTTAGTCATATAAAGTATATATATTATTCACATTCACTTATTCATATACATAGATATATATATATATATATATATATATATATATATATATATATATATATATATATATATATATATATATGAAAGCTATATATATAGGCACATACATATATTTATATATATATAGAGAGAGAGAGAAGGAGAGGTAAAAGAGTAAGTGTGTGTGTGTGAAAGGATATGTGTTAATATTCTCAAATTTAGTAATAGGTAGGTGTATGTGACATAGGATACATGGTGTCAAAGGGTGTATGAATGCATGCGTGTAAAAGATTATAGGTTAACTCAGTTTATAGAAATACATACATACATACTTATATTGCATACATGCATATATACATATCATATATGCATACTTGTATTCATTTATGTACCTATACATACATACATAGATGCATACATACATATTTGAATACATTATATACTTGCATACATTATATTCATACATGCATACTCTATATTATATTACATTTATTCATATCCCATATACACGCATACTTCAGTTCATGCGTTATATTCATTCACATATCATTAAGTTGTATGCATATACTTATTTTTATTACATACATGTCATTCATGCATATTACATACTTACATGCATATATACATTATATACATTGTATACAACATATAAAAATAGAAGAGGGAAAAAAAGGAAAAACTAAAATGGAAAGGGAAGGGAAAATATAAGAAAAAAAATAATGGACATATACGTACTTGCATCATATATTATACATTATCATACATGTTGTCATTATATATTGTATTACATTATGTATACATTATGCATTCATATCAATTATTACATGTATACCATGCATTCGTATCTAGCATTCATTATATACTTTCATGCATACATTGTATATCATTCTTTCATTCATGTATTTATGTATTGCTTACATACATTACATTGATTTCATTCCTACATGCTTGCATTCAACCATATATGTACATTAATGTAAAGAAGATACATATCATATATATATCATTTTATTCATCTAACATATCATGCATTATATACTCTACATTCATTTAATATCCATACTACATAGGCTCATAGGTTACACAAAATGCCTATGTCGTATAGTCACTCTTCTATTTAAAAATCAATACTGTACCAATTGGGCTTTCACTAAATTCTAGGATTAAAGTATATCGTAGATCTTTGTGTTAGCTTTCCGAAACTTTAAACGGATCACATTTTCGTGTCCGGAAGCTTCCGAAATCGCAAAAACACCGAAACACGTTCGTCTTTCATACAACTGACACTCAAATAATTTTACAGAAAGTTTCAAAACAAATTTGGCTTATTAAAATATATATTTGGAAAGCTAACTTCGATACGGTTCTTTTAAAAAAACAAAGATAAATCGGAGTTCTAAGCTAAAAGTTATGACATTTCTAAGTTGCTCTGGCTACTAAAAACGTGGATAAAAATTATGACGAATTTAGGTTGGCCAAGATACTTGGATACCAACATAGGTATCCAAATGAAACTCATTCTAACCATCCTAACTAAGATGAATCCACTCTCTAACCATTCTAAAACCAAATTTAAATATCTATTTAAACTATTATCATACATACATACACATGGGGTGTCCTAATTTGGGATCTATCAAGTAGGACACAAGACACACCTATAACATCCTCAAATGGACTCCAAATGGTCTCAAAATTGAATCTAAAGGGGACACATGCATAGGGGTGGATCCTTTGGATTCAAAACTAATTAATATACAAAGGAAATCAAGTTAGAGGATAGGTTTTACCTATTGGGAGTGGAATCCCAATGAAAATCTTTAGGACACGGCTCCGATACGAAGATCTATCCAAAAGGACACCTCCCTTTGTACCTTGCCCAAATTCTTGGATAGAATCCTTCCTCGATAGTTTGGGATGGATTAGTTGAAGTTTGGATGGAGGAATGTGAGGGAAAGGAAATCAAATCAAAGAGGGAAGCTCTCTAATTTGGGGAAGAACACTTAGGGTTCTATGTAGAGGTAAAAAGAGGCAAGGGTTTTCTTAAGAATTCTTTATAGGAAGGGAGGGGACACTTGATGGCTGGTCATTAGATGAATTAGGGTTATTTTTTCATGTAGATGAGTGGCTAGGAGTTGTCCACCCAATTCTAAGCCTTTATATTGGTTCAACTAGTCATAAGGCTTTCTTTTTCACAAATATCCTAAGGGGTAAATATTCTACTATAAAATATCTAGATATTGTTAATCTAACTTAACCATTAAGTTTCTAACCTTCTAACTAAACCTCCATGAACATCATTAACATCTAGGTTTAGTCAAAACTAGGTTAGTCCCTAACAATTCAATTAGCACAATATTTAATTAATCAAAATTCATTTTCATTAAAAGTCAAAAATGACCAAAATACCCTTAGACTAAAAATTAGTAAATTTGAATTTCTAATCATATGACTAGGCTCCCTTTGTCATGGTTAGTCTCTAGGCTTAGCAAAACTAGGGTTTAACTAGTTACCATCAAAATCGTAATTCAATATTTTAAGTAGTTTTAAATTGATAAAAAAATCACCAAAAATCACAATATGATTTAAATATCATTATTAAATGATTATAATTATAAAATTTCAAAATTACCCTCATTTGGAAAACTGGGTGTTACAAGTCTACCCTCCTTAGAAGAATATTTTCCTCAAAATTAAGATGATCGTACTCCTCCTAGGTCAAACCCCCAATCAAACAAGGTCGAAGGATAATATGCAATCATAGTTCTACTGGTCGTGATTCCACAGTCTCAATCAGGGTAACTATGCTATCTAACATATCACAAGCATATCCTGGCAGGTACTAATGGAATCATACATGAAGGTGAAAAGAAGGACATGAAAGACAGACCTGCTAACTCGTCACCCATAGCGTCGGTCTACTCGACTGTCAGCACAAAAGCCCTGCCCCTCCGGGATATATCCCTCTGGGATATATCCCTCTGATAGTGTGTGGCACGGTGCTGCGCTATAGGTGTTGGAACTGGAGATTCCCAGGACCCTTCCTTTGGTGTGCGTATTGATCGATAGAAAGTTAAACAGATCAAATACGTGTTCTAACCCTTCATAGGCGGAAACTAGGGTTCACGAATTATACCTGCGGCAGAAAGGAGACAAGTAATTCCTAGCAATCTCGAGCGGACGACTCCAAGATCTTCTGCACGTATTCCTTCCTCGAGTTGGACGTCGTATGGGCGACGATCTTCCAACCTTTTCTTTTCCTTGGCAGCACTCTCTTTCTCTCCTTACGTGAATCACGAATTTAGAGAAAATTTTAGATTTCTGATCAGTAATCTGGCGGCCAGAGAATAGAGGATATATATAGGCTACGGCAGGGACCATGAGGAGAATTTAGGGTTAGGCCTCCTAACGGATCTGGATATCCCGTGTTCAGCCCGAACACACAATCCAGGCCCATTAACAATAGCTCGGTCCACTAATGAGCTATTGTTGCACTACCTTCCTAATCCCAAATTATGTTTGTGGGCTTTTTTTATTATATGCTCGTTTGCTCCCCATGTTAAGATATTGTATGTCCATCGATCAAATTAAGTTACTGACAACTATATTGATTCGACATCTTTTATCCTTAAGTAGTACCGCTCAACTTTATTTGTCATGTCGGATATAATCCACCTGTAGGGTTTACATGACAATCCTTATGAGCTCCTTAAGAGGACATCCTCAACCCGATGTATCGGGACATGGATTCCATTTATAATCAACAGCCCATCATACATACAATGTTATTACCTAATTCATAGAGGTTGTTGATCCATAATGAATCTCACTCTTTTATGAGTCAAAGTAATGCACATTGCATATACATGTCCGTTATTATATCCGAATTAAAAGTACAAGCTTCCATAATAACAGAGGTGTTTGTTCTCTTATGTAGTCAGTACAAAGAGAACAACCTCAAGTGGTCATGTTCAATACACATAAAGTGTACTAGTGTAAACCTATAGTCAAGATAGACTAATACTAGATTACACTACAACCTTTCCAATAGATTGTCCAAGTCCATCTAGGTTGTGAACTATTTATATACTCCATAGGAAACTGATAATATGATCTTCTGTGTGACACCACACACCATATTATCTACAATATAGAATATCAGACATTTGCATTAACACTTACAACAAATACAATATGCAAATATTTGCCCATATGATTCTCATTCAAAATTTAAGGAAATAAGGTTACTACAAAAGTTATGCTTTTAGTATATAACCCTAACAATAGGTGGCCGAGCTCCCTCTATCTAATCTATGATACTCAAGTAACATCCACACTAATATTCCATTCCATCATACTAGGACACCATCTATATGGTATCTATTCTAAAATCTGATAATCATACCCGTCTATCCAAAACCATGTTACCAGAATCCTCATTACGCCAGTAAGTACTACAGCGATAATCCATAGAGTCCACGACTAAGGTACATATCTCTAGAATTATGGTATTTACAATTTTTGCATTGCCGCTAGCTTGGCTGCGAAAACCTTAAATTCCCACATCCAAAAAATACATCCAAAATTAGACTCTATCTCATCGCCAAACCAGCTAATATGGTTGTAAAAGACTCTAGATTCTATAACTGAGGCAACCTAGCCCATAATGTTATCTTGGTAGAAAATTAAGTCAATAATGAATACCAAGAATCAAATTCAACGATGGACAAGAAAGTAGACAGAAACTGTCGGAATCAAATTTTGAGATAGTTTATAACGAGATTCTCAAGGGTCATCACAGGAATCTTCTCAAGTAGTTCTAACTGTGATTGAGTACTCTCTCAACTAAAGTCTATTCCTTAGTTCCTATCGCGGGCTGTAGTGATACTCTAGTTCGAATACCACTACATAAACTCGACCTGCATAGGCCACCACTAAAAACGTATAACGACCCGTACCCTAAAGTAAGGGCACAAAAAGTGGGTACGTCCAGCCTACGCCGCAGTATCGACGGTAGAACGCTGTCTTAGGTTACTATCTAATCAACAACCCACGCAATTATATAATGTACTTGTCAAATCTCAACTCCGAACGGAGGACAAGTATAGATATAATAAAATCTGAATCACAGTCTAAGCACGATATGATAACACAGAAGTTTATAACTAAAGACTAACAACAATAATTATAAACTACTAAATAATAATATCTCAAACAAACTCGTATATCAAGTTATTACAATTCAAGTTCTAAAACATGAAAGCTAAACCAAGTCAACTAGCTAGTCTTCCGATCACTCCTGAGTGTCGGGGCCACAGGTAGCTAAGTCATCTCCTGCTCCAAGGCAAGTAGGGCAAATGTCCTCAAGGCTATCATCTATAATATTTTCAACAGGTCCAGTCAGGACAGGAACGAGTACAACTCATCAAGAAATTCCAAGTAAATGATAGAGAACTATAAAGCAGTTATAGACAGTTGTATTGATGAACATGGCAGTTTATATTCAGGTGATGGTATAGAGAGACAGATAAGTACAAGGAAAGTAAGTAACTAAACAAGAGAAGAATCATGGCAATAAAGACTGTAAAATAGAAACTAGCTGAACTAGAATAACATAGTATGAGTCCAGACAATAAATGTAACAAGTGTAAAACCCAAGTAAGTCCAGACAATATAAATCTGATATCAGGTGATTCCAGTACAAGATGAGTCCAGTATAAGATGATTCCAGTCAGTGATCAAAGATTCCAGGGTGAGTCCAGCCTATACTCTAACAGTGTGTTTTAAAATACCGAGATCGACATGTAAACGACTGTAGGTAATATGGCACATCACACACCTGGCCGGGTGTGAGATGGCTATCATTCCAGTAGATTCCAGTTTGGAGATTCCAGATTGGGGTATGTCTACATGTCTTACTCAAGTATTTTCCCTCCCAGCAAGTACAAGTGATTCCTGAATACAACACGAAAATCAAGATGAGTCCAGCCAAATATGATGATACCAGCAAGTGATTCCAGTAGATTCCAGTAAGTGATTCCAGTAGTGATTCCAGAAGGTGATTCTAGTAGTGATTCCAGAAAGTGATGCCAGTAGTGATTCTAGAAATAGAGGCCAGACAAGATCGTATGTGTGTCGCATACATGAATCCAGAAATATCCATACATGTTGTAAGAATCACATAAAACTAACTAGAACTGAAGTACAGTAATTGATAAGTAAATGAAAGAACTATCAGAGAATGTACTCGCCTGGTACTCTAAAAAAGTAGTATAATATCAGATGTCTCTACTAGAGTCACAATGTCC
This sequence comes from Iris pallida, assembly GCA_029216955.1. Taxonomy (NCBI): domain Eukaryota; kingdom Viridiplantae; phylum Streptophyta; class Magnoliopsida; order Asparagales; family Iridaceae; genus Iris; species Iris pallida. The sequence continues at coordinate 2,957,118 of JANAVB010013398.1, forward strand.
TAAACAGAGCAATATGGGTTATAATATGTTTAAAATAAGGTAAATGAAATCTACGATACAATTTACATGATTTCTAGGTCAATCTAGGTCAAAGTCAACTCTGGTCAACTATAAAGTCAAACTAGGTCAACTCTAGTCAACTGTGGTCATACTAGCTAGGGTTTGGTCAACAATTGTCAACTAGTCTAGGTTAGTCAATTCCAGGTCTAAACAAACTAAGTCTATGCAAATCAAGTATCCAAGATAGCTACTAACTCATAGCCTAAGTCACTTGCTAAACCAAGCACAAAACTAAACCATAAACTAACAAGGCACACAAACTTAGTCATATAAAGTATATATATTATTCACATTCACTTATTCATATACATAGAAATATATATATATGAAAGCTATATATATAGGCACATACATATATTTATATATATATAGAGAGAGAGAAGGAGAGGTAAAAGAGTAAGTGAGTGTGTGTGTGTGTGAAAGGATATGTGTTAATTGTTGGCCCAATGATTATATTCTGTTTTTGAATATGTCTAATCAGTTAAGTTTAACATAATGATGTCACTAATACTCATATACTCACTATCATGTTGCTACTTAAACTTAGCATTGTCCTAATTGTCCTATATTATATTGCTATGCTTGTATCGTACTGCAACATATTTTGTTGGCCTAACATGCTATCATGTTGTTACTTAAACTTAGCAATGTCCTAATTGTCCTGTATTATATTGCTATGCTTCTATCGTACTGCAACATATTTTGCTGGCCTAACATGTATTTGTAGACATGCAGTAAGCATGATCAAACATGATCAAACAGGACATAGGCAATGAAGAATTAATGATGGAGCGAAGACGGCGTCATACAAAAAGATTTCTTCGGACGACTGCTGTCAGGGAAAAAGACGTCTTCAGGGCTGCTCAAATATCAGAAGAAAGGCATCATCAAAGGGCTCTTGGTTTTCCTACTTGTTCTAAGTCTGTAATCTTCAATTTATTGAGTCTAGGAGAATGTGTACGTTGAGTCGCACTGAGTCATCTCAACCCCTAGCATATCTCTCCAAAGCTCTACCATACAACAGACCAATTCCTGAACCAAGCCCAAGCTCCACAAAGCCCAAAAGCCAATGGACCAATTCTGTCTCCTGGAGACAGAGTTCGGGCCGAACTCTGCCTCCACACAGAGTTCGGGCCGAACTCTGTCCCCTGATTTTCAGGAGCTGATTTTTAGGGCCTGCTTGCTACAAGCTGTCCAACGGCCAAAAAAAATTTGAATTATCTATACCGAATTCTGGCCGAATTCTGCTTGTCTCGAACCCTATAAATAGGCCTTGGTTTCTCTCATTTGAAACCATCCACTCTTCTATTCTTCTTCTCTTACATAGCCTATATAGTCAAGAGCCTTACTCTTCCAATCTACTAGCCACAAAACTTCCTAAGCCCCAAGGTACTCAAGTGCGATTCAGCTAGAAGTGTTTGTGCAAGAGTTGAAAAGAAAAGTCACTTGGACAATTCCAAGTCGCTTGGAAAATTCTAAGCAAATCGCCACTGCGATCCTCTGTAAGAAGTTGACGTGCTCTTCTGAAGAAAAGGCACGGGTTGTAAACTACTATTTCACAAATAGTGGATTTGAATCCTGAGCTAGAGTTCTCAGGCCTGGACTAGTCCACCACGAGGGAAACCAGGTTAAAACTGCTGTGTTTGCGTATGCTCTTCTGATCTTTATTTACTTCCGCATTTCTCTCTGATTTATTTACTATCTTGATAGTTGTTTTTGTGGAGGTGATATAGAGTTAATTTTTTATTTGGTGATTATTGACACAAACTCTATTCACCCCCCTCTAGAGTTGCCTACACGTGTTTTCATTAATATTCTCAGATTTAGTGATAGGTAGGTGTATGTGACATGGAATACATGGTGTCAAAGGGTGTATGAATGCATGTGTGTAAAAGGTTATAGGTTAACTCAGTTTATAGAAATACATATATACATACTTATATTGCATACATGCATATATACATATCATATATGCATACTTGTATTCATTCATGCACCTATACATACATACATAGATGCATACATACATATTTGAATACATTATATACTTGCATACATTATATTCATATATGCATACACTATATTATATTACATTCATTCATATCCCATATACATGCATACTTCAGTTCATGCGTTATATTCATTCACATATCATTAATTTGCATGCATATACTTATTTTCATTACATACATGTCATTCATGCATATTACATACTTACATGCATCTATACATTATATACATTGTATACAATATGTAAAAATAGAAGAGGGAAAAAAAGGGAAAACTAAAATGGAAAGGGAAGGAAAAATGTAAGAAAAAAGAAAAACAATGGACATATACGTACTTGCATCAAATATTATACATTACCATACATGCTATCATTATATATTGTATTACATTATGTATACATTATGCATTCATATCAATCATTACATGTATACCTTGCATTCGTATCTAGCATTCATTATATACTTTCATTCATACATTGTATATCATTCTTTTATTCATGTATTTATGCATTGCTTACATACATTACATTGATTTCATTCCGACATGCTTGCATTCAACCATATATGTACATTAATGTAAAGAGGATAGATATCATATGTATATCATTTTATTTATCTAACATATCATGCATTATATACTCTACATTCATTTAGTATCCATACTACATAGGCTCATTGGTTACACAAAATGCCTATGTCGTATAGTCACTCTTCTATTTAAAAATCAATACTGTACCAATTGGGCCTTCACTAAATTCTAGGATTAAAGTATGTCGTAGCTCTTTGTGTTAGCTTTCCGAAACTTTAAACGGATTGCATTTTCGTGTCCGGAAGCTCCCGGAATCGCAAAAACACCGAAACACGTTCGTCTTTCATACAACTGACACTCAAATAATTTTACAGAAAGTTTCAGAATAAATTTGGCTTATTAAAATATATATTTGGAAAGCTAACTTCGATACAGTTCTTTTAAAAAAATGGGAGATAAATCGGAGTTCTAAGCTAAAAGTTATGATATTTCTAAGTTGCTCTGGCTACTAAAAACGTAGATAAAAATTATGACGAATTTGGGTTGGCCAAGATACTTGGATACCAACATAGGTATCCAAATGAAACTCATTCTAACCATCCTAACTAAGATGAATCCACTCTCTAACCATTCTAAAACCAAATTTAAATATCTATTTAAACTATTATCATACATACATACACATGGGGTGTCCTAATTTGGGATCTATCAAGTAGGACACAAGACACACCTATAACATCCTCAAATGGACTCCAAATGGTCTCAAAATTGAATCTAAAGGGGACACATGCGTGGGGGTGGATCCTTTGGATTCAAAACTAATTAATATACAAAGAAAATTAAGTTAGAGGATAGGTTTTACCTATTGGGAGTGGAATCCCAATGAAAATCTTTAGGACACGGCTCCGATACGAAGATCTATCCAAAAGGACACCTCCCTTTGTACCTTGCCCAAATTCTTGGATAGAATCTTTCCTCGATGGTGTGGGATGGATTAGTTGAAGTTTGGATGGAGGAATGTGAGGGAAAGGAAATCAAATCAAATAGGGAAGCTCTCTAATTTGGGGAAGAACACTTAGGGTTCTATGTAGAGGTAAATAGAGGCAAGGGTTTTCTTAAGGAATCTTTATAGGAAGGGAGGGGCACTTGATGGCTGGTCATTAGATGAATTAGGGTTAGTTTTTCACGTAGATGAGTGGCTAGGAGTTGTCCACCCAATTCTAAGCCTTCCTATTGGTTCAACTAGTCATAAGGCTTTCTTTTTCACAAATATCCTAAGGGGTAAATATCCTACTATAAAATATCTAGATATTGTTAATCTAACTTAACCATTAAGTCTCTAACCTTCTAACTAAACCTCCATGAGCATCATTAACATCTAGATTTAGTCAAAACTAGGTTAGTCCCTAACAATTCAATTAGCACAATATTTAATTAATCAAAATTTATTTTCATTAAAAGTCAAAAATGACCAAAATACCCTTAGGCTAAAAATTGGTAGATTTGAATTTCTAATCACATGACTAGGCTCCCTTGGTCATGGTTAGTCTCTAGGCTTAGCAAAACTAGGGTTTAACTATTTACCATCAAAATCGCAATTCAATATTTTAAATAGTTTTAAATTGATAAAAAATTACCAAAAATTACAATATAATTTAAATATCATTATTAAATGATTATAATTATAAAATTTTAAAATTACCCTCATTTGGAAAATTGGGAGTTACAGATAGTATCTCATCACGGAATAGTGTGTCATGCCTTGTCCTTGTTTGGTTGTAGGTGTGGATCACTATTTCAATGATGGAACATTTGCCATGTTGTGATCTGGAACATTCTATTTTACCTATGACTATGTGACATATTTTATATTCAGTTTATATGGCATATTTTTTTGTATCTTATTACACTCTGAGGACCTAGTGATCTTTCCAGGTGTAGGTGCTCATGACTTTTCACAAGAGTACCAGCAATGATCGTGATCTTTTCTTTTTCTATCAAAGATGTCTTGCTTTTAGATCATCCTCTACTGCGATTGACAAATTCTTTTATTTGTCATTTATTTCTTCTCGTTTAATCGCTTAGTAGTGGATTTATCTCCACATAGTAACTTGTTTAATGACTTTCATAATTGATTTAATGAAATCTTTATTTTCTTATTTTTGTGGATGAGATTTAGTGAGCCATGGCTATCTATATATTGCATATACAACTTACATATATTTATTATACGGCTGTCATGTACGTTACTTAGTCCTCCCTATTTTAGGACTAGGGCATTACAGACCTGAAAACAAATAAATTTTTAGTAAATAATAATTCTGAAATAACTCTAAAAAATAAGAAAAAATATGATTTGTTTTACGACGAAGGACACATGATAATCATTTTATAAAAATACTACGAAGCTTAGGGTTTGAACACAATATTAGCTTCAATAAAATTCTACGTTCGACAACTTGAACGATAGAAACGGACTTTTACAAATATGAAAAACTCGACGAGATGACCAACGAGCATATTAAAATGATAGAACATAATGTTAGGAGCGTTACCAATATTTTTCGTATGGTCAAAAAGCTCCACAAGTCAACGAAATCACGCTCGAACCAAAATTGGTTCAATTTGGACCTACGATCGTGCAACAAGCGCGTAGACAAATGGTACAAAACCACATGAGTTGCTAATTGGAGTTGGAAGAAGACACGTAGGATACGTTCTAGAAGTGGTTTCGCAATAAATGGATCATTAAAAGTCGAGAAAACATGCTTACGAAAATAACATACCTGCTGTGATATTCTACTCCAAGTTCGACTGACTTCGGATGCCTTCTCGGCTTGGTGCTAAACAAACCAGGGCTGTGGGTGGCATGGGGCTTGCTGGGGTGTTAGGGGGTGCCTAGGGAGGTCATGAAGGAGGTGGAAGGGATGGGAAGTGTAGTGCCCCACTTCGCGAAGGGACTAGATGAACAGAGAAATTGGTGCTGGCTCGAGAGGAAGCATTCACGAAGACGATTGATATGGGTGAGTGACAAGGACTCCACTTTCTAATTTTTTCACACATAATAAAGAATCTATGAGTTTTCAATGTATGCTAAGAAGTGAATGAACCATTGCTATACTAATCAAGATAAGAAGAGAAAAAGAGATTGCTTACTTGTCCCTAATCGAATGCTAATAATGAGTAGAATCACATGCTCAATGTCATAGCACAGTTGCCATGCTAGATAGAAAGTTTACAGGCTAAAGTAGACTGTAGCTATGAATGAAAGAACCTTGCCATGCTTAATAAGATGATAACAGAGAATATTTATATGTCCTTAATTGTATGTTATCAAGGGTAGACTGATATATTTACCGTTATAGAACTGTTACCATACTTATATAAGTTAAAGAATATTATGTTCCTGATCATATGCTAAAACGAATGAATGAATGAATGACAACACTTGTGCTGATTGAATGAATGACCGAAAAAAGAAAATCAGAGCGATGACTCTGTTATTTGAATGAATAAAATAAAGAGAGGGGCTACTGGCTCTGTTTAAATGAAATGATTGCTGATCGATAATCTGTGCATCATAAAGATTTATCTAATAGAGTTGCATTCATGCATTGGTCTCAGACAACTTGTGCACAAGTTAATAGCCTTTCGACGGTTATTGGAAACCAGGAATTGATCGGCCTAGGAGAGATCGTAATAGCATCCTGAGATAAATGCTAGACCTCGCGATTAGGGGTTATTGTATCTGTGTCCACTAGTGACGATCTGAACTAGAGAGTCATAATGACTAATCATGGAGAATGACCCATGGTGTCACGCCCCGCTCCCGTAGGAGCGATCGTCCTCGCTAAGGCGCGATGCCGCACGGGCCTAGGTTGCGCCCGTGCAAGGCCAAGTCCAGAAACGGCCGATTTGAGCTAGGCCACAGAGTCGCACAGAGTGTCCCTATTGCAGCGGAAAGTAAATGAACACAAGTAGAAGCGAATTTGAACTCTTTATTGATATTTAAAAAGTTTACAAGCGGCGCTAGGCCGATATTACAAGTTGCTCAAGCTCTCTCTCTGAAACATAAAAGGCGTGCCAAGTGGCTTACAAGATGGAATGATTCATAGCGATGTTCCGATACATTATGTCCTGTATAGGGTGCTTCAGCTTCTTGCAACGTTCCAAGGCCCCAGAGTGGGCTCCGCGCCTTAGCACGTTCAATGGAAGCTCCGCACCCGCCGACGTCACCTGCATCCTGTATGCAGACTGTGGAGTTATCAGTACATTGTTATACACTGGTAGGGAGGCTTGCTCGCCCACAATGCTATCATTACCAAACACGTTCCATTTACTTTTGTGCATCTCTATCATTCATTGTCTTTCTAATCTTGCCTTAGGATCCATTTCATGGCATATGTCATAACATATCCCGTGTTGCCAAATTCAAGTGTCGCATGGAAATACATGCACGACTTACCCATACTTACCGTCCGGCCTTCCCTGTCCAAAGTAAACCAAGTTAGTCAACAATTCACATGTAGTAACCTAACATGATTCATGTAAACATTCGATGATAAGGGCGTGTCCCTGCCTCGGGTTCTAGCACGTCGTAGGCATGTTCTAGCATGTTGTAGGCATGTTCTAGCATGTTGTAGGCATGTTCTAGCATGTTGTAGGCTTGTTCTAGCATGTTATAGGCATGTTCAGAGTGTTACCTTTCAGGCATGTTCAGAGTGTTATATTTCAAGCATGTTTCGGATGTTACATTTCAAGCATGTTCGGGAGTGTTACAGTTCGAGCATGTTCTGGAGACACTTCATTTAGTTTACTTAGACTACTTGTTTCAATGCAAGAACTTGTACGTGGATTGCCACCAGCATAGTCCACTTAATCTACATGCATGGGTCGCTGGCTTTACAAGCCATTTTAGACATATCACGTGGGCATTCTCATCTATCGAAGCGTGATGGCTGGTACACCTTGATAGTATCTTAAAATGCCTGGCCTTACATCTCTTTAAGCGGTCGAGCCCCCACTCAAAGCAGCCCGTAAGCCCCATGTCTGATTCCGCCTAGGCCGGCCACGGTATTCCCCCCATCGTCCGTGCCGCAGAATCCTTCCTCATGACGGCTACGGTATTTCCCCCATCGCCTGTGCCGTTTGTCCACGACCATTTCGTATTTTACTTGTCATTTAACATATCGGCTGTCTTGAGCCATAATACGTTATTGACCAGGTTGGCGTCCGTACAGCGCGGGTAGCGAGCCCCGTTGCACGTACCCGTCATACCTGTCGCTAACGTCTTTCATGTCTTATCTTTTATTCACTCTTTCATTTCTTTCTTTTACTTGTTCGTTCATTCATTTATTTTTCACGTATTCATTCATTCATTCATTCATTCGTTGATTCATTCATTCATTCATTCATACATTATGCAACTCCCCGTATGGGAGTCGCCTTGGCGATCCATCGGTCCCGAAGCCTTTCAATGTTGCTATTGTTTTCCATAAATAAATTCACTTTATTTATTTTGTATCTGAGAAAATTACAATTGTAGGAATCTAATCTAGAAGACCATTACTTTATCCCTTGGACGATGCGATGAAGAAAACTCGAACTTTGAAGAACTTGGACAGCAACTGGGCAATCTCTCTGTTCTCTCTGAAATTGACTGTAGTGTCTGATGAAGATGAAGAAACTCTCTTTTATAGAGTTCAGGATAACTGTCCTTAAGCATATGCTCAGGTAGTTACTTGACATGTGCATAACTGCAGGGACGCATGGCAAATTCTGATGGAGACACATTAGCGTGCGGTTGAAAGTAGTGGAGCATATTCCGGAGAGATTGATGGCATGAATGCCACATTGCATAACTTCTGAAGAAGTGGATAACTGGGTGCAGGACACGTGAGAACGTGTGTTAACTGCTCGTTGGAAATCATTCTGGACACGACTGCTGTGATACGCTGCCTTAGAAGAAGAATCATACGCTAGCTTTTGAAGGCACATGTCTTGCATACGCTTACTTAGACAGCGTAGAACCATATAAAGCTGATACGCTCATATTATTGACAGGGAGTCGTATGGGGTCCATACACTCACTTAGTTGGAAGGAGTCGTATGAGATCCATACGCTCACTTAGTTGGAAGGAGTCGTATGAGATCCATACGCTCATTTAATTGGAAGGAGTCGTATGAGATCCATACGCTCATTTAATTGGGAAGGAGTCGTATGAGATCCATACGCTCACTTAATTGGGAAGGAGTCGTATGAGTGAATAAGTAGACACGTGGCCATCATCAATCTTCTTTGATACGCCATATCTTCTAATAACTGACAAAATCTTCTCGAGCGTCGTGACTGCGGATATGATGGCTGACAGACTGTCAAAACTGACAGTAATGATGGCTTTTACATTTATGAGAGATGCTGAGCTGTCCTCGTAAAAGACAAAACCGACTCTTCGAAAACCTATACGACGGCTAGTCTCCATTGGACAGCTGTCTTTGCACGAAAGACGAAGTGTCAGATTCATCCTTTATTAAATTACATGCTGTGCTGTCATCTCAGAAAATAATAAAATATTCACTGAGCGTACGGCCTTTAGATGAGCGTATGGCCTTGACTGAGCGTATAACCTTAAGCGTACGGCTTGGACTGAGTCTTATGTCAGTGGGTCATAATTTTCATACCCTACAAGACCCCCTTCAAAGTTTTCGAACTTTATGAATTTCAAAAGTTCGAAATTACTTTGAACTTTAAAGTGAGAATAAGTCCTGACACGCTGGCATGAGTTTGTTATCTTCCTCAATATCAGTGCAAATCTTTAGGGATTTTGTTTAAAGAATATCCGCCATTTGAACTTCTTCCTTTCTTCTATAAATAGGTCTTCCAAAACCTATTTTATTTCTTTACCACAGCCTTTGCCTTTGAGAGAGAAAAGAGCTTTCAGAAACTCAAAATCTTTCTTCTTCTTCATCTTCAACTCCATCTCCATTAATGGCACCCAAGGTTGATGCTGCTGCGAAGGGAAAGGGGAAAGCCCCTGAAGAGTCATCTCATCCTGCCGTCGATACTGCTACCACCAAGAAGACGGCCAGTCAGCGTATTTCACGCGGTGAACGGCCATTAAAACCTCTCTATGGTGAGGATGAAGATGACGAACAATAACTATTCCCTTTTTAAGGCTCTGGTTTGAACAGAACTCAAAGAGCGTATCCCTCTTTAGGGTCAATACGTCAGCAAATACGCTTCCCTCTTTAGGGTTTAGCCGTATTCCATGTTTTTCGTTTTTACGAAAAATATGTTTGGAGCGTATATCTGTAAGATATGCGTATTTTTGATAGAGATATCAAAATACGCTATCTTAAAAGAATATGCTATGGCAATTTGTCTCATTAAGATACGCTAACTCCTATGTTAGCATAATTTTCTAATGATCATCTTGTCAACCATACGCTGATACGCTCAAACTGATCATAAACTGAACTTTAAAAACCATTCACTTAAGATAAAATCTGTTATACGCTTAAAGAAAACTGAGCGTATACTGAACCTTGAGTCAACCATACGCTTAAGAAAAACTGAGCGTATGCTGAACCTTGAGTCTGCCATACGCTTTAAGAAAAACTGAGCGTATGCTGAACTTTGAGTCTGCTATACGCTTAAGAAAAACTGAGCGTAAGTTGAGCTGTACACTTAGTAAAACTGAGTGTATGTTGAGCTGTACGCTTAGTAAAAACTGAGCGTATATTAAACTTTATCCTCTCTTGATATTGAAGATTTTTAATACTTTATTCTTCATTTGCAGTGGATATTCTGGCTCAGGAAGCAGAATTTGAAGGAAGTATGGGAAATAATTATAGAAGTGATCTATCACATGTTCGTTTTCCCCAATTTGATGGACCTTCCACAAGAATAGCTCTGTTGACCAATCAGAAAGATGATACTTTGCTGAACCTGATGAGTGGACTGTCGTTACAGAGTATAGATGGTGTTATCCACTTGAAACCAGCATTCCTTTTTGGAGATGCTATTGACATGAACTCCCAGCCTGCTCTGGACAAAGTATCATATTGTTACTATAGGGATGGTGATACAAATCAACCTATGTATTTGACTGGTTTGACAAAGAGTATCAACATAGCCCGTTTATTCCATTCGGGCCAGCAAAGACAGATGAAGTGGGATATTACTCCATCCCGACAAGCTAAGGCTGGGTGGATCGGATATCGTCAAGGGAGATTCCGCAGTGGTACTGAACCACATGTCATATCTCTGCGAGGACTGCTACCTGCCACCATCCCTCCTGAGGACTCGGCACTACTGAAGCCAGTCAGAGTCCCAATTTTTGCCAATGAATTTGCTCAATTAAAGAATGCCATCTACCCAAAACAGTCAATGAGGCTGACTGGTCTAGTAAATCTAGAGAACACTAGATGGACTGCTCTAGTAAGATGGATTTTGCAGAACTTTGGTGCACAGTTGACGGCGATAGGTTTATATGATGCCATTAAGTGTACTGCTTATGGTTTCAAACCAAACCCGGATCTATTTTTGGCATTAGCGGAGAGATATAACTATCGGACCGGCACCTTCATGACCCCAAAGGGCGAGATGGGATTCGCCCTTCATGAAATGGCATATATATCTCAGCTACCAACAGCAGATTTACCATATGAAGAATATATCCCTTTTGTTGATAAAATTAATAAGATTTCTGCAGCCAACCCACTAATTCTTTATGTATTTGAAGAATTAATGTGTCATTACAGCATCTGTAAAGCTTTTTATAAGGGACAAGGTGGAGAGGGGGACTCCAATTGCTATTCTTCGAAGTGGATGGCTTATTTGTTTCAAGGCTGCACTGACAAAATTCAGAAGAAGAAAAAGACCGATCAGTATGTCGGTAAATTCAGGCCCTTGAGTCAAGCCGAGATTAACAGATTAATCTGGGAGACTAATCATGACGACATTGTCGTCGAAGAAGACATTAACAGCTACAAGGCCGGTGATAGGTTAGAAACCTATATTAAGCAGGGTGGCCGAGAATTGTCCGTTGAAGGTCATCTGGCCGGATTCATATCTCTTTGGCTGAGGAAATTCGTAGTTCCTGGCACCTGTTCGGCAGACAGGATGCACAGAGGAGTCGTCTTCGCAGCAGTCCGTCTGGTTTTTGGGTATAAGATAGATCTATTAACGGCAATGACCTGCCGTCTAAATGCCGGATTAAGGGCATACACAGATAGGATGTTCGAATTGGCACGGAAGAGCCTGACGTCCTTTCCTCGGGTAGAAATGCCCTTTACATACTTGTTTGGATGGCTGCTTCTGTATTTCGAATCTCTGATGAGTGCTGGGATGGCTAGGCCAGATGATACTTTCCTTGAAAGGTACAAGCACATACCGAAATGGAGATATGACACTTTAACCGATTGCAGAACCATCTTGAACAGGGGAGAACTATGGAGCTTCACCTGTGTTTCTCCACCTGTTGGTTATGAGACCATGCCCAGGAGATTGATTGACGGCGTTGGTGCTAATGAGTTGGATGATGTCCAACATGAATGGCTAAAGAGAATCAGGCCATCTCATTTAATTTGCCGTCGTGACAACATCACATATCTAGAGCCATATCTTTCGAGCAGATTTGCTCGTCAATTTGGTTACGATCAGTTGCATGTGGGCAATGCAACGACGTATTTTGCTCATCAAGGCGGGTTGGTTGATGGTGCCAGAGCTTGGCTATATTACATTGCCAAAGGTACAGGGGCTACCTTTTCTATGCCATATCCGGTCAACTATCGGAGAGGAGCTAAGATATTGGCGTCCTATGCCAGATTTTATGTATCAGCTAATACCTTTGATGAAAAATTTAGCATCTTAGGTAAAAGCTTTATTCATGTTGAAAAGAAATCAACCAAATCCTCCTTGCCTAGGGATTGTCACGACAAAGAAGATCCTCTGGCCACCGATGAACTTGATGATGATGTTTTGGAAACTTTCTTCTCTGATGACCTTCATCAACCATTGTATGTGCCTATCGGGAGTGCTGAAGAGAGTATATCTGTTGATAATACACCGAAGAGGAAGAGGAGTAAAGGTGCTGCGGGTCATGCCGCAAAAAGAGCTACTCGAGCAGAGACTCGAAGTCGCGGAGGAATTACTATTCCCGGGAATTCTCCTGTTTCTGAACGAGTCAGAGATGTTGATGAAGCAGGTAGTGATCCAATAGACAATTATCCTACTGTTCCTTTAACCAAAAGAATATGAAGGAAAGTAATAGTTTCAAAAACTAAATCCGTAATTTGTCTGGATGCAGAGAGTCCCACCGATCGTGCTATGCGATTGGCCGCAGAAAAGCAAGCTGCTTTTGATTTTTCTGTAAAGACAGAAGAAGAAGAGATTCCTGAAACTGCTGGGTCTTCTAGGCCTTCTGATATAGGCTCAGTTCCACCAATGGCCGATGATGCGCAGAAAATTAGTCAACCTGCGATAGAGGCTGAGCATCAGACTGAAACGGCTAATGACTTACTGATTTCGGGAGAATCAGTGAAGGAAGCCACTCCTCTCAATCCAATTGCTGAAGCTTCAGAAAGCGAACAAGTTGACTATGAACCGTCGTCTCATTCTTTTGGAGAAGAAGACATGGAAATAGATGATGAATCACCGTCTAAAACACCAATTGATGCACTGAAGACCATTGGTCAACACTCAGGGTTGACACCAGAGCTGGAGAGGCATATAGAAGTTCAAGTTCCTAGTACTTCTGGGGCGGGAAGCAGTGAAATAAATCCCGTGTCAGAAAGTACCTTGAACAGACTAAGAGCCGGATTGAATGATCCGAAGGAGACTGAATATGAACCAACTCCAGGTAATATTTTATTCATCAAAGTTTTGTCTTGTCTTGGTTTTACTGTCTTTAAATTTCTGATCATGTTTCTTTGATTCCAACAGCTGTAGGAACTGCACCGGCTATGAGTTCTACTCAAGCCCCACTTATTCAAACTGAAATGGGTGAGGGGAGTTCCCATCTGCCGAGTTCTCCAAAAGCACTAACTTCAGCTCCAAGAATAGAGGCTCCTCCTGCTCCTTCCCCTACTATTGCAGCGACTCCCAGTTTTGACACAGGGATAGCAAAAGTCATGGGGATGTATTCAGATATTATTTATACATATCTGGATACATATTCGAGGCGACTCATGAAAGATGAGACTATGCCCTTTTCGAGTCTTCGAGAGGCGACTAGTTTTCCACGTTCAGCTTTGAGACAATCTGGTTATGAGGCTCAATGTGTCTTCTTTGAACATCTCCTGAGTGAATTAGAAGCAAATATCCATAAATATTGGGAGATTAAAAAGGAGGACGTTAATTCTCTGACTGTAGCTGAGATTGCTCAATTGGAGAATGAAGCTCAAGCTCAGCACATTGCTCTGACAGAATTCCTCGCTCAGTCTTCCAAAGAGCTAATGGCGAAAGACGAAGAAATCATAAGTACTCGTCAGAATATGGAACGCCTAGAGCGAAATGAAGCGTCAAAAGCTGAAGAACTTAGAAAGCTGAGGGAAGAGCTAGCTCGTATTCAGGAGCAAATTGCCTTTGTGGAAACAGAACAATCAAAGATTGCTACTGATCGTAAAACTACAGCTGAACACTGTCAAGTTTTACAGCAGGAGCGAGAATTGATGCAAACTAATCAGATTGAGGAGACCAATCGCCGTAGCTCTATTATTGTAGAATATGACCAACAGATGATTGGAGCAGAAACAGCAGAGCGAATCAAGAAAGCTCATGATGAAAAGATGAATAATGTAACCGTTCGTATTCAGGAGATCATTACTCCTCCTAAATAATTCTTTTACATTTATCATGTATTGAAGTTTTGATACCCATTTGTAATCATTGTTCTAATTTTGATTGAAATGAATATCTTGGCTTGATTTCAATTCTGTGGATAATATTTTTGTAGAAAACATGTTCAGAGGTAAATAATACATGACATATTTCAATAGAATAGAATATACAAATAAACTTTGTAACTCTATCATGATACTAAACCAAAGATAATTAGTTTAATACTGATTAGAAAAAAACAGAATTCAGATATAAAGATATCTTTAGATTCTATTTTCCATGATCTTTGGATTCGGAAATCAAAAGACGAGATATCATTTTCATAGAATAGAAAATATGATACATACTGAGATAGAAAATTCAGAGGTAATATGGACATGATTTTCTATACAAGATCTTTATTAAAACCACTAGGGATCTAATAAAATAAAATATCAAATTCTCTGGGAAGATGATACATGGTGGAATATCAGTTTCCTCTGGGGATAACGATATCGATAACTTTTGTAGAGAAGAATTTTATATTTGCTGGGGAATGATGAAAATATTATACATAATATTTTTTTAAAAATTTGTCATTGATAGGCATCATCATGACTTTCCCATCCATAGAGGCAAGCTGATATGCTCCGTTAGAGAAGACTTTGTTTACTACGAATGGGCCTTCCCATTTCGCATCAAATTTGTCTTTGCTCATATGTGTCATGGTCATAGGACGTCTGACAGTAAGGACCAGTTCTCCCTTCTGATATGCTCTGACTTTGACTTTCCGGTTAAAAGCTTTTGAGATTCGGGCCTGATAAAGCTCGATATTTTGTTGAGCATACAATCGTTTTTCATCTAGAGCTTCCAATTCTTGAAGTCGAAGACGATCATTATTTTCTGTTGTAAGTTCATTGGAGATTGCAATTCTCAGAGAAGGAATCTGGATCTCGAGAGGAAGAACAGCTTCACACCCATACACCAAAGAGAAAGGCGTACATCCGATCGTATTGCGAATTGTGGTGCGGTAGGCCCATAAACATTTACCAAGCTTCTCGCTCCAGTTGCGTTTGTTGGAAGAAATGAACTTTTTCAAGAGTTTGATGATTGTTTTATTGAAAGCTTCTGCCAATCCATTAGCTGCTGGATTATATGCTGTAGAAGCTAAATTATTGATCCGATGATCGTCGCAGAATCGAGTAAATTTCTGACTGACGAACTGCGGTCTGTTATCATGGATAATACGCCGAGGAACACCAAATCGATAGATGACATGATGTTTGACGAAGTTGATAACACTAGAAGTTTTAACTTCAGATAACGGGATTGCTTCAGCCCATTTGGAAAAGTAATCAGTTATTGCTAGAATAAACCGATGTCCTCTTGATGATGGTGGGTTGATGGGACCAATGACGTCCATGCCCCAAGCTTCAAAGGGCCATGATGCCGCTGTTGGGTGTAAGAACTCTGACGGTTGATGGATAAAGTCTGCATGAATTTGGCAGGCTTTATATTTCCGAGCATATTGAATAGCGTCAGCCACCATCGTGGGCCAATAATAACCCATACGTCGGATACGATCTTGAAGTTTAGGACCTGGTTGATGAGCTCCGCAAACACCATCATGTGCTTCACGGACTATCTGTTGTGCTTCTTCACCAGCAATGCATCGGAGGAGAAGACCGTCGTAAGACCGACGATATAATGTTTTCGTCATATGATTATAATAGAATCTGAGAGATCGACGCCGGATAGACGCTGCTTCACTTGGATTATCAGGAAGTATATCATACAAAACAAAGTCTAGAAACGGGCGTCTCCAGTCTTCAGGTATGGCTTCTATTTTATTAGAAAAGATATATTCCATAGTAGAATCGGAAGAAGACGAGGACATGTTGTCAAACTTTAATCCAACATTAAGGTTGAGAGAATCTTTGTCTGGTTTATAGGGAAAAGCCAAGGCCAAATTATTCTCAACACAGAATAGTTCTCGATTATAAACCACTATCACTTGCTGACGTCTGATTGGTATAGCTAATACAGCAGCAAGATTAGCTAAAGCATCAGCTTCTGCATTATAGGCTCGTCGAACATGTTCAATAAAGAAACCTTCAAAAGATGAGGCTATAGAGAGTGCTGCTCGATGATAAGGTATCAAATCCTGATGACGAACTTCATACGTTCCTCTGATCTGATTGACAATAAGCTTGGAGTCTCCATAAACTTCCAAATATTGAATATCTAGATGTTTAGCAAGTTGAAGGCCGATAAGTAATGCATTATATTCGGCTACATTGTTTGAACATGATTGATCTAGAGAATAAGCCCTCTGAATAGTTAATCCTTCTGGGGATACAAGAACAATCCCAACTCCAGCGACAATATCGCCGTTAGGACCTATTCTAGATGCTCCATCAAAGAATAGATGCCAGGTAGGAATTTCTTCAGAAATCAGATTTGAATCCAAGACTTCATCAGGAAACTCATCATATAATTTAGAATCTTCTGGAATTGCATGAGCAGCCAGAAAATCAGCAAGAGCCTGTCCTTTAACTGACTTCTGAGGAATATAATGCATATCGTATTGAGCTAACAAGATTCCCCAATTAGCTAGTCTGGAGTTGAGAATACCATGTTTCTTCATCATAATCCTGATAGGATTCACTCTGGAAATGACGTGAATCGTTTGACCGATAATATAATGTCGCGTTTTCTGACTGGAATGACTAGAGTATCTGGTCTAGCCTGAGAAGGTAGAGGGGGAGTGGTACGTCCACTGACAGGAATTATCAGTGAACTTTGTAGAGCTTGGGAAGGTGATGAGGTAGTACGTCCACTGACAGGAATTATCAGTGAGCCTTCTTCAGATGATTTAACAAACTGCGGAGGAGTAATACGCCCTTTTACAGGAATAACAAAAGTGCCAACTTTTGCTATCTCATCATCATTATCCATAGCTTGCAAGACTTTTGAGTATTCATCTTTGTACATGCGAGCGTCATTGAAGTAAGCTTCAACTCCTTTGAATGGATAGAGATCTGCAACCTCCTTTTGAACTTCTCCATTATCATCAACATATTTGAAGCACTGATGAAGAGTCGAAGGAACGACATTATGTTCATGCAAGAATGGTCTCCCCAATAGAGCATTGTATGAGCAACCATGATTGTCGATGATGTAAAAAGTAACTTTAGTACGAAGATCGCCTATTTGAAATTTGAGGCGAATCTTGCCCAAAGGCTCACTTTTTCCTTGATTGAATCCCAAGATGGTAGTGATAGTGTTGGAAAGACTATGCACAGGTATCTTCAGTGCATCTAGCATAGCTTTTGGCATAATACTGAGAGCAGATCCTGGATCAATCAGGAGACGATCAACCTTCATAGAATCGATATATCCTGTATGATACAAAGGACGGTCATGTCGATTATCCTCTAGCAGTATATCGTCATGCGTAAAGGTAATATTTGGAATAAATTCCAATACATTATGGTAATGAGAAACAGATTCTGTTTCTAATTTTTTTAGAAGAGTTAGGCAGGTTTCTGCTTGCAGCAGGGCTTCACTTAGAGTTTCTCGAGTCTCTTTAGAGAGGCGTAAGAGCTCGAAGATTGATAATTTAGCTGGGGTATTGGCTAGTTGAGCCAATATATTAAAATTATAAGGCTTTTCAAGTCCTGTAGGAGATGACTTCTTCAATGGTTTGTCGAAGCGGACTTGTTGTTTGCCTTTGTCAGCTGCTGTTGGTTTAGAAGGAACTGTCTCAACAGGAACATTTAAAGGCTCTTCAGTAGAGACTGGTGTTGGAGCTGTAACCGGAGGGACGTCAGAAGTTTCTTCAGGAATTTCAGCATAATCTTTCAGATATATTTTTCCTGACCGAGTTCCAGCATGAACTTCAACTTTAGATTCTAGTTCAGGGTTTATTGAAACCATGTTGCAATTCTTTATCTTGCTCTTGGTTCTTTTATGTTTGATGAGAGCTTCATTCCAGAAACCAAGGCCAACACGAGATTGATTATGCCTCATAGTGATGGCTAAAGGTGCTCGGAGTCCCTTGCCTGAGTTCAAACTAGGAGCAGTGGCTAGATCATAACCCATCTTCGCCATCAATTCACGATATTATGAACTGTATAGATGAAAAGCAGGCTTGTACCTATCTTCAAATTGAGGTACAGATTTTATCTCCGTAGGGAGTGAATTTCCTGCCGAGATGAAAGTAGAGGTTAGATAAAAATCGGGTGTGAAACTAGAAGTCACATTGCATGACTTAGTCTTTCCGAGCTTCTTTTTAGATGAGGGAGTCTTCCGAGAAGAAGAGAAAGACGTTTCAAACTCCGTCATTAAATCCGGGTGAATCCACATGATCTCTCCCTTCTTAGTTGTGACAGGAACAAGTCCTTCATTCTGTGCTGGTAGGATATTTACAACTTTGAGAGTTGCTTTGGGGATAGAAACAATCCCACTTTCTATCATTAAGGGAGGGAAGTCACCGAACTGCATTGAAATTACATTTGCTGTAACCGTTTTGTCTTTGGGTGTCAGTGTCACAGCTCATGATTTAATCATCTCTTGAATCTTCCCTTTCAATACATAGCAAGACCGGATTATATGACCCAGCATTCTATGATATGGACAATATTTTGGATGATCTGTCTTATTGGCTTCATCAGGCTTTTTAATTTCTGGCAATTGAATCTTATTACCTTTGAGCAAGCATTCAAAGATACCCTGAACATCATCATCGTCGAAAGAATATTCTTCCTTCGGTCGAGGAGGTCTCTGTTGTTGATTTGTTGGAGCTGGAGTAGCTTGGGTAGTCTTTACCTCTTGATTACTGCTTTGGAGATTGACTTCAAGAGCTTCTTTCCCTTTGCGATTGTTGGGTCGAGTACTATTGCTAGCACTCTGATTTGATTCTTTGGGAGCCATTTGTACCCCCAGACCCTTGAAGGTCTCAGCACTGACTTCAGCAGCCTTGGCACTGACGATGAAAGAAGGCCAATCTTGGAACTGAGTGGACCCTGTCCACATGCTGATAATTGGTAAGAGATTCGACTTGCAAGTGTCGATGGTAACAGCATCGGGAGTTCCGAGAGGCATTTTGAGGGCTTCTTTTCTGAATCTTTCAATGAAGTCCTCGGTGGTTTCATTATTTTTCTGTTTAATTCTTATGAGGGCTGACATGGTCATATCATTAAGCCCTTCATAGAATCGTTCAAGAAATATTTGCTTGAAACCAGCAAATGAGGTAATGCACCCGTCAGGGAGACTTCTATACCATTCATAAGCCGTTCCTTTGAGACACCCAACAAACACCCGAGTAAGGAGGGCGTCACTTGGTTGCAGTTGATCAGTCATTACCTCAAAGTGATTAATGAACTGACTTGAGGAGGTTGTCCCATCAAAGAAAGAGATAGTCGGAGGCTTGTATTTAGGAGGATATGATACCTGCTTCCATTCTATCGGGTAAGGTTGCTTGATACCTAACCTTTGTAAACCATCCTTCTGTTTGAATGCCTCGAATTGAGTTCGAAGATTCCTTAACTCTTCAGTAACAATTCCAGAAGATTGGGGAGTTGTAGCTTGTTGAGTGTAATTGGAAGGAGGGACTGCAGCATATGTACCACCCCCAGCTCCAGACTGACTTAGAGTGGGTTGTACAGGAACATTAGATTGTACCCCCGGAATAGTAGAGGGTTCCGGGTTTGGAACAATAGGAGTATTTAATATAACTGGAGGAGCTGTCTGTTGGACTTGCTGAGTTTGATGCTGAGCTTGCATAAGAGTGTGCATAGCATTCAACGTATCTGCCATAGCTCGCAACTGTTGTTCTAAGGAAGAAATCCTTTATTCATAAGCTTCGGTGCTAGTTGAAGGTTCATGATTGCCCTCTGCCATGTAAGTGGTAATCATTCGAGGAATAGATGATGAAACAGTCTGTTCTGAATCATCACTGTGTGAATCAGTATCTTTTCCGGGGCTATTTACGGGAGTCAATACTGGAAAGTTGGATTCTCCAAGGAAGTCCTCTGTGATCTCCGGATTACCACGTGGATGAGAAGAAGAAGAGGCCCTGGCCAAGGCTCCGGTCCTGGATCGGGTGCCGAGATAAACACCATCTTCAAAGTCTGATATAGCATCAGACCGTATGCTACCCCCAATATTTCTGGAGGTCATGTTGACAGAAGCATAAAGAGGTTTATCTTCATCCAACATTGGTTCATACTGAATCCGTTCGAAAACATGTTGTCTTTTTGGTGAACAACAACATTGAATTACAACTCGAGGTTGGAAGTTGCAACCATGCTTTTCATGGCAAATATGAGCAATATCATAGCCTGATGGAATGTCAATTCTTCGTTTATTTTGCAAATACTCCCGGAGATCTGTAGGAACAGATTGGGAAGTACTTGAAGATAGTTTCTGTGTAGAAACTTGTCTTTTGTTCTTCTGTCTTCTCGATTCTTGAGTGTATAAAGACTGATTAATTTGAGCCACATAGTTCTTGGCATATTCTGCATCAGGGTCTAATATACTTGTCTCAGTAGAACCGAGACGATTCTGATTAAGCTTGTTACGAAGATCCGTAGGAGATCTGACTTTGATATCAGTCTTGGATACTTGTAATTTGCCTTTCTCAGATCGAGAAATTTGGAGAGAAGGAAGATGGGTATTATTCCGACTGGGAGTCGGTAATAATCCATCTTTGGAGGAATTAGCCAAAAGGCGTTTTCCTTTGTTTGATCTAGTAAGAGTACTAGTCAAATTAACTCCAGAGGTAAAGACCTTAGGAGTAGAGGAGTTGACTAAAGAGTCTTTCTCCTTGGTTGGCACCAGATGTGCAAGTTGAGGGGGAATCATTTGTATGTTCTGTGGAAGAGAACCCCCAGCTTGATTTTGAGAAACAGTCAAAGGACTGTATCTGTTAGCATACGCTGACTTTAGTTTGGGCTTCTGGTCATACGCTGCCTTTTTATTAGCATACGCTGGCTTTGGCTTAGCGTACGCTGCCTGATGTTGGCTTTTGTACGTTGCCTTTGCCGTACGCTGCCCTTTAAATGCCATACGCTCAGAGTCATCAATGGCTAAAGAGCCGACTGCTGTCATAAGAGTAGAGGGAGAAGGGACTTTGACATGTCCAGAGATGGTTTTCCTTGTACACGCTGACTTGGTTAAAGAACCAACTTTGTCAGCGTGACTAGGAGAAGCCACTGTTACCGTGTTCAGAGAAGCCGAAGTGTGCTTAGTTGAAGTTGAAGACGTGTTCTTGTCAGCGTGAGAAGTGACAGAAACGTCTCGGGCTGTTGAAGAAGACTTAGGGACATAGACAGAGCGTCCCTTCTTCTTGGCAGCAGGAAGAGCGGAGGAAGCAGTGCGGCCCTCTTTCGCCTTGAGCATTTCTTCATAAGCCGATTGGTCGAATTGTACAACCATCGTCTTCTTCGTCAAGCCGATCGACGAAGTATCGTATTGAGTTGTTGCTATCTCGTTGGAGGAGACAGCTTTTCCCAGCAGAGTCGCCAATTTGTTTTCCATAAATAAATTCACTTTATTTATTTTGTATCTGAGAAAATTACAACTGTAGGAATCTAATCTAGAAGACGATTACTTTATCCCTTGGACGATGCGATGAAAAAAACTCGAACTTTGAAGAACTTGGACAGCAACTGGGCAATCTCTCTGTTCTCTCTGAAATTGACTGTAGTGTCTGATGAAGATGAAGAAACTCTCTTTTATAGAGTTCAGGATAACTGTCCTTAAGCATACGCTCAGGTAGTTACTTGACGTGTGCATAACTGCAGGGACGCGTGGCAAATTCTGATGGAGACACATTAGCGTGCGGTTGAAAGTAGTGGAGCATATTCCGGAGAGATTGATGGCATGAATGCCACATTGCATAACTTCTGAAGAAGTAGATAACTGGGTGCAGGACACGTGAGAACGTGTGTTAACTGCTCATTGGAAATCATTCTGGACACAACTGCTGTGATACGCTGCCTTAGAAGAAGAATCATACGCTAGCTTTTGAAGGCACATGTCTTGCATACGCTTACTTAGACAGCGTAGAACCATATAAAGCTGATACGCTCACATTATTGACAGGGAGTCGTATGGGGTCCATACGCTCACTTAGTTGGAAGGAGTCGTATGAGATCCATACGCTCACTTAGTTGGAAGGAGTCGTATGAGATCCATACGCTCATTTAATTAGAAGGAGTCGTATGAGATCCATACGCTCATTTAATTGGGAAGGAGTCGTATGAGATCCATACGCTCACTTAATTGGGAAGGAGTCGTATGAGTGAATAAGTAGACACGTGGCCATCATCAATCTTCTTTGATACGCCATATCTTCCAATAACTGACAAAATCTTCTCGAGCGTCGTGACTGCGGATATGATGGCTGACAGACTGTCAAAACTGACAGTAATGATGGCTTTTACATTTATGAGAGATGCTGAGCTGTCCTCGTAAAAGACAAAACCGACTCTTCGAAAACCTATACGACGGCTAGTCTCCATTGGACAGCTGTCTTTGCACGAAAGATGAAGTGTCAGATTCATCCTTTATTAAATTACATGCTGTGCTGTCATCTCAAAAAATAATAAAATATTTACTGAGCGTACGGCCTTTAGAAGAGCGTATGGCCTTGACTGAGCGTATGACCTTGAGCGTACGGCTTGGACTGAGTCTTATGTCAGCGTGTCATAATTTTCACACCCTACAGCTATGTTCTACTCAGAACGACTATGTCGATAGTCTTCCGTTTCATTATTGTGACCCATTCATTGTTTCATTGTTGAACGCATAAGGGACTTGAACGTAAGCTCGTGCCTTAGCACGAGCGTAGAGCGCGGTGCGAGAGTTTCTATATTTGTCGAGTTCTTTTCCATGTTCTAAACAAGCATGCAAGATGGGATTATTCCCTTAGCTAGGTGCGTTGAGTCATTTATTAGCATATGCGAGATTATCGCCTAGCGATTCTCGTGATAGTGTCTGTATTGTTATGTGTTTAGGCTAAGCAAAGACAGGCTCATTGGAGCCATCCACCTTAGCGATGTTCGCATCGGCCGAGCGATACTCCGAGCGCGCCTTTGAAAGTCTAAGTCTGGATTCATCTTGACGGGCTAATGTAAGCCTTGCATCGATTCTTCATCAGGTCGATGCCAACTCTTCGGGTCGACGGCTCGTTCGAGTCGTTGCACTTGTCGTTTGAATCGGCGTTCCGCTAGGGCGGAGCGGGTCGTTACATAATACACCACTCAAAATAAGTCTCGTCCTCAAGACTTCCTGAGTGCAGGTCATCCTACCATTCCTTAAATCGTGTCATCGTGTTTCTTAGACAAGTTTATCGAATGGCTCTATCGTTCGATGGCATCGAACTATGCTCGATACCTTTCCAAGTTTCGTGTCGCATACGCTTGGTCGATTTTATTGAACAACTTTTCATTCATTTTAGAGATGATGGTACTTATTCAATTGTCGTGTTTCTTCGACTTGGTTGCTATTTCTTCGTGTCATGGGACTGAAATGGTCATGCGAGGCACGTTGTAATTCGTCAAATACGCGGGTCATGGGCTGAGGCAAACGTACTTTCGTTTATCTCGGTCATCGAGATAATCCGATTCGCTTCTCAAGCGTTCTTGTCCACGAAATCAGTATGATTTCTTCTTAGTAGGGTCGACCAAGTCTAAGTAAGTTTCGTCCGATTCAAGACCAAGTGTTGTACTATTATCGAGTATTTCTTCCTATCAATGGTTCAATTCGTTATACCAACTTTAACTTGCACGATATCGATTCCATATCATTCATTTGTTTAGGCCAATCACATTGTCGTTCACTCACACTCCACTCACATGTTTCCTTGATTCCGAGCCACGCTCGTACTAATATCATTCATTTCTCTCAACACGATTTCCATGTTCTCGGCACTCTTCCATTTCTTAAGTCATGCTTGAACTCAACGTATCACTTGGCTGGATCGTGCATGTATTCCAGGCGTCCCTAAAATACATGCATTCACCAAGCCGCATGATAGAGAATTCGTCATTCTCACTCGAGTCGCATCGTGCACATACTCAAGCGCCCCTGAAATATATACATGTCAGCCGAATCTCGTGAGCAGGGTTTTCTATATTCGTGATTCACATTATCCATCCATGCCAATCCCCAAGATCAATCTTTCGATTGATAACTCATGAAACAGGACGTCTCGCCTAACTGCTAGGCCATCTTTTCGAGGCTAAGTCAGTGTCAGGATTGGAATCATAGTTTTCCAACAATAATGCCAACACTGACCCCAATCCTAGGGTCAAACCAAAGTCGGTAGTACGGAATTTTCTACCCAAGCTCGCGTCACTCAGATTTTTAAACATCGAGCACGATCACCTATTTGCATCAATGTATTCGTCGTGTATATTCGAATCCATTCAAATCACCCAATCGACATACTTCACATATCCATTCTAACCAATTCATGTATTCGATCATGAGTTCATCTAGCTTTGACAATATGTTGCGCCCTAATCTCACGCGAGTCCGATTATCTACGGTGGTTCATGAATCACCATACAACACTCCCGCAGAATAATCATTCTCATCGGGGCGTAACTCTTGCTTGCGTCTAGACTAATTCATTCTCGATACGCGGATTGGACCTACTCATTCCTCAAACTTAATCATCAAGCACACCGAATCATTTTCGAGTTTACCTTCACGTCAAACCACAAGTCAAAGCAATCAAATTGCCACGCCATCCAAGTTCAGTCACTCCCACTGTATGAATCACCATATCAGCACTCACACGGAGTGATCGTCCTAATCCGGCACGACGTATGTGTGAGGCTGGAGTTGCGCTCGCATAAGACAAGAACGTCAACATTGTGGTTGTCCACGAAGCAAATCCAAGCATTCCAATTTTCATGCAAGCCAAATCAATTCGACGGTCTGACCGTCATGCGTTCAACTAGAAAATCCTCGAGCCAAGTCTATCTTTTCTTCGACACATTTTTAACATCCCAAGTATAGCATCCAACGGAACAATGACATTTGCACGATCGTCATTCGCCGAGTCAGAGTACTCCCGAGTTATCGTATATCGATCTTTGATACGCCTTAATACCATCGACGATATGCATAACCTGACGATCTTCCTTTGTAACTGATTTCGAGTCGTGCGTTGATGCTGTTATCCGAGTTGGATATTCCACAATTTTATTTAATATTCAAGATCAAGTTCAACTGCTATTCCTCAAGCTAGTTTCAAGATCGTTGTTCAAACTCAAGTCACAATTCATTTGAATCAATCCAAAATTGTACGCGTGATCCTCTAAGTTTCCTCGATCAAGACCATTTATTTTTATTCATCGTTCTGAACCATTTTTTAATTCGTGTTGCCCATTGACAAGTTGTCCGAACGATATCTCATTCGGGACACACGAAGTCACGATCAACTAAGCGTGACATGTTTTAAGGCTTTGCGTGATCGCATCGCTTGCTGACATACTCGTACGATCTGTACATCCTTAGTCTCGCTCGAACAATTTCTATGACGTCCATACACCACTCATGGTTTGAGCCACTCGACTAGTCGTTGATACTCATTCTTATTCTTCTCCGAACCTATCACATACACCATTCGGATTCAAGCCATACAATCTAGTCCTTAATCATGTTCGCATCATGCGCTAAGACATCCTTCAGATTCGTTTGACGAATCTCTAGCGTAATCGTTCACATCGCCTCGACGTACTAAGTTCGTTCGTACTAATCCTTAAAATCCGAGCCAATCTTTTCGAGTACGCCTAAGTGTTAACTCGATAGCGTTTCTATCGATAGACACTCAAAGTGTATCTCCGTTCTCGATCGAGCAATACTTGATATCGCTCGCAACCCGATTGCACCCAAAGGTCGAGGTGCGCGACACGCGGACTAAGTTGTGCCGCATAACCATCCCGTGCGGACCATATTCAAGTTTGCACGCTCACTTGCTAGGTCGACGCAAGACTAGTCAGGCACGCACGCGACATGTTAACTTAGCATGTGTTCTCTTTCGAGTCAAGTTTAACATCGTTCGGCATTGTTAGC
The DNA here is from genome assembly GCA_029216955.1 of Iris pallida. Lineage (NCBI taxonomy): Eukaryota > Viridiplantae > Streptophyta > Magnoliopsida > Asparagales > Iridaceae > Iris > Iris pallida. The sequence continues at coordinate 2,983,630 of JANAVB010013398.1, forward strand.
GTAAGGTTATTCAAGCACGCCTTACGTTTGCTAACTTCTAGCATTTTAGTTTTCCTTCGACTCAAGTCTGTCGTGGTTTGGCACAAAGGCCTTCGCCTATCGATCCCGTTCAACCGAGTACTTGTACGAGCTTTTGAAAATATTTAGACTTATTGTATGGAACATCCCAAGGCACAATGAGAGAGAGCGTACACTTCTTTATTTCCAACGAGCTTTCAAAACTGAGAAATCGACGTGAAGTCCAAGGACGTAAAGCCGTGCTCTGATACCAATCTGTCACACCCCGCTCCCGTAGGAGCGATCGTCCTCGCTAAGATGTGATGCCGCACGGGCCTAGGTTGTGCCAGTGCAAGGCCAAGTCTAAAAACGGCCGATTTGAGCTAGGCCACAGAGTCGCACAGAGTGTCCCCATTACAGCGGAAAGTAAATGAACATAAGTAGAAGCGAATTTGAACTCTTTATTGATATTCAAGAAGTTTACAAGCGGCGCTAGGCCGATATTATAAGTTGCTCAAGCTATCTCTCTGAAACATAAAAGGTGTGCCAAGTGGCTTACAAGATGGAATGATTCATGGCGATATTCTGATACATTATTTCCTGTATAGGGTGCTTCATCTTCTCAACGTTCCAAGGCCCTAGAGTGGGCTCTACGCCTTAGCACGTTCAATGGAAGCTCCGCACCCGCCGGCGTCACCTGCATCCTGCATGCAGACTATGGGGTTATCAGTACATTGTTATGCACTGGTGGGGAGGCTTGCTCGCCCACAATGCTATCATTACCAAACACGTTTTATTTACTTTTGTGCATCTCTATCATTCATTGTCTTTCTAATCTTGCCTTAGGATCAATTTTATGGCATATGTCATAACCTATCTCATGTTGCCAAATTCAAGTGTCGCATGGAAATACATGCACGACTTACCCATACTTACCGTCCGGCCTTTCCTGTCTAAAGTAAACTAAGTTAGTCAACAATTCACATGTAGTAACCTAACATGATTCATGTAAATATTCGATGATAAGGGCGTGTCCCTGCCTCGGGTTCTAGCACGTCGTAGGCATGTTCTAGCATGTTGTAGGCATGTTCTAGCATGTTGTAGGCATGTTCTAGCATGTTATAGGCATGTTCAGAGTGTTACCTTTCAGGCATGTTCAGAGTGTTATATTTCAAGCATGTTCCGGATGTTACATTTCAAGCATGTTCGGGAGTGTTATAGTTCGAGCATGTTCTGGAGACACTTCATTTAGTTTACTTAGACTACTTGTTTCAATGCAAGAACTTGCACGTGGATTGCCACCAGCATAGTCCACTTAATCTACATGCATGGTCGCTGGCTTTACAAGCCATTTTGGACATATCACGTAGGCATTCTCACCTATCGAAGCGTAATGGCTGGTACACCTTGATAGTATCTTGAAATGCCTAGCATAACGTCTCTTTGAGCGGTCGAACCCCCACTCAAAGCAGCCCGTAAGCCCCATGTCTGATTCTGCCTAGGCCGGCCACGGTATTCCCCCCATCGCCCGTGCCGCAGAATCCTTCCTCATGACGGCCACGGTATTCCTCCCATCGCCCGTGCCGTTTGTCCACGACCATTTCGTATTTTACTTGTCATTTAATATATCGGCTGTCTTGAGCCATAATGCGTTATTGACCAGGTTGGCTTCCGTGCAGCGCGGGTAGTGAGCCCCGTTGCACGTGCCCGTCATACCTGTCGCTAACGTCTTTCATGTCTTATCTTTTATTCACTCTTTCATTTCTTTCTTTCACTTGTTCGTTCATTCATTCATTTTTCACGTATTCATTCATTTATTCATTCGTTGATTCATTCATTCATTCATACATTATGCAACTTCCTGTGCGGGAGTCGCCTTGGCGACCCATCGGTCCCGAAGCCTTTCAATGTTGCTATGCTCTACTCGGAACGACTATGTCGATAGTCTTCCGTTTCATTGTTGTAACCCATTCATTGTTTCATTATTGAACGCGTAAGGGACTTGAACGTAAGCTCGTGCCTTAGCACGAGCGTAGAGCGCGGTGTGAGAGTTTCTATATTTGCCGAGTTCTTTTCCATGTTCTAAACAAGCATACAAGATGGGATTATTCCCTTAGCTAGGTGCGTTGAGTCATTTATTAGTATACGCGGGATTATCGCCTAACGATTCTCGTGATAGTGTCCGTATTGTTATGTGTCTAGGCTACGCAAAGACAGGTTCATCGGAGCCACCCACCTTAGCGATGTTCGCATCGGCCGAGCGATACTCCGAGCGCGCCTTTGAAAGTCTAAGTCTGGATTCATCTTGACGGGCCAATGTAAGCCTTGCATCGATTCTTCATCAGGTCGATGCCAACTCTTCGGGTCGACGGCTCGTTCGACTCGTTGCACTTGCCGTTTGAATCGGCGTTCCGATAGGGCGGAGCGGGTCGTTACACATGGAACATCATGTAGATATATGTCAATTAGTAAAGAGCTAAACCCTGAGAAATAGCTGCTAGCATGTGTGTTATCAGTGCAGAGCTGAACTATGAGTCACAGCTACTGGTATACACATGTGTTAGTGCAAAGCTGAGTCTTGAGTCACAACTGCTAATTGATGACATGCATATAGAAAGATTGTTACTAGCCTAAGGCTGTAGAGATAAACATGAAACATTGTCAAATATGTATATTATATTTATTCTAATCATTGTCTTGTGCATGGATGGATCGTCGTCTATGGGTAAGAATCACTAAATAAGTGATGCATTATATGTTTGAGATTATGAAATCATGTACTGCTCCTAAAATAAGATGCTTCACATGAAATGCTACTGTCTGATTTCAGATACAGAATTATATTACTCATTGTTTCTATCTGTTTAAGAGAAAAATAATGCTATATGAGATGTTATTGCTAAAGTCCCTAATGAAATGATACGGCTCACGAGACACGCTGCACACATCACCATAGATAGAATGGTTTTCGTACGTGGAATTGACCCGATAGTTGGCTTGAACGAAAGAAATGGAATATTGGTTTTTGAAAGTTTTTTCAAAAGATGTAATCTGACTCTGTATTGCATTAAATGAACGTAGGTAAAAGATAGCAAGATCACTAACAATGTAACGTTTTTCCACATGAATACTTAGTGATCGTTTCAGACGGTATAACCTTTGTCTTTGTCACGACCCGCACCCTGTGTAGGGGCACGAAAAGTGGGTACGTCCAGCCTACATCGCAATGTCGACGGTAGAACGTTGTCCTAGGTTACTATCTAATCAACAACTCACTCAATTATATAATGTACTTGTCAAATCTCAACTCCGAACGGAGGACAAGTATAGATATAATGAATCTCAATCACAGTCTAAGAACGATAAGATATCACAGAAGTTTATAACTAAAGACTAAACAACAACAATTTATAAACTACTAAATAATAATATCTCAAACAAACTCAAATACAAACTCGTATCTCAAGTTATTACACTTCAAGTTCTAAAACATGAAAACTAAACCAGTCTACTAGCTAGTCTCCCGATCACTCCCGAGTGTCGGGGCCATAGGTAGCTAAGCCATCTCCTGCTCCAAGACAAGTAGGGCAAATGTCCTCAGGGCTATCATCTGTAATATTTTCAACAGGTCCAGTCAGGACAGGAACGAGTACAATTCATCAAGAAATCCCAAGTAAATGACAGAGAACTATAAAGCAGTTATAGACAATTGTATTGATGAACATGACAGTTTGTACGAGTAATGATGTAGAGAAACAGTTAAGGTACAAGAAAATTAAGGTAACTAAACAAGAGGAGAAGCATAGCAATGAAGACTGTAAAATATAATCTAGCTGAACTAGAGTAACAAGATATAAGTCCAGACGATATAATATGAGTCAAGTGTAATCCCAATGTGAGTCTAATACAAGATGAGACGAATGTGATTCTAATCATTGTTCTAATAAGGTGATTCGAATTAGGTGATACGAATAGTGATTCGAATAAGGTGATGCGAATAGTGATTCGAATAATAATCAAACAATGATTCGAATAAATTCTCCAAGTGTGTTTTAAAATACCGAGTTCGACATGTAAACGGCGGTAGGTAATACGGCACACCGCACACTCGCGAAGTATGGGATGGCTATCGTTCGAATATCATTCACAGAAGGATGATTCGAATAGGGGGATATGTCTACATGTCTAATCAGTATTTTTTCGTCCAGTCTAATACAAATGAATCCATAATCCAACACATAAGACGAATACAAGTCCAGCCAGCACATGAAGATGCGAATAGGGTGATTCGAATAGTGATTCGTATAGTGATTCGTATGGTAATTCGAATAATAGATGCAAGACGAGTAAGTATGTGTGTCGTATACATGGATTCAGTAATAACAATACGTGTTTGTAACAAGAATCAAATAGAACTAACTAGAACTGAAGTACAGTAATTGACAAGTAAATGAAAGAACTATCAGAGAATGTACTCGCCTGATACTCTTAAAAGAGTAATGTAATATCAGATGTCTGTACCGGAGTCACAATGTCCTAAATAGAGCATTATGGGTTATAATGTGTTTAAAATAAGGTAAATGAAGTTTATGATGCAATCTACATGATTTCTAGGTCAATCTAGGTCAAAGTCAACTATAAGTCAAACCTGGTCAACTCTAGTCAACTAAGTAAAATTTAGACTATTAGGTCAAACCTTGGCCAATGGTCAACTTCTATTTGCTAGGCTAAAGTCTTGGCAACTAGGTACTAGTCAAACTTACATTAAACTAAACTCATAAATTCTAACCCAAAACCATATCACATATACAAGGTATATCACATATATGCCTATATAGTATAACATCACCTTATCCCATATAACCTTACCCTCAACCTCAAAACCTAGAACATATACCTAACATATATATATATTTTTTTTTTGTATATATATATATATATATATATATATATGTGTGTGTGTGTGTGTGTGTGTGTGTGTGTGTGTGTGTGTGTGTATATATATATATATATATATATATATATATATATATATATATATATATATATATATATATATATATATATATATATATATAATATCCCATATCTAATATATATACACTACACATCATATATATATATGTATATATACTGCTACTAATCTGAACCAAGATACCATGAGGATGCAAGGTTATTTGATATAGTAGGGCATGTATTGAAGGTGCAGGATATCAAATAGAAAGCAGTGAATACGGTGTAGTACAATGCAGTTAACTGATATGCAGGATATGGAATGAAATGCAGTAAAGGATAGGTGTAATGCAGGGCTATTTATCAGTGAAGAATGGAAGGGAATGCAGTGAATCCTCAGTACACATCTGATATCAAGCCAACATATATGTAGGCTGTGTCAAAACATATCTGATATTCTCCTAATTGATCTATATGTAGGTCATGCTAACATGTGCATGATATTTAAATGGGAATGCAGTGAATTAGCTCTTAGTACTATCTAGACTGGACATCAAATGGAAAGTGGGTTGCATCAAATTAGTTGGCCAAATCATATAAGAAGAATGGATAGAGTGTGAAGATGGATATATCAATGTACAGTACAGGTACATGATACTCAAATATCTGTGAACTAATGGCTACTTGCTGCCCATACATGGACATACATGAAATGAGCAGTAGATAAATATCTGGACAGTAATCCATCAATAGAACAGGGCATTAGATGGAAGAACATCACATGAATGTGTGATCGAGCTTCAAGGACTGAACCAAATGGTTCAGGAATAAGGAAGAAAATGACCTACAAAAGAATTGGACTTGATAAAACAAGGGTTAGATGCTTAAAAGCAGGACATAACATCTACTCCTAATAGGCATGTTCATGTCTGAATAATAGGACAGAACACAATATGTGTGAAAGCAGGGCATGATCCTACAGGAAATAGAGGTTAGAGTAGAGGGTGTAGATGATAATTAATTCTCAGTTTTAGATAGAGTGTGTAGATGTGTTAATGTGGTAGTCAAATAGGGTGTCAGTGAACAGAGCTACAAGTGGGTGTACATAGATAATGTGAGTTCAAGTCAGTAGGGTGTGTAACATCTCAGATTTCTGGGTGTCAATAGGACTGAGATCAGTGGGTAATGATATCAGGAAAATTGGGATTAATCTCAGGTTTTACAATAGTAACTAAGTATCAATCCATGCCATACACATATCGAAATCCTATTTCAGCAAATTGAATCCAAAATCTCACTAAAATCCTAACCAGCAGTAGCAATTACACATGTAGGATCATAATTGGTAATTTAACATCATTTAAAATCAGTTTTGAAAATACTTAAGTTCAGAATTTGAAAACAGGAATTGCACGTATCAGTGAGAAATGGGGAAATGAAATCGACAGCCAAAAACATGTTAATCCCACAAATTTAGGGTTGGTAATCCATGCCACACACGTGCTCGTGTCCCAGGAGTCTATTCGTGTCCAAATATTTGGACACGAGGTGTCCAATCATTTAAAAACACACACAGACACGTGCGTACAGTGCAGTATCGTGCTGTGAGGACAAGGTGTCGTACACGCGACACAGGGCACGACACAACTCGTGCTTGTGCCCACGTGTACGCCAAGTATAGGGAGACATGTCAAACAGCCTGTACCGTGTCAACATGTAGCGTGTCGCGTGCACGAGACGCGTATCCGATGCGATTCCCGCGCGCGCTCGTGTCAGGCTAGGACCAGTACACGTCGATTTTCTTCGTGCACACTAAACGAGAACCCATAAAACTTTATAGGTGTCGTGTCAGTCACTAGGAGAACGTGTCCACCAAATTTCGTGATCTGAGTCGCCGTGTCGTATCCGCTAGGACACCCGAGCAGCAGGGCAGCCGCACGAGCCCCGTACGGTGTCTCGTGCTGCGTGTCCAAATGCTAAAACAGTGTCCAAACAATACTAAAATTGACTCAGTCGATTAGGGTTGCAATATACACCTATTAGGCTACATGTACATGTAATTTGTTTTGAAAATTATCGAAATCCATTTCTATGTGACATTTCGTCGAACACGCTTTTAAATAAATCGATACTGTTTGCCATTAAAATTTTTTGATTGAAAACTTTAATACAAACAGAACAGTGTTACAATGTAGGACTTAGATGTAGTCCTAGGAGTACACTTTTGTTTAAGCTGGGTTCTTAGTGCCAATGGAGCGAGTGGTAATGCGTTGACTCCGTTGACGGGCTGACGACGGTTATCGGTTCTCTGAAGGCGTGGATTGCTCTGGGCGCTGGAGCTTGCTGAGAGGAGGAAGACGTTGAATGTCTGTATCTGCCTCTCTGGTAATTCCTCGTATGTTCGTTGTGGATTCTGTGTGTGTGTGTGTGAAGGAGAAGATCCCTCTATTTATAGTTTTGTAGGCTGGCTGCTCATGCGCGTATGTAGGATGCGCCGGTGTGTGGGGATGCCACATGGAAGTTGCTGATGGGGGCGCGTAGATGATGCACCCTGATTGAGGGGGAGAACTCTTCATACTGCTGTTGTGAGCCGGCACGTAGCAGAGGAGAAGATCTTTCTGTTGCTGAAATCTTGGACGAGTTGAGTCAAAGGACACGTGTCATCGACCCATGGCTCGAAGATCTCGGATTTGGGGGGGCAGTGATCTGGTGAGCTGCGCCTTGGATCTGGGCGTAGGAGGAGGCTGCGGCTCATAACCTTTAGGAGTTACAAACCATTTAGGGCGCATGGCTTTTGAGGCGCATGCAGGTGACCTTCCTTCTGTCTTTCGGGATCAGAGATCAGTCTGGGGCGCATGGCTTTTGAGGCGCATGCAAAGCTTCAACTGGAGACTCTTCTTCTGTCTTTAGGGATCAGTGAAGGGTCTGAGGCGCATGGCTTTTGAGGCGCATGCTGGTTTGGACGCATGGCCGTAGAGGCACATACGGATGGCCACGTGGCCGTAGCCGTCGGAATAGAGTCATGATGATGCTGACGTTGCCGACGCTTCGTTCTCTGAAAAAGCTGTCAACTGTTCAGACTTTGGGAAGCGTGCTGCCAACTCTAGTGTCAGTTCAGCATTTAATGTTTGTGATGTTCGATGGACAACTGAGTGGGCACATTGGTTGGTGTTCCACTCGGCATGGAGATGTGAGGGAAGGCGCATCCTCTGTGATGCGCCGGGTACTGTAGGGCGCGTCTGTATGATGCGCCTGATGCTGGAGGGCACGTCCGTGTGATGCACCGTTTGGCTGGCGCATCCGATATGTCCTTTAATGACGCGGCTGTCTCGCTCCTCGAGTGCTATAAATAGCCGTTTGGCTGAATTCGAGGCGTCCGGTTCATCCATTTAATGCAAATTCATTGCACAAAATTCGGAGAGTCATCCACTTGGCACGTGGGTTTGATTTGCCCGGCCTATAAATAGTAGCATGGAGAGAAGGTTTGCTCCTCATTCCCTCACGTACTTCCAACATGAACTTGGATATGTGGGTGCATTCTGTTGACGAAGTGCTCCCGAGGGTGAAGATGAGACGTCGTGTTGTCTTCGATGCACTTGAAGGTGACTGTTACATCCAAAAGACGGAGTCGAGGGCTTCTGAGGCAGGCGGAAGGTGCCTGTTGCATCCAAAGATAGAGATGTTCGGGCCTCATTTCCGTTATTCCGGAAGAGCCGTAGATCGGAATGGCGGTGCTAGGCTCTCTCTTCCTTCAAAGTGGGTGCCGCCCACTTTGATTGTGTTGAAAGCTCCTTGTGCCATGATTTCGATCACGGTCTTCCTTGGTCTTTGGAGGCTCTTTCGAAGCCTTCCCTGGCCACAGCATTTGCGGTGCTCTTCTCTCCCTTGGTTCCAGCCAGAGGGTTAAATGCTTTGCTTGGCGAAGCACTTATCAGACGAGCCTGGCTGGAAGAGCGGCACATAACTGGGCTCTGCTCGGCCAGGTGAGCCTGGTTGGAAGAGTTGTACATAACTGAGCTGCTGAAGGAATGCACATAACTGAGCTGGATGCACATAATTGAACTGCTGAAGAGATGGTAGGATGCGCCTGGCTGGAGGCGCATGACATCTGCTGTGCCTGGCTGACAGCGCATGGTGACTGCTGCGCCTATCGGAAGGCGCATGGTGGTTGCTGCGCCTATCTGGAAGACGCATGGTGGCTATTGGCTGTAGATCTAGGATCCTTCCTTTGTAGAAATTCTCCTTTGTACAACCTTTTCTAGACATGTAATAGACTTTTATATATATAAATAAAAAGTCCTTCTTCGAATGTCTATGGCTTATTTGATTAGCTGTCTGAGTTCTGGCGCATATAATGCCTGGCGCATGGGCTTTCTGGTTGTGAATTTCCATGCTTCTACAAGACCCCCTTCAAAGTTTTCAAAACTTTTGAATAAGTTTTGGAATACTTTGAATAAGAAGCATGGAGGTCAGGGCGCATGATTTTTGGGCGCATGCTTGTTCGGGCGCATGCTCCTTTCAGTTGATGATGATGACGCCTTGGTAACCCAAAAGATTAATGATGATCTTTTGGTTGTATTTGTTGTTATCTCCTCACGGAACCCGAAGCGACGGCTGAGATTACACGTCATCGGTTCACGCGTGCGACCAAGCCCTATAAATAGGTAAGGGTTGGAGAGAGAGAGAGAGTTCATCTGCTCTGTGCCTTTGCTTTCTTTAGAGTTTTTTTCTTCAAAACCCTAACTTTTTCTTCTTCGAGAGAATGGCTCCCAAGACTCCTCGCGGTGGTGCCGGCAAGGGGAAGGAGAAAGCGAAGGAGTTCGTTGGTGAGGATGCACCTATCATCCCTGCAACTCCGGCCGACATTTGTCCTGAGGTGACGGGTGGGTTCATCTCCTTCACATAAGCTTTTGGGCCAGACTGTGCCCTAACTCAGATTTGCTGACGCGTATGGACTTTTGTCCTGATGATACGCCGAGGATCTACCCCGCCGACGTGCATAGGTTTACACCTTTATCATGCACCGAGGTTTAATGGCTGATGCGCATGGGTTTCGTACCCTGATGATGCGCCGAAGCCTGCTGACGCGCATGAGCTCACGCTCTGAATGCGCCGAAGCTCCAATGCTGACGCGCATGGGCTTACGCCCTGATGATGCGCCGAAGCAAGTTGACGCGCATAGGCTTACGCCCTGATGATGCGCCGAAGCTCTGATGCTAGCGCGCATGGGCTTACGCCCTGATGATGCGCCGAAGCTATTTGGCATTTTTTCTTTTTGCCTGACTTCTATCTTTGTTGTATCAGTATCGATGACGATCTTTTTGTTGAATGAGGTCCTTCTAGACGCTTCTCTTTGTCAGATGGGAGTTGATTTTGACGAGGCGGTGATCAATCCTGCGAAGGATGCTATCTTACAGGACCAACCTCGTGAGAGAATGCTACAAATCCAGACCCAGTTGCCTCTTTTCCTCCAGAGTATGATGGAGAGTGGTAAACTGAAGTCTGCTGAATCCGAAAGTGTAACTTTCTTAAAACCTGCCTTTCTGTTTGGCGACCGACTAGTCTCTTCCGAAGCGAAGATACTGAGGATTAGAGAAGACTGGTTCTTTTCTGCCAAAGGCATGGTTTTGTACATACGGCAGGTTGACCGCCAGTTGCCGCTGACGGCTTTTTATCGTCTAGCTTCGAAGAGAAGGATGGGTTGGGAACTTACTCCCTCTCAAGGAGGGGCCTTGGGAGGTACCCTCTCAATTGACGCCTCCTCGAACCAGCGAGATACTTTGACTGCTTCACGAGCCGGTTCTTCTTTCAGTTACCGAGCCTTGCATCCTGGGAGCATCTACAGTGAGGTCCCAAACGACACGTTTCCCTTCAGTGTCCCGATCTTTGCAAATCGGATGCTGACATCAAAGGTGATGTATCCGACAGGTAGCTTCAGAGTCGAAGGCTGGTGTCACTACATCCCGAAGTGGGATGAGTTGACCACTTGGGTGCTTTCAGGGTTTGAGGTTGAGCTTAAAGAGATCGGGCTGACAGCCGCCATTCGGGCCACGCAGGTAGGCGTGGACCTCAATAAGCCTATGTTCCTTGCGCTCTTGGAGCTTTTCAATGCCCAGACTGGTAGCTTCTTTACTCCGGTGGGGGAGTTGGGATTGGCCCTTCACGAGATGTACGAAGTGTCCAAGCTTACTTGGGGCTCGGAACCGTACGAAGAATATTTTCTATCAAATGAAGAGATCCAAGTTCTGGAGGATAAGGACCCGGAGATGATGGTTGTTTTCAAAGAGGTGACAAGCCATCATTATCTGATGCACCGGAGGGACAAGGACAAGACCCAGCCTCATGTGACTGCTTGGAGGGACTACGTCTTCAGGCAGCACTTGACGGATCCTTCAAGGATTCGGTTTGCGACTCCGCAGGGATTGAAGCCCGCGGAAGTGAGTTCTGAAATAAGCCGGCTGGACGAAAGGACCCCACACTCTAATGAGGGCGGCAAGGCTACGTACAGCTGTTTCTGGCACTGCGGGCACCGGATGTCATCCAAGGCAGTGTTGACGTCCTACTTGATGATATGGCTCCGGGATTGCGTATTTGCAGGTGGATCCGGTGCCGTCGAGAGGGTACATCGGAATCTCATTTTGCCTGCGGTGAAGTTGGCTTGTGGACGACCTTTGGCTCTCCTCCCCGCGATGGTGTGCAACCTGTTGCGCGATTTGAGGTCTTTTGCCGATGATGTGATCCACGAGAGAGGAAATAACGATAACTTTTCCCGGGCCGAGTTGCCTTTCCATTATCTTATGGGGTGGCTGATCTTGCATCATCCGAACGTGATAAGTCCCGGTCCGGAGGAGGACCATATTGAAGGAGATGCCTTCATTCGTCGCTTCTATAAGAGGAAGTGGTCTTACACTGGCGTCCTCGTTTGGAGGAGAGTCTTGTCCTACCTTCAGGGGTGGGAGATCGTCAAGGTTGGCCCGATCTTCAAAGATTTTGAGGCCGACGAAGATTTAGTTGACTCTGGCGAAGATACGGTCACTTTGCCGAAATAGAGTTTTCGTTGGTTGCAGAGTATCCGGCCTTCTCACCTGGTCTATCGCAACCAAAATAGGTGTTATCTGGAGCCTTATCTGCCAAGCCGATTTGCTCGTCAGTTTGGCTATACCCAGTTAATGTTGCGGAATCCCAGTAGTAGTTTAGGCTTCATCGGAAGTTTGCTGGATGGAGCCCGGGGCTGGCAATATTATAACGCTGGATGCACTAGCGTTAAGTTCACCACGCCAGTTCGCAATCCTCGGCCGCCGATCCTATATCCGGCCGCCAAGCTGTACTGCACTATGACTGCTATGTCTCCTGGTTATGACAGGGAGACTAGTTTCATTATTGGGACCCAGCTGGAGGCGACAGCGAATATGTTGATGGCAGCTCGATCATATCGTCCACCAGAGTTGGCGGGGTATCGGGCTGCTGCTGCAGTACCAGTGGGAGACCCGTCTGTCGGGAAAAGGCGTGCTGACACAGAAGCTGGTTCTTCTGTACCGAAAAGGTCGAGAAAGGCGCCGACCCCGAAGGTTACGGAAGTGCCACTTATAATGCCAGCAGGATCAATCCCTGCTGAGGTAAGGAATATTTCGTAATTCCAATTCTTTTCGTCATTGTGGCGACTTATGCTCTTCTTCTTGTAGGGATTGAAGAAGAAGTCCCGTATTTCAAAATCGGGCGCTAGTAAACCGAAGGAGGTGGCAGGCTCTTCTGATGAGCACATTCCACCGATGCTAATGTCTCCCGTGGAGGAAGGTCCCGAAGATGTTCCTGCGGAGGTTTTAATATCTCCTGACTTCGAGGTCGCAACAACTTCTGGAAGAGCACCATCTGTCGTAGAGGCCTTGGATGCTGAGGGTCCTGCGGACTCGAGGTATCCTGATGATGAAGTGGACTGGAGTTCGTCGCCTTCCGATGACGTTCCTCCGGTCTTGCAAGAATCTGCTGCGGGGACAGCAGATATGGTTGAGACAGAGGAGAGGGTTGAATCCCCTCTCTATCATGATGAGGGGAGGTCGGCCGCACCATTGCCGAGTCCTACCCCGGCTTCAACCGTGGAAGTTGAGGCAGCTACCACTCAGGAGGTAGCGACAGATTCTGTCCCTGTTGAGGGACTCGATGATGAGACCCGTCTGCCAGTCAAGACCGCTGCGACGAGTCAAGAGACAAGTGATAATCTCCCTATTTTGCCAAGGGAGGTACCAACTGTTGATAGGATGTTGGGGGTAGAAGAGGTGGCCGTTGACATCGGTGGTTCCTCCGGACTTGAGAAGGGTAAGGGTGTAGACCCCTGTGTCGCTCCTTCTACTTGGGGGACCATCTCGACGCCTGTGCCGGGTCCTTCTGTTGCTTCGGCTCCTCGGGCTAGAAGTCCAGCCCCGGTTGATAAAGAGCCCATTGATGCCGAGGTTCAAGCCTCGCTGATTGAGATTGGCGGATCTTCTTCCGGTCCGTAAACTGTAGTAGCTCCTCCAACTCCCGCGATGACGCCGCCGGTCCTAGCGGATGCAGACGAGTATGTGAAATTCCTCGTCGAGGGGGTGTACAAAATATTGCAGAAGGGTGTGTCTGCTGTGATGGATGCCAATGGGAGTTTTGCGACGGCAAAAGCTCTGGCAATGCCCTGCATCGAGCTGATTCGTATTCACCAAGGCCACGACCATATGGCCAAAATTCTGGAGGCTTCGGTGATTGAGCTGGATGAGCGGCTCGCGGAACTTCAACGCATCCAGCGAAATGACCTCTCTGTCCTGATAGATGCGGAGAAGGGGAAGCTGTTCGCCGAGATCGAGTCTTCATACCAGGCCACCGTGGGCGTTTGGGAGCGCGAGGTGGCTGAGACTGAGGCTGCGGTAGAGCAGTTATCTCAGTCCATGAAGACGACGGTGGAAACTCGAGCTGCATTAGAAGCTAATATCGTGGATATCGACACCCAGATGCGCCGCCTTGAAGACCAACAGGCCCGACTCCAGTTAGAGGTCGAGCGTGTCCGGGCTGAACATGCAGTATTTAAGAAGGATGAAATGACTTTTACTCAGCGGACTCTTGCCTTGGCGCAGCAACGACAACAGCTTGATGAGAAGCATGCAAGTGATACTTCCGCTGGGGCCATTGAATTGATGCACCGAGAAGCAGAGCGACGAGTCCTGGCGACGGTGGAGGCCCGCGCAGTCGACTTAAAGCTTCGAGTCAGGGAGCTCTCAGCCCATCCTGGGGAGATTCAGGGACAATAGCTTTTCCCTTTTTCTTTTGTGTTCTTTTGCAACCCTTACTGGGGGGATGATGTAGTTTCTTGTACTCCTTTTTCAGAAGAATAAAGAAGTCTACAACTTTTTTTTGTGATGTGTTCATCTTTTGTTGTCATGAACTTGATGATTTGTGTGGACCTATTATCTTTTGCGCACCTTGGTTTTCAGGTACAGATAATAAGTTTGAAGGAACCATTATGTTTGCTCAGAGGTAATGTGGACATGGCAATCATTGGGTTCGAAATGATAGAATCTCCCTACTCAGAGGTATTATGGACGTGGTAGGAATGATCTTGGGGGATACGCTGAACAACTCAGAGGTTATATGGACGTGGAAGTTCTGCGATCAATGTACAATAACGCAAGGGTTGTTTGTACAAGATGTTTACTCAGAGGTAATGTGGACGTGGTAAACATGAAGGGTAGCGTAGGCTTACGAAGTGTAAGATTCTGCTTTGTAGGGTGTAGAGAGACAACTCAGAGGTAATATGGACGTGGTTATCTTTCTACTGGAAGATGCCACGGAACAGCTGGGTTCCGGAGGCGTATGAGTTTGTGGAAAGAGGTTGTTTGAGGAAGTACATGTCTGGAGGATGTCAAGAATAGTACTTCTTTAGGAACTTGCCGTTGATGGGCATCATAAACAAGTCCCCATTGGGTTTGGCGAGGCGGTAAGCACCGTTTGAGTATACCGTCTCTATGATGAAAGGACCTTCCCACTTGGGCTCGAACTTTCCTGGTGTCTTATGGGTCAACACCATTGGTCTTCTGACTGCTAAAACCAGGTCGCCAACTTGGAAAGTCCTCTTTTTGACCTTTTTGTTGAAAGCCTGTGATATACGGGCTTGGTAGAGCTCGATGCGTTGTTGAGCTAAGAGACGCTTTTCGTCAAGTGCCTCCAGTTCCCGCAGACGACGACGTTGATTGTCCTCTTCTGTGAGTTCGTTTGTGATTGCTACGCGGAGCGAAGGTATCTGTATCTCGAGAGGCAGTACTGCTTCGCTCCCGTAGACCAGGGAGAATGGAGTGTTGCCTGTTGGGGTCCGTACCGTTGTGCGGTAGGCCCAAAGGCATTCGCCAAGCTTTTCATCCCAGTCGCATTTGTTGGATGACACGACCTTTTTGAGCAGCCTAACGATAGTTTTGTTGAATGCCTCAACCAATCCGTTTGCTGCCAGATTGTAGGCGATTGAGGCCACGTTCTGAATACGATTCTTGTCACAGAACCTGCTGAAAATGTGGCTGATAAACTGAGGACCATTGTCATGGATGATCCGCCGGGGTACTCCGAAACGATAAATGACATGGTGTTTGATAAAGCTGACCACCCTGGAGCTTTTTACTTCTGCTAGTGGAACTGCTTCCGCCCATTTGGAGAAGTAGTCGGTGATGGCCAGGATGAAACGGTATCCTCTCGATGAAGGAGGGGTGATTGGCCCTACAATGTCCATGTCCCAGGCTTCGAAGGGCCAGGAGGCGACTGTAGGATGTAGCGGCTCCGATGGTGTATGTATGAAGTCTGCATGAAGTTGGCACGCATAGCACTTCTTGGCATATTCGACAGCATCGGCAACCATGGTTGGCCAGTAGTAGCCCATACGTCGCAGTCGATCTTGCAACTTAGGACCGGGTTGATGAGCTCCACAAGTTTCGTCATGAGCTTCTTGAAGAGCTTCGGCTGCTTCTTCGTTGGACAGGCATCGAAGGAGGAGCCCATCGAAGGAGCGTCGGTACAGCATTTTAGTAGCCGTATCGTAGTAGAATCGAAGAGAGCGTCTCCTGACTGAGACTGCTTCCTTCGGGTCCTCTGGAAGGATTCCGTAGACAGCAAAGTCGATGAACGGGAACCTCCAGTCTCGGACATTAACACCAGTGTTTGTCGGCATGGCGTGAGCCACCTGCAAGCATAGGTTGTTTCTAGGACAAATCAGATCTCGTCCTGTTACCGTGATATAGTGTTGAGTCCCAAAGGGCGCTGCTAATGAGGCTGCGAGGCCGGCCAGAGCATCGGCCTCCAAGTTTTGTAAACGGGAGACATGTTCAATGAAGAACCCGGTAAAGGTTGAAATGATGTTCAACGCGACTTCATGATAAGGGATTAAATCTTTATGGCAAACTTCGTATTGTCCCCGAACCTGGTTTACGACGAGTTTTGAGTCGCCGTAAGCTTCCAGATGGTCGACCCCCAGCTGTTGTGCGAGCTGGAGTCCCATGACGAGTGCGTTGTACTCGACAACGTTGTTGGAGCACGGTTTCGAAAGAGAGTACGCACGTTGGATGACCAGCTGATCGGAGGAGACTAAGACTACCCCCACTCCTGCGATGATTTGGCCTTTGGGGCCTGTTCTCGAAGCGCCGTCGAAGAACATCCGCCAAACGGAGCTTCCTTCGGTGACGTTGGATTCTTGGACCTCATCCGGGATATCTTCATAGAGTTTTGAGGATTCTGGGATGGGGTGCGCCGCTAAAAAGTCAGCCAGAGCTTGACCCTTAATAGCTTTTTGCGGCACAAACACCAGATTGTACGGTGTTAGCAAGATCGCCCATATAGCCAGCCGGGAGTTCAATGATCCTGGCTTCGTCATGAGGACTCTGAGCGGATTGACTCGGAAAATGACATGAATTGTCTGACCCGAGACATAATGACGAGTCTTCTGGATGGCAAACACCAAAGCCAAGCACTCTTTTTCGACGGGGTTGTACCGGTGTTCGGCCCCAATGAGTGTTCGACTGAGGTAGTAGATTGCTTGCTCGTAGCCTGTATCGCTGTTTTGAGCCAGCAGAGCGCCAAGAGAATGATCCATGGCACGGACGTAGAGGAGAAATGGTTTGCCGGTGACTGGCGCTACCAGGACTGGTGGGCTCGTCAAGTAGGCTTTGATGTCGTCGAAAGCCTTCTGGCACTCTTCTGTCCAGACATAAGAGACTCCCTTCTTCATGAGCTGAGTGAAGGGTTGACATTTACCGGAAAGGTTTGCTATGAACCTCCGGATATATGCCAGACGTCCCTGTAGGCCCCGAAGTTCTCGAAGGTTCTTCGGAGGGTCCATGTTGAGGATGGCTTTGGTCTTCTCAGGATCAATATGAATGCCTTTCGCCGTGATGACGAAGCCCAAGAATTTGCCGCTAGAAACCCCCAGAAAGGATTTAGCGGGGTTCATTTTGAGTTGATGCGCCCGCATGAGATCGAAGACCGTCTTCAGGTCCTGTATGTGATCTCTTTTGAGGCGGCTTTTGACTGCGATGTCGTCAACATAGCATTCGACTGTCTTGCGAAGATGTTGACGGAAGATGGTGCTCATAGCTTGCTGGTATGTCGCACCGGCGTTCTTCAAGCCGAAGGGCATTACTGTTTAGCAGAAAACACCTTTTGGAGTCCTGAATGACGTGTGTTTTGCGTCATCGGGGAACATCTTGATTTAATTGTAGCCTGAATACCCGTCCATGAAGGACATGCGCTCAAAGCCACATGTGTTGTCGATCATCACATTAGTGATTGGAAGCGGAAATTCGTCCTTCGGGCAAGCAGAGTTGAGATCCCTGAAGTCGATACAGACTCGTATCTTCCCGTTCTTCTTGGTAACAGGAACGATGTTGGCTACCCAATCCGGGTGTTGTTCCTCACGGATGAAGCCGCTAGTCAAGAGTTTGTCTACCTCCTGATCGATGGCATTCATGATGTCCGGACGGAAACGTCGCTGCTATTGTTTGATAGGTTTGGCATTAGGTAAGATGTTCAACCTATGCATTGCGATCTGTGGATCGAGTCCCGGCATGTCTTCATAGCTCCATGCGAAGACGTCGATATACTCTTTAGCCAGTTGGATTAAAGATTCTCGATCTTCTCCTTCCAGGCTTTTACTGATGAAGATGGGTTTGGAAGAAGACCCCTCCCCGAGGTCGATCTGCTCGACTTCGTCTTCGGTGGGAGGTTCACGAAGATCAAAACGAGATTCCCATTGTTCCCCTAGGCGTTGGGCCCAGGGTTCTTCTTTGAAGGGTTCTGGCGCTTGGTCTTCGCCTTCACCTTTTTGAGGTTGTGCTGACGTCATGTTAGCTGACAGCACTTTCCTGAAGACTGATCCGATACTGGTATCGGAATCCCAAGTCGATGCTTCGGACGAGTGGGAATGTTCTATGTCTTCTTCATCTGAACTCTCTGGGGTTGATGGCGGCGTGACATAGCCTAACCCTCGTCCAGTCCGATTATAATAGTCCTGTGGCTTTCCATTGGGCATCGAAAGCCGGACAGGGAGATGCCGACCCTTGCCGTAGTTTAAGCCTTTGTTGCTTTTCAGGTCGTAGCCCATCTTTTGGATGATGTGCTTTATCGCATCCGTGTACCGATAGACTTGTACTCTGCCGGTATCAGGTTCGGACTCGATTGACGGGAGGTCCCGATGACGCTCGACTTTGCCCGAGATGATGGTGCCTTGGTCTCGGCTCCGTGGAGGGACTATGAAGACTCCTTGAGACGGGACTATTCGATTATGGTAGACGGTCGTTATTTGTGTTTGCAACGACCGTAGAGCGTTGTCTAATGTATACATGGCATTCCAGTGTGGAAGACAAGAATAATTAAAAGACACTCTATTATTGATAAAATACGAGATCTTATCCCGTAGGATTACATTGTCAAAGGAGGGTGCCTCTACGTCAGCCGAGATATAATCACCAAGCTCCTCGTCTGTAAGAACTGGGGGCGGACTAGGAGAGTCCAACACAGCTTTGGGGTCTGAGAGGGTTATATGAGCCTTCTCTGACACCTTAGATGACTGCGACGGCTTGCCCTTGAGACGTACCTTGAGAGGCGCCTCGGTTGCGCCTCCGGTGAGTGGTACCTTCCCTTGTAATTTTGCCACCAGGGGAGCCGATGTTTGAGGTGGCTTTCCCTTGAGGCGCATCTTCAGGGGTGCTTCTTTCCCTGATAGCTTGATGCTCATTGGAGGCGCCTTCTGGGGTGGTTTCCCCTTCAGTCGGATTTTCAAGGGGGCGTCGGGAGTCGTCTCAGGCTCCATGTCCGGCTTTGTTGCCGTCTCTGCCTCATCATCAGCGTCGTTGGCTTCCTCCTCGTCAATGGGCTTGTACAAATCAGAATCGGTGAAGTAGGCTTCAATTCCTTTGAAAGGATCGATGTCTGCAAACTCCGTCCGGATGACGCCATTGGTGGATACATACTTCATGCACTGGTGGAGCGTGGAGGGCACCACCATGTACTCATGCAGCCATGGTCGACCGAGCAGGATGTTGTAGTTGACCTCGGCATCTACTACATAACAAGTCACCTCAGTTTTGAGGCTGCCAATGTGACACTTCAGTCGGATCTTGCCCAATGGCTCGCTCTTGCTAGCATTGAAGCCACTGATGGTTGTATTGGAGGGCGCCAGCCGATACATCGGGATCTCCAGCTTTGATAGCAGCGCCTTCGGAATGATGCTTAGGGAAGACCCAGGATCGATCTGAATCCGGCTCACCTTGACCGAGCCAATGTACCCTGTATAATACAGCGGTCGGTTATGTCGGTGATGCTTGAGCAGCATGTCTTGTTGGGTGAAGGTTATGTTTGGGATAACTTCATCCGCACAATGACAGTGCGCACAAGTAGTTGGGAGGTCTTCAGGCTGCTTGACCTGACTGAGAAAGGATTCAGCGTCCTTCAGAGCTTCGCAGAGAGCTTCTCGGGAATCTTTAGAAAGATGCAGGAGCTCGAACAAAGACAGGCGCGCAGGTGTACTGGCTAATTGTGCCAGAATGTCGAAGTTGTAAGGCTTGGACAGCCCCGAAGCATTCTCCTTCCGTAGAGGTCTGTCAAAACGGGCCTCCACCTGCTTCTGTTTATAGGCTGCTAAGGGCTTAGATGGACCCTCCTCAGGGATGGTGCTAGGAGGCACCACCTCGGCGGCGGCTTCGCCGGATTGGGAGCTCTGTTGTGCACGTGTTTGCACTGGAAGTGCCTCTTCTGTTGAAGAAGAGACTGTGCGGCAAGACTTGATCTTCCTGCCTTTTGATTTGGAGGTAGGGCGTACCTCCGATTGAGTCACCTCGAAGACGAGGTCGGGGTGAACCTAGAGGACCTCTCCTCGAGATGTGGTGAGCGGGGTGAGTCCACTCACATTGTCACGAGTAGGTGGTAAGTTTACCACCTCCATTGTCGCCTTAGGGATGGAGACGACGCCATCTTGTGTGGTAGTTGGCGGCAAGGTGCCGAACTGAAGCGAAACCAGATTGGCCGACACCGTCTTCTCTTCATAGTAGACGGAGATTACATCCGCATTGATCATGCGCTGGATGTAATTCTTGAGGACGTAGCAGTCCTTGGTCGGGTGTCCGACAAACCGATGGTAGTGGCAGTACCTTGGGTTGTCCACTTTTCTAACTTCATCGGGCCGCTTTGGGTCCGGTAGCTTGATCTTGTCACCCTGCTTCAGTATCTCGAAAAGTTGCAGGGTGTCGTCATCATTGAATGAATAAACCTCCTTGGGTCTCGGTGCCAGTGGAGGCTTCTGAGTAGGCGCAGATGCGCCTTTTGAGGCATTAACAGTCAATGCCTGTTTCCCTTTTGCTTCTCGTCCGGAGCTGTTAGCTGCGGACTTTTTCCCCTTATCGTCAAAGGTGGGGAAGCTGACACCCAGAAGACGTGCATTGGCCGCCTTCTTTTCTGCAGCTTCAGCTTCGATGATCAGGGAGCTCCAGTCAGGAGGGGGAGTAGAGTTGAGCCAGAGCTTTACTGCAGGCAACATGTTCATGCTGCAAGCGAAGAGGAGCGCATGTTCTGACATGCCTGGAGGTAGCCTGAAGCAAGCCTGTCGGAAGCGTTCGATGAACGCCCGAACCGTTTCCTTCTCCTTCTGACGTATCTCTATGAGAGACGCCATCGTCATGTCCTTCCCACCGTCGTAGAAGCGGTCGAGGAAGAGGCGCGTCAGGTCGTCGAAGGACGATATGGAATTGTCGGGGAGGCTGCAGTACCAGTCATACGCCACTCCTTTCTGGGCCCCGACAAAGATACTGGTGAGGAGCGCGTCCTCCTTCGGAAGATGCCCTGTCTGTGACTGGAAGTACGTCAGGTACCGTCGCGGAGAGTCCTTCCCGTCGTATGGGGTGAGTGTTTGTGGTTTATACTTTGGGGGATAAACCATCTTGTTCCACTCGAGGGGATAAGGTTGGGGAATGCCCATCTTCTGGCGTTCCTCTTGCCTGTTCTTGGACTCGAAGCGCTCCCGCAGGTCTTTGATCATTTCGACCACATCCTTCGTAGAGCTAGGAGTCGGAGAAGGAGATACCATCTGGATTGGAGCGTTTGAGGGCTCCGAGGTCCGAGGTGCTTCTGTATCCGAGGGCGCCCGTTGGAGGGGCACACTCGACTCCCCATTAGCTCCTGGGTCAGGACCAGTTGAAGGTGTCCTGATCAAGGCCGACCGCATCTCAAACACTGCTTGAGTCAGTGCTTGCATTGAGGCAGAGAGGGTTTTGAGACCTCCCTCTAATGAGTCTATGCGCTGGACTATGTCCTGTGACGGCGCATCAGACTCGACATCATCCCCAGCCATGTATACTGTCCTGACACGGCCAGGAGTGGATGGATTGGTTGAGGCTTCGCTTTCGGCCTCACTCTCATACGGGGGAGTCACTTCTCCTGGTGTTGGGCCACCCCCAGCCACATTCTGGAGTTCATCTTCAACAGGCGCATCTGCAAGGGTCTGCTTGCCCTCAGCTCCGTCTTGAAGGACCTCTTCGTTTCTAGAACTACCCCCCGACAGTGTCCTGGAGGACATCCTCATTTTGAGGGGCTTCAGGGAGAGTAATTTTGCCTTGATGATGAAGGTCCGCCGCAGCTGTGCTTTGGACATCTTCGTCTTCGGAAGGAGGCTCAACAAGGGTCTGGCTACCCCCAGCTTCCTCCGAGGACTTCTTCCTCGACCGAGTGCCTTCAAACACTCCAGAGGTCGAGACAGCTGCCTTAGTTTTCCTCGGCTGGCTTTTGGATGAAGACAAGGAATTGGCAGTCGTCTTCCGGATTGATGAGGAGTTGGAGACCACGTTGCATGAAGCAACCTTTGGCTCCTCTTCAGCTGACACCTTTGTTCCAAGGCGACGTCGGAGAGGTGTCGATGATTGCAGTCGTTGGAAGACCGACTGTCTTGGTGGAGCTGCCGTCTTGCAACAACAGTTGATGGTGACCACCGCACAAGTATGCCCCGTGAGAGGCGCATCGTGCTTGTTGGCCGACTCTCCTGACCGGCGCTTGTGAGTGATCACGTTGCGCAGGTCATCGGAGGAGAGTGGTGCCTTCACACCCCCTTCAGACGTATGGCAAGGCCAAACGCCGGGGTGGTCGGGTGAGTGTTGCGCCCCCTGATCTAATACCAAGCAGGCATCACGATCAGTAGTGGGGGAACCACAACATTTGAAGTGACTTGAACGGACCTCAAACGCACAACCAGAGGAGGCGCGGGAGTTCAAGACCACTGAGTTTGCCTCTCTCGACTTGGTTGTGCACGCAGTAGATGCGCCCAAGCGGGATGAGGACTTTGAAGATCGACTCGTTGCTGGTGCAGAAGCACTTGAGTCAACCTTGTACAGCTTGCCATCGGCAGCGCGCGTGATGACGAGCGCGTGCCTCTGGCCGGCTGCTGGCATAGCACGTTTGTGGCACATGGCCTGTGCCGCCTTGGATTTCTTCGTACCAGCCCGCTGGGGCGCATAGTACTCAGCATCCAAATTCTCCTCGCCATTACAGCGAGTGAGTCTGTCAAAGACAGAGGCTTTTTGTGGCGCATCAGAGGTGATGCGCGGGGCATTGGCTGCGCCCCTGCTCCGTCGACGTATCTTCCTCGCCTGAGAGGGAGATAGTTGGGGAACGTGGTCGGCCGCACGCTTCCCCAAGAGATGCGCTGCATCGGCGGGCGTACCTTGGTTGCTGAGAACGTCAGCAGAAAGGGAAGGCTGGATTGCTGCATCCCCTTCAGTGGTGGTGCCCGAGGCGTCGACCTTGCGCACCCAGGCCGTGCGGATCTTCTTCGGCTTTGGTAGCCGCTTCGAAGGACTCGCACTTCCTTCAGAAATGAACTCCTCGTACGCCTGTTGATTGAGGCGCACGACCAGCGTCTTGTGGGAGGAGCCCACCTTCACGTCGTCGGCCTGTGACACGACTTTCTCGGAAGAGGAGAAAGAAGTCCCCAACAGAGTCGCCAGCTTGTTTGCCATTAAAATTGTTTGATTGAAAACTTTAATACAAACAGAACAGTGTTACAATGTAGGACTTAGATGTAGTCCTAGGAGTACACTTTTATTTAAGCTGGGTTCTTAGTGCCAATGGAGCGAGTGGTAATGCGTTGACTCCGTTGACGGGCTGACGACGGTTATCGGTTCTCTGAAGGCGTGGATTGCTCTGGGCGCTGGAGCTTGCTGAGAGGAGGAAGACGTTGAATGTCTGTATCTGCCTCTCTGGTGATTCCTCGTATGTTCGTTGTGGATTCTGTGTGTGTGTGTGAAGGAGAAGATCCCTCTATTTATAGTTTTGCAGGCTGGCTGCTCATGCGCGTATGTAGGATGCGCCGGTGTGTGGGGACGCCACGTAGAAGTTGCTGATGGGGGCGCGTAGATGATGCACCCTGATTGAGGGGGAGAACTCTTCATACTGCTGTTGTGAGCCGGCACGTAGCAGAGGAGAAGATCTTTCTGTTGCTGAAATCTTGGACGAGTTGAGTCAAAGGACACGTGTCATCGACCCATGGCTCGAAGATCTCGGATTTGGGGGGGGCAGTGATCTGGTGAGCTGCGCCTTGGATCTGGGCGCAGGAGGAGGCTGCGGCTCATAACCTTTAGGAGTTACAAACTATTTAGGGCGCATGGCTTTTGAGGCGCATGCAGGTGACCTTCCTTCTGTCTTTCGGGATCAGAGATCAGTCTGGGGCGCATGGCTTTTGAGGCGCATGCAAAGCTTCAACTGGAGACTCTTCTTTTGTCTTTAGGGATCAGTGAAGGGTCTGAGGCGCATGGCTTTTGAGGCGCATGCTGGTTTGGACGCATGGCCGTAGAGGCGCATGCGGATGGCCACGTGGCCGTAGCCGTCGGAATAGAGTCATGATGATGCTGACGTTGCCGACGCTTCGTTCTCTGAAAAAGCTGTCAACTGTTCAGACTTTGGGAAGCGTGCTGCCAACTCTGGTGTCAGTTCAGTATTTAATGTTTGTGATGTTCGATGGACAACTGAGTGGGCACATTGGTTGGTGTTCCACTCGGCATGGAGATGTGAGGGAGGGCGCATCCTCTGTGATGCGTCGGGTACTGCAGGGCACGTCTGTGTGATACGCCTGATGCTGGAGGGCGCGTCCGTGTGATGCACCGTTTGGCTGGCGCATCCGACATGTCCTTTACTGACGCGGCTGTCTCGCTCCTCGAGTGCTATAAATAGCCGTTTGGCTGAATTCGAGGCGTCCGGTTCATCCATTTAATGCAAATTCATTGCACAGAATTCGGAGAGTCATCCACTTGGCGCGTGGGTTTGATTTGCCCGGCCTATAAATAGTGGCATGGAGAGAAGGTTTGCTCCTCATTCCCTCACGTACTTCCAAC
The DNA here is from genome assembly GCA_029216955.1 of Iris pallida. NCBI lineage: Eukaryota > Viridiplantae > Streptophyta > Magnoliopsida > Asparagales > Iridaceae > Iris > Iris pallida. The sequence continues at coordinate 3,008,445 of JANAVB010013398.1, forward strand.
ATGAACTTGGATATGTGGGTGCATTCTGTTGACGAAGTGCTCCCGAGGGTGAAGATGAGACGTCGTGTTGTCTTCGATGCACTTGAAGGTGACTGTTACATCCAAAAGACGGAGTCAAGGGCTTCTGAGGCAGGCGGAAGGTGCCTGTTGCATCCAAAGATAGAGATGCTCGGGCCTCGTTTCCGTTATTCCGGAAGAGCCGTAGATCGGAATGGCGGTGCTAGGCTCTCTCTTCCTTCAAAGTGGGTGCCGCCCACTTTGATTGTGTTGAAAGCTCCTTGTGCCATGATTTCGATCACGGTCTTCCTTGGTCTTTGGAGGCTCTTTCGAAGCCTCCCCTGGCCACAGCATTTGCGGTGCTCTTCTCTCCCTTGGTTCCAGCCAGAGGGTTAAATGCTTTGCTTGGCGAAGCACTTATCAGGCGAGCCTGGCTGGAAGAGCGGCACATAACTGGGCTCTGCTCGGCCAGGTGAGCCTGGTTGGAAGAGTTGCACATAACTGAGCTGCTGAAGGGATGCACATAACTGAGCTGGATGCACATAACTGAGCTGCTGAAGAGATGGTAGGATGCGCCTGGCTGGAGGCGCATGACATCTGCTGCGCCTGGCTGACAGCGCATGGTGACTGCTGCGCCTATCGGAAGGCGCATGGTGGTTGCTGCGCCTATCTGGAAGACGCATGGTGGCTATTGGCTGTAGATCTAGGATCCTTCCTTTGTAGAAATTCTCCTTTGTACAACCTTTTCTAGACATGTAATAGACTTTTATATATAAATAAAAAGTCCTTCTTCGAATGTCTATGGCTTATTTGATTAGCTGTCTGAGTTCTGGCGCATATAATGCCTGGCGCATGGGCTTTCTGGTTGTGAATTTCCATGCTTCTACAGATACGTGTCCGATACGGACACGAAATGGACACGGATTCCTACCAAACTTAGGCTACACCTAGGGGAACCCTAAATGAATGCATCTATGGGAAGAAATCAGAAATTTACTAGGGTTTGTAGGGTTTTACCTATTGAGTGTTCAAACTCAATGTAAAGAGCCTCGATTCGACGTCTTCCTCGATTTTCTCCGGTTCAACCATCCTCGAACCTTGCTAGCAAGCACCCACAAGTATCCTCTACTGTTGGGGATGATGATGCTATTGATTTGACTCAATTTGGGCTCAATTTGGATTAATTGGGAGGAGTTTAGGGAAGAACAAGTAGGGCTTTTCTAGGTTTTGTAAAAAGAGGCAATGGCTTCTTAGATGATACTTTATAGGAAGGGAGGGGGCTTGTATTGCTGTTGAAAACATTAAGGTTAGGGTTTTAGATAAGTGGCTAGGATCATTCCACCCAATTCCAAGCCTTCCTGTTGGTCCAAGGCTCCTTTTCACAAATATCTTAAAAAGAAATATCCTTCCTAATAATATCTAGATATTACTAACCTTGGCACTTAGTAGGAATGTTCTAACCTTAATTCTAACCTCATGACTAATCTAGGTTAGGTTAACTTCTAGGTTAAGGCTTAACTAAAAGATTAGCACAATATTTAATTAATATAAATCACAAATTCACAAAAATGTCAAAATGACCAAAATACCCTTAGGCTAAAATTGGTAATATGAAATTCTAATCACGTGACTAGGCTCCCATGGTCATGGTTAGTCCCTAGGCTTAGCAATTCTAGGGTTACACTAGTTAACCATCAAAATCACCAAATCAACATTTTAAATAGTTTTAAATTAATTAAAAATTACCAAAAATCACAATATGATTTAAATATCATTATTAAATGATTATAATCACAAAATTTCAAAATTACCCTCATTTGGAAAACTGGGTGTTACAGTCTTTCACCAGTACGTTAATGTATTGACCCACCACATATTTGCATACATGTGCAAGACGCATCTCGATAGAAAATCTGAAGCGATAGCCAGAACCTCATCCTTGGGAGCCAAAAATTAGAAGATGAATATGCAAAAAAGATGGTTTTTTTTATATAAAAGGACGTAATGTATGGAACATGATCATTGTAATATGTATAATTCATGATAGATTGTAAGCCAAATATGGCATGTATTAGAGAGACAATGAGAGCTTTGTAATCACTTCAAGTTATAAATAAAGAGAATATGTTTTTATTATCATTGTGCTCAATTCTATTTCCTGCAATATTGTCCACTACTTTAATTTTTTGCTTGTTTGTTCCGCAACGCTATTGTCTACCTTGTCTATCTTGTTATCGTACAGGTCTTGGCCTTATGCAAGCGCAACTTAGGCTTACACGATATCATACCCAAGTGAGGACGAACGGTTCCAGAGAGATCAAAGAGAGGACGAACGATCCTGCGGGATTGGGGCATGACAGGAAGATCTGGAGTTGGTGGATAGAAAATAGAGAAACCAAAGGTATGGGTTGTGAAGGGATCGAGATTGCTAGGTGAGGGGGTCGATTTTCTCAATTATATATATATATATATATATATATATATATATATATATATATATATATATATATATATATATATATATATATATATATATATATATATTGAGAATTATTAGGAGGAAGGGGTTTACGTGAATTAGAGGAGGTGGAGAGATTCTAGGATTTGAATTATATTTGTTTTGAATTAAAAAAGACAGATAAAGATTGAGTGAGATTTGTTATTTCCAAATAACCCCCTCTCAATCTCCATAATGCATATTTACATTTTTCTCTATAGGTGGCTGTACAATATTAATAAAAATCAATTAATAATGGTCCAATTAGGCCAGGGCAACCTAGAATAGGCTATACCTTTCCTAGTTGGGTTAGTTTCGGGTAGGTGTGACTCGTTAAGTTAAATTGGGTTCCAAAATCTATAAAACAGGTCTTGTGTGCCATTTGAAAATAAGTAGCACATGTGAACTCGATTGAGTGAGGCAGTATTGGCATGTGTGTAGTAGGCTCACAATAGGTTAAAATCATATATTGGGTTGAAAATTTTGGATCGTTTTTGAGTCTCAAATTCCAATTGATACATCGATATTACGGTACCATTTTGATCCGAAAGTTGTATAAGAAAAATATAGTGTAAAGGAACATGTTCGAGTGAGGCATGATATGCCTAAACGAAGGTGCACTTGTCTAGAACACAAATATAAAATTGGTTTCGAAAAATTGGCCAATGTTGAGCTTCAAAAGTCAAAGCTACGGTAAAGTGTATCTATCTATAGTATAATTAAAATTAAAATATTATTTAATAACAAATAATCATATTAAAATAATAAAAATACTAAAAGTTTCTGCTAAATCTTAAGAATTTATTTGCAAGACGTCCCTTCCAAACTCTTTTCCCTTTCCCATTAGGAATTTGTTTTCACAGGCACCCCCACAGCACCACCACCAGCAACAACAAATGGCGGAGAATTTCTGCCCGGACTGCAAGAAGAGCACGGAGGTGGTGTTCGACCACTCCGCTGGCGACACGGTGTGCCTGGAGTGTGGGCTGGTGCTGGAGGCCCACTCCGTGGACGAGACCTCGGAGTGGAGGACCTTCGCGAACGAGTCCGGCGATAACGACCCCAACCGTGTCGGGGGCCCCTCCAACCCTCTGCTCACCGACGGCGGCCTCTCCACCGTCATATCGAAGCCCACCGGGGCCCACGGGGACTCCTCCCTCGGCCGATGGCAGAACCGGGGCAACAGTACTGACCGATCCCTCATCCTCGCCTTCCGCACCATCGCCACCATGGCCGATAGGTAAAATCCCATTCTCTTTCTCGGAGATCTAAGAGAGAATTTCATAAATTGGATCTGGGACGCCCCAAAATACACTAGGGCACGCCAAAATCAATGCGTTGCAGTAACTGTGCTGCCAATAAGGACACTCCAAAATACACGAGGACATGCCAAAATCAATACCTTGTCCCTGTTTTGCCTTGTTTGTATCCGTGCAACAAAGGACCTAACCTACTCTATTCTGTTCTATTTATGATGGGGTCAAACTGTTTATGATCTATGTTGGATGGAGACAAATACAACACAAAATGATTCGGAAACGAGCAGTCACGACACAGATTTTGTGGTGTCCTAGTTTTGGAATGTCTCTGTCCCACACAATGCGACACAGACAGAGAATCGTCTGTGTGTGGGTGTATGTGTGTGAGTTCAAACTTATTTCTTATATTCTAATCAAGTTTTAATATTTCTTTAGTGCGTGATATAATAATCGAAGACCCCATGTTGTGCGTGATAAAGTAGGTCATACGCTAGCCATTTCAATTGTTTCATAATTGTTACTGTACCGGTATACACAACCATGTTTTTCATCAAGAGTTAAGGCCATGATTGACGATCCTATTTGTGATTCAAATCTTTATATTTGTGTGTATAGTAGATGAATTTTAGGAAAAGATCAACAGATTCATAGAGCAGAAGATTGAACTACATATGATTTTCATTAACATACAAATTTTATGATATAGCACCTGGGGAGATAATGTGGTAGTTTTACATAAGACACAAACTATTAGTAGTTGTATTTGAGATTATGAAGTATATGCATGATGGAGGTATGACTGCCATGTGGACATTTAGAGGAGACAGTGCACTATTTTCCCGTCATTGATTGCATCAAGGTTTAACAATAAATCTGTACCTCTTTGCGCTAGTTATAAATGAAAGTACTTGACATATCCTCTTTGTTGCACAATTCATACATATGTTCAAGAATGAGTGTAGCTGAAATGAGAATGTTTAAATAGTGAGTGACAATACATTAGAAGATTAATTAAGAAATGAGTGTATATGTGGGAATTTGAACCCTTGGAGGTGGTGCCAATTGAGGAAGATTGAATATTAGTTAAATGAGCTGCTAGAACTACGGTTGGCCTGAATGAACTTGGATTAAGGCTGTATAGAAGGATATGTATTTTGTTAAAATGTTACAAAGCCGTCACCCTTAACATAGCTAGATGAAAGCCAAGGATTCGAAATAATAGTCAATCCCCCAAAATTTGTGATGAATGTTCTGTTGTTGTTGTGGTGGTGGTGGTGAGGTGAATCCTTATTCAAATCAAGGGCGAGCATAGTAGGTAAGCATGTGCATGTCACTCTGGAGATGGACAACCGCACTTTTTTTTTAAAATTTCTTGTCCTTCACCATCACTTCACAGTGGATCCTTTCTACTTGATTCTTCTTGGATTATCATCCCTGTCACATAAAAATACACTTAAATAGAGGTTCAAGTTTAATTTAGCGAAACAGACATGTAAGGAGATTTTAACCTCAAGCTACAGTTAACCCATCTGACTTTAACTGAATCTAACCAACTTGAAAAAATTTAAGCTATAGAAGAGTAAGCATAATTCTGCCTTTCAACCTTCTAATTTGATTTAAATGTTTCTTCTACTTGTTATGGAATAAAATCCAAAACCATTTAATCTATAACTCGCATCTCACGACTGAAAGATACTTGAAGGAGCAATTTATTGCGAGCTATGTTGCATGAATATGGACACTGACTTGGATAAGGATATGATACAGATGCGGAATTAGGACGTTTTCATATAGGTACAATAGGTAGTCACCTACCTAGGTTGTACGAATATAGGTACTGACACGATACGGATATGGACACAATTTTCAAGTTCCGTGCAACATAGATTGCGATGTTATCTTTTGATTCCCTAATGATCTCATCCTTTCAGCCGAGATATGTGTTTTAGATAATTAGAATTTAGATTACATAAACAAGTTCAATACTATTGTGCTGTTGAAGCTTAGGTCTTATACTTTACCTTTTGTGGGACCACAATGTTAAATATAATGGTAGGCCCAATATGCTTTCTAAGATTGATCTCCATGTGGGAGAAAGAGGATAATCACAAGGTTTCTTATAGGCTTAAATCACATCCCTTAGAATGCTAGACGTGTGTTGTTATTGGAGAGTGGGAATATGTAGGAAGTTGTTTCATGCAGTGATGCGATGTGGATTTTCATGTACTTTTGAGGTGATCCATATTTGATGATCTGACAACCGCGTAAGAAATGATGTCAAGGAGACTGTACTTGACCTTCTAAGGAAGCAGTTAGAAGACATAATTATGAATCATGGTTAAAAAAGATGCCTTGACGACCTGATAAGGTGTTTCTAAGTGATAGTGGGAAGCGAAGTGTAAGTTATGATGGTAGAATAGTTGAAGATGTAGAACTTTCATCATTACACGTGTAATGGATGTTCGACGTGCCATGGATTTGTTTTTGGTAATCACCTTCCAAATTTGGAGGAACCATGTGGAGTACTCAAGATAAAATGCAATGTGCGATTTTGTCTACAGGCTTTATTAGTCCCTTTTTACTTCAACTGTTGAATTGGAAACATAACTGTTTCTTTGAGATCTGTCTCTGGCAGTACAATGTTTTAATCATGATAAACTTCAATTATGAGCATCTCATTGCCTTTTAGCTCCCTACAATGTACCTGTTACATTTATGTTAGTCATGATGAGGGTTGCTACCTATTACATTTATGTTAGTCATGATGAGGGTTGCTAGATTCATGGTGCCTTCCAATATTTATATGCATACATGTACCGTGTACGTTGAGTTTGCTTTGTGAGCAGTACCTTAGAGGCAGGCTTAGCGAGTTTGAAGTCTAGGTTTGTAGTTCAAATTGAAATTCTTTTTTGGAGCGTAAAGTAGCAAACAAATGTAAAATTGTAAATTATAGGGGCAGATGAGGTTGTTGACAGAGCTTGGGAACGCCCTTGAGGAATTTGATGAGGAAAATTATCAGATATGGTATTTCCTTTTGCACATGCTGAATTTTCTTATAATGGTTTATTGGTTCCCCTATCCAAGCAACTGCTGCAATTCTTTTCAAGCTATGGTATATATCATACTAGTCATTTGGAGTTGCTTCCACTTCCTTGGGAAGTACCAGTTTATTTGAGATGATGAAGAGACAGCTTAGTTCATAAAGAAGTTACATGAGCAAATCAGAGACAAGATTGCAAAGCAGAATTAGAGGTATCAAACTCAGGCAAGCAAAACGTTGTAAGTTTGCCCAGATAAAGGAAGGTTATCTGGTATTGCTTCATTTGTGAAATGGTTGTTCCCCCCAGGGGCTGCAAATGACAGCAGTTAGTGAGCTCGACTAAACTCATCTCAGCTCTACACGATTCATCTCAAGCCTGCTTTGTTAATGAGCCGAGCTGGAACATGACAATGAGCTTGATTGTCTAAATGAGCGAGTTTTGAACAAGGGAAGCTCGGTTTGTGAGCTTGTGAACAAGCTCAGATTGCAGCTTGATGAGTACTATTAGACCAGGCTCGACCCAACTCCAATATACTCTTTTTAAGAGAAAGCTTGCCGATGACCGCAATCCCCTTTTGTATACCCTAACTTATCGAAAAGTTGGATATACTCTTTTTAATGTACAACTCTCAAGCTTAAGTCAGCTCAAACTTCAACATAATCATCCAAGATCGAGCTCGGTTTGACAAACTCCAACTTTAAATGAGCCAAGCTTGAAGGTGCCAAGCTCGGTTCGGCTTGATTGCAGCCCTACCCTAATACAAGTATGTGAAGATTAAGCCTAGATAGTGTTGTTAAAGGCGCCATTCATGTGTGCCAAGCTCGGTTTGGCTTGAACATAATCATCCAAGGTCGAGCTCGGTTTGACAAACTCCAACCTTAAATGAGCCAAGCTTGAAGGTGCCAAGCTTGGTTCGGCTTGATTGCAGCCCTACCCCAATACAAGTATGTGAAGATCAAGCCTATATAGTGTTGTTAAAGGCGCCGTTCATGTGTGCACGCCTGGACGCTCAAAAGGCGAGATGCAATGTTTTACCACCTAATCCAAAGGCAGACAAGGTATCTTCTGTCGACGACGCCTATGTGAGAAATGCGTCAAAGGCAAGATTAGGCTCACGTCTAAGTGTGTTGGGTGTTTTATGTAACTTTTTTGTTTTTTTTTTAAAGTTTTATGGGCTTCTTGATTTTACTTGTTTCTAAAGTTGCACATTTAAGTTGGCCAAAATAGAAGCTTTTTTAAGTTTTAACACTATAAGGTACTGATTAAATAGACATAAATCAAAAAGAAAAAAGAGGAGATGATGACATATAAGATAGTAGCAACATTCCTCTTGGCTGAGCTCCTTCTTGGGGTGATTTTTTGGACGTTTTCTTTTTCTTCAAAATCAAAACCATCCTTTTCAAAACAATCTTTTTTTCCAAGACCATTACCACCTCTACCGAGACCTTTGGATGAGGAAGAAGAGAAAAAGGATGATAAGACAAAAGAGAAAAATGATGAACAAAATTTGTCAATCAATGATGACAATTTTTTTCATATTTGATGTCAATGTTCAGGATGATCTCTTAGACTTAGATGATGAAGATGAATGATGGATGATTAAGTAGGAAGAAGAATGATTCGTTAAGTAATTTAGGAATGTGGAACATTGACTCGTTGATTAACTTATGTTTATTTTTCCATTGAACAATTTGCCTTCTATGATTTTATCATAACGACGTATGTGTGAAACTGTTGTTTTAAACCTAATAATGTGTTTCATAGACTATTTTGTTTTCTTGTTAAGTTACTTTGTTGTTTTATATTGATAATTTGGTATTGTTTTTGACTTTTTTTTAGTTTATTATCTAAAAACCCAAGGTTCGTAGTATCAGTATCGGAATCTGTATTGGACCCTTCCTATGAGTATCAAGATCGGCGGTACCGACAATATCGGCGGGCTCGGATCGGAGTATTAGATTTTTTTCGTATTGGAAAACAAATAATTATTAAAAATTTAGATTTTTTTATATGTTTAGGTAAAATTCTAAGTATTTTATATTTGTTTCTTAGTAATTTTGGAATTAAATAAAATAGTAGTCGCCCTTGCCGTTTGATTTACCCGTGTTAGATAAGTTTTCTTCTTTTACATGCTTTTGCAACCTTACTATGCTTTTATACCATTGCTGATTGGTCATTTTCATTCATCTTTGACGAATTGACCGAAAAAGGGACCGCCAATGTCGATATCAGTCAGTATTGGATCGGGGTCATGCCAAATCGTATCGATATCGACCGTATCGGCTGATACTGCTAACTATGCTAAAAACTCAAGTTTGATGAGTTTTTAGAGATATATGGCAGATTTGGATAACCTAACATGGCTACAAAAGTACATAATGTGTTATGAATAGATAATTTGAGAAGCTGTCCATGTGGCACTTTTCTTCTCCGGACGAGGCTAGGCGCACCTAGACAATTTCTGGCTATGAAGCAAGGCAACTCGCGTAGGAGCGACTAGAACTTTTTAAAACATTGAGACTAGGGTTGACGGTCCATTCAAAGTTCTGAAGCGAATCAGAGAGAATGCATACGGGATTTAACTTTCTGCAGGGTATGAAGCGTCCGATATCTTTAATGTTTTAGAATTGTTTCCTTATCATTCAGATGCAAAAATCAAAGAAAATGCGTCTTTATCAACCGGGAGAGCCTGATGCAGAGCTATAAGTTCATTTGCCCATAATCAAATTACGGCTAGATTTCTTAATTTTTGCAGTTTGATCCAAACATGTGAGATCTGTATTCATGGAAAATGTTGACTTCTAGCCTAATGATTATAGAAATTTAAAGATCTTTTGAAAGCTTGGAGAGTTTAGAAACCAAAAAACTTCAAATGATGTGCAATTTTGAGTGATCTAGTGGAAGTTATGACTATTTTTCTAAAAGCTATATGAAGAGTCATTTTCTAGTAACCTTCAACTGATATTAGTCATTTGATTCCTCAGAACTTTTAGTATTATTTGGACAATTTTAGCATTTATTATCTTCTTTTTCCGATGAGGGATGTTTCAAGCTTTGTATTTAAGCCTCTATCCCTATGGTATTAGGCAGGTTCTCAAAAATTCCAGCAATAGATTCTTTCCCCTATTATGGTCATTTTTCAGTACTCTCTCTATAGACCATTGAGTGGTTAACTTTCCTCTGTATCTCTTTGGTGGATTCCTTTTGAGTGGTTAGTTACCTTATTTAGTATTGGAAAACAAATAATTATTAAATGCACATTTAATCTGTTTGGTGGATTCCCTATACATCACATTTATTCATTCCCTTTTGCAATATCCATATCAAATGCACATTTAATCTGTAAAATCAGACCATCCATGTTGTTTCCGCACAAGAAAGCTGAAGCTTCATGAAGGCCTCCTGTGACATCTATAAATCCTAGATCTGATACTTTATTGCAATGCTTTATACACCTAGACTCGACTCATTTATATGCGCTGTGTGTGTGTATGTGTGTGTGTGTGTACTAGGCTACAACCTAGATTTGCACTCATTTGGCAGTCCATAAATCATCCTAATCTATGTTGCATGGACACGAGACCTATATTGGTCTGTCCTAGTGTATTTTGGAGTTCCTTGTGTCCGATACGTGCCTGACCCAACGCCGACCACATTTCTGGAGTGTCCATGCTTCCAAGATCCTAATGGATGTTTCACATTTCTCAAGCTTATCCGTCTTAAATTCTATGCACGAAATACCTTGTGGATTGAATAACTCCAGCTAGTAGTAGTTGCCTAGACTAGCTAGTAGTAGCCTAGACTGGCAGTCCATATTGAACATTTTTCTCTGTACAGACATAAGGAGGTCGATGAAAAGAAGCAAATGCAACTTAATAACAATATATTTGTTTAGGATTTTTCTCATGAGAAAATTCCTGTTTGAGAACAATTATTTAGTCCCGTAGCAGGAAGTTCAGTCTTCAGAAACACTTGGTGCTGTTATTTTTGAATGCTGTTATAGCATTATATCAATGCTGAGATCATTCTTGGATCCACTTTCTTAGCTTGCTTGTAATGCTCAACTATTATGAGATCTACTTCAAGCTTGCATTTAAATGGCCATTGAGTTTACTGCAAAACTTTGTTTAGAAGAATAGTCAACACAACTTAACAACACTATTCTCTTTATTCAGTTTCTTGTTGGTCTATGTTCCATTTCGTGTCTTGTAGGTAAATTCTGTATAATTGGAGACATCTCCTTCCACTCCCATTGAGATTTATGGCAAGTTGATCCCATTGAGCTTTGTGGAGATTCCCTTGTGTCTACTCGATCACATTGTTTAAACTTTGTTGAAATTCTTCAGCCACTCAAATTGATCTCATGGAATTACAATGGCAGTTTGTTACACTCTGCATTCAATCCAGTAGTTTAGGACTACATGGCATTAGGACTACATTGCATCCTAGTGCTGCGAGGCTCATGTTAACACAAGATCTGAAAGGATTGAAACGTATATAGTCTTACCCTCATGAATGAAGAAGCTTTTTCCCAAGGTCTTAAATTCTCATCCTTCGATATGTAAGTTTACCTTGGCTCCAAGCTAGGCCCTGCTAGTGTCACACCCCGATTCCGAAGGACCGTAAAGCAAGGTTCACAGTATCTGTATCGGACTATTCCTATGAGTATTGGTATCGGCGATATCGGTAGTATCGGTGGTTTCGGATTGGAGTATCGGACTTTTTGTATCGGAAAACAAATAATTATTTATATTTAAAAAACATATATTTTATACATTTAGGCATAATTTTAAGCATTTTCAGTGTAATTTCTTAGTAGTTTTGAAATTAAATAAAATAGTAGTCACCCTTACCGATTGGTTTACATACAATGGATTGATTTTCTTCTTTTACATGCTTTTACAACCTTATTATGCTTTAAATCCTTACTGATTTGTTTTTTCGTTTAATTTTCTTTGCCGAATTAACCGAAAAAGATACCCGCGATGTCGGTATCGGTCCGTATCGGGTATCGGTCGGTATCGGATCGGGACATGCCAAACCGTATCGGTATCGGCCCTATCGGATCGGTATCGGCCGATACTTTAGACCATGCCGTAAAGTTGCCATCGGACGTGATGCCGTGCAAGCTTAAGTTGCGCTTGCACAAGGCTAAGACTTGTACAATAACAATATAGACTAAATGAATGACAACGCAACGGAACTTTAATGTAGAGTTTACCGCGAATCAGATATCGGGTATTTACAAAACATATCGAGGAATATGACATCATGGTGGTATAAGATAATAATTCACTTAAAATATGACATGCATGACAAAATTGTCAAGAGTATCGATATAAATTTAATCAAATAAGTCTTTAGTTCAATTTAGAACAAAGCTCTAGCCTCACATACATATTCTTAGTAGCACGAAACAGTAATGAAGCATACATATTCTGAACCAGGCTATTAACGAGGTTTAAACTGAATGATCCAACCATACCGAGTTAGACCAATTTGGCTGATATATACCACAATTTGGCCCGGATACTGGCAATTTCAGTCCTGACCGATTTTCCATACAGGTCGGTCATTTTGTACTGGTCCCTCCTCTGAAAACAGTATACTGCCTGCCTGATTTGACTGATATTCTGAATATAGGGCAGTGTTGGCTAGCTGCCAGTCATGCCTGTTAGTATACACGATAACTGAAAGTGCCCATGCTAGCCCAAGCTGGTGGTGGGTCATATCACTGAAATATTCCCTACCACTAGATAATACAGTTTGTAGGCCAACACCCATAGTCACTACTGGTAGAAGCACTGGTGTGGCCAGTCCTTTACTCAACCTGGATTGATGACTAGCAATATGAAAGTTCAATGTGTCGTCCTAGTCTGTAGTTTAGGTCTAAATGACCTAGAATTTGTCTAGATACATGTCTTCCTTACATCTGCACTCTTACATAGTTTTTCTCAAAATGAAACATAAACCTAGGAGAAATTAGTCTTAGATTGTATTCCATGTCCCTTGTTCCTCGTGTCACCCTTCTAGTTACTTCAACAATGATTTAATCCAAGGTTCGAAATATCGGTATCGAAATCGATTTCAGACCCTTCCTAAGAGTATCGACAGTTTCATTCAGATTCTTCATTTCGGAAAGCCAAAAATGACATAAGTCTTTTAAAAACCTAGAAAAAATATTTGATACATTTAAACATAATTTTATATTACTATATGTTCTTAATGGAACAATATTCACTTGCAATATATACTATTATTATTTACTTGTCTTTAGATATAGTGCAACCACAATAAATAGTTTTGAATAAAATAATATTAATGTAGATGAATGTTATGAATTTGTAGGTATAAAACTTCGAAAAATGGTAATGGCTACAGTTTATGGATAAGGAATCATATCGATACACTATAACAATGTCAATCTTCGGCACAACTGAATCATTGTGTTGACACTTTTTTTTCGTTCTTCTATCTTTTCCATTCAATTTTTCAAAATCTTTTTGCCGAATTGACTGGAAAAGAGACCCACATCATGAGTATCGTTCGTTATCAGTAGCGATCGGTATCGGATCGGGACATGCAAACTTGTATTGATATTGATGTCTCAGTCACATTGTATAGGTGCACATGCATTGGGAATGGACAACTCAAACAAAAATGCACCTACACTAACACAACACGTTGGCAATCATAAGAAAATATCATTAATGGTAAACCCATCATAGCCATGTCTAATCTCTAGGTAAATTAAGCCAAATACTTAGACTCATGGGGTAAACGTATACTGTGACTACTGTCTTATGTGAGTAGAACATGTGATATAAAGTGAACATTACTTTAAGCTTCTTAAGAAGTGATGTCTGTAATATTTATTTGTCCTTTATCTATTGTTGCTACTTGCTAGGATAATATGGTCTTGACTTGTCAGTGCTAAATTATTACTGAACCTTATTAGTGTATCAACGTGAAGTTTTTTATATTGTTCTTATGTTTCACTTGCTGTGGAACTTGTACTCATCTGGTTCCATTTTCTTTCAGATTGGGCCTCGTTGCCACTATAAAGGTACAAATTCTTTACGACGCAGTTTCTTAAGTGCTTTAGTATGCATTTATATTGCTTCATGGTTATAAATTAATATAGAAAGTTTTCTCCTTTACAAAAATGCTAATCGTTGTATGAAAGATTTGTTATTAATAGCTACCATCTTAATGATGCGGACATTTTTTTTGCAGTCATCTAGTAATTTGCGGATGACAATAAACCTTTACCGAAAAGTTAGTTGCCAAAGTAAAAGTTTTGTATTTGAGCTAGTTGGATATTTGAGAACTACCTTTGAGGCTTTGCTATGTGTAACGGCTCCTTCTCCCTTCTTCCATGTGTATGTATGAGTAACGAACAAGGAGTCACTATTTGATTTCTATTAGTCAAATTAGGTAGAAGAAAACCAACTTACAATTAGTCAAGACTAGATTAACTCCATAAACCTAATATTTATTTTTTTACTTGATTAGCCAATTTGTGTGTCTAACTTGGTTCTTTAACATGTTTGTACCATTCCTAGATATACCTGATGACTCAGGATGTTCTAAAGTTTTATGTCCATGGAACCTATGCATGGGGTGGTGTTCAATGTTCTTCATGGCTGTTAGCATACATTACTAACGTTAATTTATTGTGCACGAAGGGATACTTTTCTTGTAGTAACTAAGCACGTGAAGCAATATTTGTTTGGATTCTCTCAAGCTTACTTTGAAAAGACTCCTAATTAGATCATATTTTATCTACACAGATCTGGATTAGTTTGAAGTTTAGATTTGTTTCTTGGTAGTTAAGATGGATAGCTAGGATTTGCTTCAGGGTTCAGTTTTAGGCCATAAATATCAATTGCCTGATTATAGAATAGAGGTAAAGCAGGAAGAGAGACAAAGGTAAGATGCAGGGGTTTTGGTTTCTTGAGTATATGGTAAAGATTATGAGTGGTTGTAATCCTTTTTCATGATACTTTATGATTTTTCGGGTTTATACTGTAGTTAATTAGTTATTATTTCACTTTATTGTTGTACCTTGTGGTACCAATATTTTGTTTGTCATTCTTGACCATAATGTTTGTAGGAAGAGCTCAAGGGATGCAATTCCTTGCTCTGGCAACTTATTGAGTTTGATGTTAGCTGTAGTGGGAGATAATGATCTTCAATGTTTCCGCCCTAGGAAAGAACAATTTTCGTTGTTGCTTCCACCTAAACTAAGGCAATGTACCTTATCCCCATGAAGAGTTCGTGCTAATAGTAGATTACATTTTAGACGGTGATAATGGCTATCATTTTGTCACCTCACATCAGAAACATTCCTTTAGTTCATCAACTGGACTAGCATCCCCTCATTCTCATTGCGGGTATTTGAGTCTCATTAATTTGTCAATAATTTTGTCCTCTATCTAGCTTGAGAGTATTGTTTTTGTTGTCAGTCTTCTTTATCTACTCCTCTATTTAATATCCATGTATTACATTTTAATGGGAGCAGGATGAAAACAATCATGAATCTTGAAAGTTCCTTATTTTCTCTCAAAATTCTTTATCAAATTCTTTGTCTAATGTCCATGTTATTTAGTGAGAAGTTCTATCATCCACCATTAAACAACGCCTTAACGGCTAGGCATGACAGTAGTTAAAGTTATGTTTAGTCACCCACGTTAACTTTTCCTAATTTTGTGTTATGTGTATGTAGGATAACTTTACCCATTGATAAATGGTTCTCTTAAGGGTAAAGGATGATCCGTTCCTTGTTACTCTTTTACTTGACAGTTTTTAGTATTTGACTCATCTTAGTTTCAAGTTTGATTTCATAGACTAGACTAATAAAGGCTTCTCCCTATAGTTCGTCTATGTTAGATATGAGTTTGCTCTTCTTAGTTGGAAGCTTAAATTTTGGTAAGGACATTTTTATGTGTATTTACCCATTACCTATTTACTCTATAAGGTAGATAATCTTTACCCATTTTATGGTAGGTAATCCAAAGTTCAAAGTTATATATCAAGGTAAAGCTCAAGGAAAAGCAATGTTATAGATATGCAATATATCGACTAATATATCAGATATAGTGTTCTGAGAAAAATCGACCGATTTGGTATTTGATGATATTGTCCGCTATATTTAGACATTAGAGGTGGGGCTGTGTTCGGGTTGGCTTGGACCCTATCCTACCCATTATCCAACTTAAATCTACTAACTAAACCCCCCCACCCACCCCCAAACCCGAGTCCTGAACTTAACTCTCTCTAACCGTGAGGAGGAAACCTCCCCCCCCCCCTCTCTCTCTCTCTCTCTCTCTACAACCGCAATGTAAGCTCTCCACTATGATCCTCTCTCTCTCTCTCTCTCTCTCTCTCTCTCCTTTGTTTGATTTTGCACAAGAAGAAGTATAAGCATAATTATAGCCACATCCTCACTCAAGCTTTCAGGTAGCCAATCTTCTCTCTCTTGGTCTCATTTTTAATTTATTTTTGTTGAGGTTTAGGTTTTATGGAATTTCTAAATTTCTAATTTTTCTTGTGTGCTTCTTTTGTTGCTGCTACTTCCGCTGCTGCATCTTTCTTCTTCTTATTTTGTTGCATTTTCTTCTTCTCCTACTGCAGTGTTTCTCTTCTGCTATCATCTTCTTCTACTACTGAAATTTGAACACTATTAATATAAGTGTTATTGTGTTGCTTCCTCTTCTTCTGCACATCGAAATAGTAGGATTCCAAGTTGTTAGTTTCTATGAAATTAAGAGGTGCAACTTGTAATGGTATTTGCTATGTTAATCTTCTGATTAGTTGGCGTACTCACAAATATTTGCTATGCTAATATTTGATTTATGTGAATAGTCATGGCTATTGTGTATCACCTTGTAATGAACAATGTTTCAATTATGTACATGTTATAGTCTAAAGTAAATTTTATTGCAAAATACAAAATGCAAGTTGAAATTTTATTTTATACCTCTTAAACTAACAATAAAGTTCTTTCTTTTATAGAATGTCTTCAAGTCTTAAAGGAATCCATTTGGGGAGTATGGTACCGAGTTAAAACCAAAGGACACAAGTAAGATAAATGCAATTATTGCATGCAAGTTGTTAATGGAGGGATAAGTAGGTTCAAGCAACATTTGGGATGGATTAAAGGCAATGTCCAAGGATGTCTCGAAGTGCTGGAAGACGTTAAGACAACGGGAATAGATGTTTTAAATTTACTACAAGCGTCCAAGGAAACAAAAACCTCGAGGGTGAAAGTCAACTTGGATGAAGTAGTTGCTGGAAGTCACGATGTACATGACGAATCCTCTCATAGTAGTTTATTCGCATCAAGGATGAGCATCGACACCAACTGTCCTGTGGACCATTACGTCAAAATCTCATTGGAGGAAATAATTCTAGCAAAAGAAGACAATACAAGGCACATTAGAGTCTAAGAAGCACAAGTAGAAGTAAATAGATGAAACTCACATGTATATTACAAGATCGACATATTTGATGGCATTTCATTTAATGCCATTGACCATCCTTCGTTTGATCGCATGGTGTAAGCAATTGGACTGCATTGACCCTTGTATGAAGCCTCCAACTTCTTATGAGACGAGGGAGAAGTTCGCTGGGATGGAGGTGGAACGTTTGATCGCATGGTGTATGCAATTGGACTATGGCCTGTATGAAGCCTCCAACTTCTTATGAGATGAGGGTGAAGTTCGTAGGGATGGAGGTGGAACATACGAAGGATAATGATATTAGTAAGGGTATAAAACAGGTTGGGTCAGACACATTTATGTGAAATTTGAATCCCGACTTAATAAGATCGTGGTTTATATAAACTTATTTGAAACCTCGAGGGATCATCCATCCGAGCTTCTCCCATTAATTAGAATGGGATCGGCTATGGAGCATAAGAAAGCTCCATACAAGATTTGACAAGTTTTATGACTGCCTCAACCCTCCCTCTTGGTGTCAAATTTCTGGCCAAGATAGCTATGAGCATGAGAGGACCATGCCATAAAACCTTGAGGGATGATTCCGTTCAATGAATCCCCAATATGAAGTTGGCTTCCATATGGATTTAAGTTCAGTTCTTATTAGACTTTGTGCAAAAAATTTACTTTTTCTTTCAGAAAGCAAATGACACTACTGTTTGAAGAATTGATGGATTTGAAAGCTTATTGCAATTTACAATATGTGAAACTAACATAAAAATCATGAGTGGCTGTCACTTGGAGTCCTACAGGTTTTGACTTTCGAACATTTCTACTAATCACACTGTATCCTTTGAGACATTGGTTGTTTGGTAGGCTAAAGGGTGTTGAATTTACCGTGAACCTTGAATACTGGGATATGGTAGCATTTTGGGTGTTAATAATTAGTCTCTATACTCCAGTCCTTCAATCAAAAGACTGGGATAAACATAGCATTTCGAGTTTCCTGTTGTCAGTCTGGATAATTTGATGAAGCATTTCAAATCCAACCTAAAAGCAAATCTGGTTCTATAGATGAAATTTTGAATCCAATATGAAGTGAGAGTTCTTAAATTCAGATCAGAACCCATTGGGAACACAGCAAATTAGGTCGTTCAATTGTGTATTGTACATCTTAAGAGGCTATGGCTTACTTGTAACTGCAGGTATCATTTTTTATGTACTTGAACTTTGTCTTTATTGCAGAATCTGTTTTTTCTCTCTCCCATATGGTGTTATATTTAGGCCTGTCAATGGTAGCTTATTGATCGGATATCAGCATTACCATATCCGAACCATTAACTATCGGATATATCCGATAACTATCCGATATCCGATCGGATAGAAGTTTTGGCTACCGTATCTGTTACCGATAATTTTAACGGATATCGGATAATATCCAAACCAATAAGATTACTAAAAAAATATTTAAAAAGAGACGAAAAAAAATCAGGACCATCAGATTTTGTCAAGAAACAACAGATTTCCACATTGAAACGACATTTTGTCTAGAAACAGCAGATTTCCACATTGAAATATCAGAAGCATCAGATTTTCACATTGGAACAACAGATTTTGTCAGATATATGTGCAGATTTTCACATTGAAATATTATAAGCAGCAGATTTTCATGCATACATTGAATACATTTGCACCAAAAAATTCTCCACACAAGTACTTATAACTAATAGTCCCATGCATACATTGAATATATTTTAAATTTATTAAATAATTTAAATATTATTGGTTCGGATATTATTGGTCCGGATATGACACTTACCGTATCCGCATCCGATATCCGATAAATATCCGATATGATACCCGAATCCGTATCCGTATATTAAATTTCGGATATTTTCGGTTCGAATACGGATTTTCGGTCTACCATTGACAGGCCTAGTTATATTTTATTGTGCCTCTTTGTTGTATCTTTATTTGTCTGATGTCAAAAGGGGGAGAAAAATAAATTACATGAAAATTAATTTGAGATCTTCATACAATTATGGGGAGCATTACTATGCATAGATTAAAGGGGGGGGGGGGGGGGGGGGGAGGTAACAACTAAAACCAAGGTACAAGATGTGATTTATTTTTCTTATCGGGAACATTACTATTTGGGTGTTTATAATTAGTCTCTATACTCCAGTCCTTCAACCAAAAGACATAGGATACACATAGCATTTTTGAGTTTCCTGTTGTCAGTCGGGATAATTTGATGAAGCATTCCAAAGCCAACCGAAAAGCAAATCTTGTTCTATAGATGAAATTTTGTATCCAATATGAAGTGAGAGTTCTTAAATTCAGATCAGAACCCTTTGGAAACACATCGAAATTAGGTCGTGCAATTGTGTATTGTACATCTTAAGAGGCTGGGGTCCCTGTGTCTTTATGTACTATGGCTTATTTGTTTCTGCAGGTGTCATTTTTTATGTACTTGAACTTTGTAAATTCTATGACATCTAATCTGTGTTTTTTTAATCTCCCTTATGGTCTGTATTCTATTGTGCCTCATTGTTGCATCTTTATTTGTCTGATGTCAAAAGAGGGAGAAAAATAAATTACATGAAAATTAATTTGAGATGTTCATACACTTATGGGGGAGCATTTCTATGCATAGATTAAAGGGGAGTAACAATTAAAACCAAGGCACAATGACGTAATTTATTTTTCTATTAGAGGGAGTAATCGGGGAGTATTGACTACATATTGAACACACATAATTACTCACTTCGACGCACTGATACTCCACTGACATATGTATTTTTACTTACGCACATCGAATAAGTTTGAAATCAGCAAAGTGGGAGATTGTGAACATGTCAAACCTATTAGATTGTTAGTAATCATTTTCTAGAAAATCTAATAGGTTGACATCGTTAAACACATAAGGGGTTTACAGATTCTTGCTCGTTTCCAAAACCGTCTACTTTTGTTGTTAGGTTTACCTAGTGAAGTTTACCGGATAAATATTCAACTTTGCATTTACAAGTTGCTTTCCTGCAGTTGTTCTCCTTTCCGCATTTTCTAATGGAATCTTTTTTCGGAATCTGAATTTTCCTTGAGATTCTTTTGATGTGTAAATTGCAGGATCGAGCTAATGAGATATATAAGAAAGTCGAAGACCTAAAGTCTATTAGAGGGAGAAATCAAGATGCCATTCTTGCTGCTTGCCTGTATATTGCTTGCCGACAGGAGGACAAGCCTCGCACTGTTAAGGGTATTCCTTGTCATCAACTTCACGTGTATACGCCTACTTGTGTTGTATAACCCCATTATTTTTTAATTTCATTTGCCACTAGAAATTTGTTCTGTTGCCAATGGAGCTACGAAGAAAGAAATTGGCCGGGCAAAAGAGTACATTGTTAAACAGCTAGAAGGTGAAATGGGTCAATCCATGGATATGGGCACTATTCACGCTGCCGACTTCTTGGTAAGTTTAAACATTTATTAGGAACTCTCATTTCCTCTAGGCTCATATAGTTTGATTATCTGTGCTTTAAACATATGAGCTAGTCCCATCTTGAGTTGTTTTTTCCTTCATGGACAGAGGCGTTTCTGTTCTCATCTTGGAATGACTAATCAAGCAGTTAAGGCTGCTCAGGAAGCAGTCCAGAAGTCTGAAGAGCTAGATATCAGGTAAAGAAGTTAAATGCCCGGTTTTACTGTTAGCTAGCATCGCTCTTGCTTTCTGGAAACAGTTCAATTGTGTTAAAACTGCTACTTTGCTTTCAAGTAGGTTGTAGCTGCTATAGCTTGTTGGTTTACATGTACTCACTCCCTGGGATAACCAGCAAAGACCAATTCTCCTTTGTGGATTAACTTAGGGAAGAAATTTTAGTTCATCTGCTCAAATTTTACTAGTGTCCATTCAGGCATTAACACAGGAAGTTCTCTTTCCTTCTTTAGAAGCACACAATTCTATGATGGATCATTCATAAGTATTTGTTGTCTTCATGATCAAGTATATAGAAGGCCTTCTGAACCTGAAATTTGAATATGCACCAGCAAGGAACCCCCACACAACACGGGGGCTGTGACGACTTCTCTGTGGAGCCCATGGCTTAGCACAACTCCGCTTCCTAGACATCTCCACTTTGTAGCCACTGCTGACTTCCTACATCCACTCCCTCCTAAGAAAGTTCTTTGTGAAATAATTCCTCTCCGCCAATAGATACTGAGAGGTTCGTGTGAAAACCATAGAAACACTAATCTGGAACTGCCTTGAAGATCGCTACAAATAAATCTTCACTGGTTATGGTGATCCAACATCGCCGGGCATCAACTATCAATTGAATCACTTTAGGTTCTAGATAAATGTATTCATACATAGGAGAAAAATATCACATTCATTTTTAAAAGTACACCTCAAGTTTTATTCATAAAATTAAAGAATAAAAACGATAATGTTGATGCCCTCTTGTTGGCCTACATCTGAGACTTCAAATTTAAATACAATTTCTTATTGTAATCCAAAACAATTGAGGATAGAGAAAATTCCAAGCAAAGAAATCCTATCCTAATTCAGATTCATGTTCAAAAGTTCAAATCCAAATATAAATTCAAATTCAGATTTTATTCTGGATTTAGATCCAAATTCCAATTCCAATTAAGTCTATATTCAGATTTAAATCCAGCAATAAAAAGATCAAATCCAATATGCCCAACACCAAATCTCTCTTAAAATTTCATCTGCTCACTAATACTGTGGATGATCATCGCAGAATGTCGAAAAAATACAATAAATCTCCCTCTTAGAATGAGGCATGATGAACCTTCTATTGCCGCTTGTTCAAAAGAAATTCTTCACTTCGAGCAGATTCTTGAGATTTATCCTTAACAATATGGTGGAGGACAAAGAAAACCATGTCACCAACCAGATGAAACACCAATGAAATAAGGATAGGACAAAGAGATGATCGACCAGTGGTGGACCGAAAAAATATTTCCAGGGGAGCAAAAATAAATTAAGTTAATTGAGCTAAGCAGTTGTTACATAAATAATAAGAAATTAACTGACAGAGAATTCAAGACCATATAACTGAACACAAAACTCAGGTGGAGCTGCCGCTCCCCTTCGGCATAGGGTGGGTCCTCCCCTGTGGTCAACAATGGGAACTAGATGATATCATGAGAGATTTTGTCATCATGAGATTATGTCTGCGTCTGGAACTTCTTTTGGTACCAAGTCAATAGACTCAATACAGCAAGATCTTGAGGCTTGCTCCACAATGTATTTACGCTTGCTCCACAATGTATTTACCAAGTCACTCAGTAAAGATAAGAGACCGCATACTGCTTGCTATTAACTATGAACTAAATCACACCATAAGAGATCTCATACTGCTAAGTCGCAACGAAACCACACCAAGAACTTTGAATGACAATGAGGACATTACAACATTCAGTTTTAAGCGAATGTCTCAATTTTTATCATTAAACTACACTGTTAACGCCCTTGTAAGCTTACATACAAGAATTCACTATAAATTGTAATCCTAATATGAAACATCTTTGGATAAAGGCAAATTTCATATAGAAGTAAATCATATTCAAATTGAAATTTTATATCATAATCTGAATTCAGATTTGAATTTAAATCCAAATCCAGTTCCAGAATTCAGGTTCAAATTTAGAGCCATTCCTAAATAAACCCTAATCTGCAGTTTCGTCTTGCATCTCTAAAAATGTGAACATAAGCCACATTACCTTTCCATATAAGGAAACCGATCTACATAAAATCTGAATGTTAACAAAACCCCATGTGTTAGAATAAGACCTAAGCATCCCTAAACGCAGATAAGGTACAGATATATTGATGAAAGTCATTCCTCGTCTCTTGGGCCTCATAGAGATTAGTGCAATTCCCTATGGCAAATTGTGTCTTGCCTCTATCTTGGATGCTTTTTTAGTCTAGGATAATTTGGACGCTGCTCTTTGGTTGCATGATCTTAAAATATGTCCAAAAAGGTTGGTTTGTCTTATCTGCCAATTGGCCTTCTAGGTTTTTATGCAAGGACCTCTCTCGCTCATACCGGGGCTTGACTAGGAATTTATCACCATCACAAAAGAGTTGACATGAGGTTGACAGCCAGCAATATAAACATTACCATTCTTTATGGAGCTTTCTCGTGCTCCATTGCCAACTGTCTGATGGAGATGGCTTGGAAAATGATGATTGAAATGTTAGCAATGTAGCGTCCGAAGATGAATCAGTGCCATGTCAGTACATAAATAATTATGGATCTCTTGTATCTGTCCCCTTGTTCAGGAGGAGTCCAATTTCTGTTGCAGCTGCTGTCATATACATGATAACTCAGCTATCAGATGACAAGAAACCTCTCAAAGGTAATTAGTTCTCAGTTTCTTTTGGAGGATGTTTCTGTGCTTTATTGTTTGTCCTAAATTCTTTTATGCAGATATATCCTTGGCTACTGGTGTAGCAGAAGGCACTATACGGAATTCGTACAAAGATCTCTACCCTTATGCTTCAAAGATAATTCCAGCTTCTTATGCAAAAGAAGAAGACCTTAGGAACCTCTGCAGCCCTTAGTCTGGTAGTGCCAAGTTGTATGGAAATGGTGTTGGGAGAACTGCTACAGTTGCTGTGGCGGGTAGTGATATGTCCCAAAAGAGAACATTCCTTCAGCGAATCCTGTAGTTCTGGTAGGCGCTATATGAATCACTTAGATCCCGAAATGGTCCAATTTTCAGATAACTGGACTGACATCTGCTGGTGCCTCATCTATAGGATATCGGAAGTGTAAGAGAGGATGATGAGACTGATTTCATTTCATTTTATTTTGATTGGAGTAATGAACTTTTGTTTTACTTTGGTGCCAAAACTTTGGCCACTGGCCAAATAAATTGGCTGAAATTTGTTGTTTCAACTTTTTATATCTTTATTATCTTGGATATTGGTTTGGTCAAACAAAAAGAAACAAGACAAAGAAAAGCAAAATAATTTACATAAATTTTCAGATCATTGTAGATTGTGCATATTAGATGATTATCCTGTAAGATGCGTATTTGGAACCTTGCTTCTAGATCTACTTTTTTTGATGGAGACTATCATGTCATCGATATCATATTTGAATACTTTTCATGCATGTGTACCTTTTTAACTAATACAAATCCAAATACATTTATGATTGTAACTTTTGTGAATTAGTTAATATACATTCTGAATATTTAGTTGGACCTTTTCTTGGAGTTCACACACCAAAACTAGGTCCATTTTTGTTCCCACACCAAAACTAGGTGGGATGTTCACATTTCAATAAAAATACGACACATAGTACAAAATCACTTCGGTGAATGAACAAAATTACTTAAAAAGTAGTTTGTGTGTAATAAAAATGTCGTATGTCATATTTTTATTGGGAGGTGAACATTTCACCTAGCTTTTGTAGGTGAACAAAAATACTCTCTTTTCTTGTTCAGTTTATCGTTCCAGGAGGTGGTGGTGGTTTTGAGTTGCACTCTTTTATATAACCCACTTGGAGAGTACTTAGACACGTGGACAAGCTCCAAACACTTTGTTCAGTATTTATTTGACTTAAAGTTAACAAAGAATATTCTACCTAGACTTTTAGGAGCTTTCTATAAACATTTTAATTTTCTTGAAAATCTAGTATCTTGAGAAGCCAAATATACTCCAGAATAGTTCTTTAGGGGTTGTATGGTTGCCCCTAAATGAATATTTTGGCCTGTTTGGTTTGCGGAAATCAATTTTTTTTTCTCTTTCTTTCCTTTGTAAAATTGTTTTTTTTTTTTTTTTTTGATGTTTGGAAATGTCCAGAAAATTGGAAAAAAAAAGTGAATAATTGGGACTAGAAAAGTGAATTCATGGTTTCCTTTTCCTGTCAATTAATTGTTAGTTGCATATGAATAATGTTGCGGGATTTATAAATTTATTGTTTGTAGTGATGCAAGTAGGATGCACGGTTGCAACTTTGTTGTGGTAAATGAAAATTTATTGTTTGGATACGACTTTATTACATTGGTTTGGAATGATGCTAAGTAGCATGCATGGTTGCAACTTTGTTGTGGTAAATGTAGATCTATTTTTTGGATGGCTTTTTTTACTTTGAGTGAAGGAAATGATATAAATGATGTTGTGTTTGTTGTCGTAGTACGACCATGCAATACACTAGTTTCATCATTTACATCAATATTGAAATTGGTGCCTTGCATTTATTTTTAATTACAATCAACCAAACACCAAGGGAGTTAAGAAAAATGATGAAATGCAACTCCAAATTAGTAATACTTGATGAAAGTGAGTATCAATTTAAAGAAACAAAAGCAACTTGCCAACTTGAGGGTACACTTCTTCCCCTTCTTTTAGTCACAATTCAAACTTTCCTAGTGGTAATAGTGTTGTAATATGGCTTGTGGTCAAATAAGAAAAGCTCAATTCTAGTCTAGTTTCAAATGTCTTTTGGCGGCTATGATTTGTTCTAATATTTAGTAATATTAGGAGAGATAATTGAAGGTTATTTCTAACCCTAATTTAGATGAGCTTGATGCAATTAAAGGTTTAAGGAGGTTTTGCTTTTGATTTTGCTAGAAAATTCTTAGGAAACTGAGAGAAGAAAAAGGAAGAGAGCTCGTTACATATATCATAAGTGAAAGTGTGATACAATATTATTGTACTAACTCTTATAATATTCTCTCTTAATTCAATAAAGAAAATCTTCCCTTGTCCTGTGGAAGTAGACAAGCCTTCGACCGTACTACATTATATATTTGCTATTAATATCGTTATTTGTGCTTGTTGTTAGGGGTGTGCATTTATCAACTTTTAAACGAAAACCCAACCGAATCGAAATGGACATTCAATTTGGTTTGGGGAAATTTATGAAATGCCCAAAAAACAAAAAAGTTTTATGAAAAACCCACCGCACAATAACATTTCATCGCGTGCCCAGAATTAGCAAAAAATATATAAAGAGGGTTCCGAATGACCTTTTTGCCCTTCCTTCTAATTTATTGAAAACACCTACGAAACTACTCTTAAAAAAACGTTTCGATACTTCATCTTCTTCCATACGCTGCTCACTTTCGAATCTAGGTTTTCTCCTCAAAAATCTTCAAACACTCGTCGAAAAATTTCGGAAAGACCGAGACAAACGACAAAAGTGCTAAAACGGAGGTCCAAGCATCATTTTTTTGCGATTCTAAAATTTTGAAAGTCTGTCTAACGGAGAAATAGTTAATCTCAGGCTCCTCGAAGATACGCTCATTTTGGGACAAACCGGGCCTCGTTTCGACCTCCCAGTCAAAAGTTATGGTCCTTCAAAGTTTCAACTGACCATAAAATGCAGGAGAATGGTCATTCTCCGTGTTAGAACACGAAAAATGTTAATTTCGCATGAGGATGGCCATTCTCCGTGTTAGTAACACGGAGAATGTCATTCTCCGTCTTAATTTACACGAAGAATGGCCATTCTTCGTGCTAAATTACACGGAGAATGGTCATTCTCCGTCTTAATTTACACGGAGAATGGTCATTCTCCGTGTAATTTAGCACGGAGAATGGTCATTACAGTGTTAAAACGTAGGAGAATGACCATTCTCCGTATTAGAAATACGGAAAATGCCATTCTCCGTGTTAAATAAAACGGAAAATGGCCATTCTCCATGTAATTTAGCACGGAGAATGGTCATTCAAGTGTTAAAACGCAGGAGAATGACCATTCTCCATGTTAGAAACACAGAGAATGCTATTCTCCGTGTTAAATAAAATGGAGAATGCCATTCTCCATCTTAATTAAAACGGAGAATGGCATTCTCTGTGTTAATTTACACGGAGAATGGCCATTCCCAGTGTTAAAACGTAGGAGAATGACTATTCTCCGTGTAATTTAGTACGGAGAATGGCATTCTCCGTTTCTAAATTACACGAAGAATGGCCATTCTCCGTGCTAAATAACACGGAGAATGGCCATTCTCCGAGTTAAATAGCACGGAGAATGGTCATTCAAATGTTAAAACACATGAGAATGTCATTCTCCGTGTTAGAAACACGGAGAATATGCCATTCAACACGGAGAATGACATTCTCCTTGTTAAAAATGTAGGAGAATGACTATTCTTCGTGTGATATCGACGGAGAACAGTTGACAGAAACCTAATTTTTTAAATTTTTTATTTTGTGGAGAGAAATTTGACATGAATAAAGATTCAAGATTTTTCGTTCTTCTTTCAAAACGATGCTAACTCTTATGGAAAAGAAGAAGAAGATCTTCTCTCCATAATTGACCTAATTGTCGGAAAAGAAGAAGAAGAAGAAGAAGATGATGAGCGATGATCGGTGTTCGACTGAAAAAAAGTATGGTGAACTACGAACGATCTTTGCGATCTCTGCTGAAAATGAGAGCAATGGAATTCAGATCTCTCGTGAAGAAGAAGAAGAGAATCGCAATCCAGATCTGAGTTTGTGCGGAGGGGTAGTTATGGTATTAATTTTGTAAATATAGAACATCTAAAGGGAATCTTGGAATACTTAACGTGAAAATATATAATTCTGGGCATTTCATAAAACCCATCATACGGGTGGATTTTTCATAAAAACCAACTCCGAAATTGGGTTTCTCAGCAATTTTCAGATTTGGTTTTTATTTTTTCTGTTTGGTTTTCTTTTTTTGTTTTAGACAATTTCGATTTATCGGTTGAGGTTTCGAATTTGCATTTCAGTTCCCCACCAAATCGAAAACTGAAATGATACGTGGAGTTACATTATTTCCCATATATATATATATATATATATATATATATATATATATATATATATATATATATATATATATATGGAAGCGGATCAAAGGCCCCGCCCGCGGAGCCCCGTTGAAGCCCCGCCCCCCCTGCACCATCGGATCGCGCGGGGCCCGCGTGGGGCCCGCCCCCGCCCGCGCGATCCAACGGCTAAGGGAGGACGGGGCTTCGGCGGGGCTCCGCGAGCGGGGCTCCCGATCCGCTCCCTATATATATATATATATATATATATATATATATATATATAAGTTTTTCCCTAAATACTCTCTCTCCTTCGTTTCTTTTTCCGCTGCTTTCTCTCTCCAAAGCCCTTCGCTGCCTCTCTCCCAGGAGAACCCTAATTCCTAAACTCTCTTTCCAAAAGATAGAGCCCACCTTCTCTAGTCTCGAGTCTCTCCACTCTCCAGAGAACTCCCTCTCTTGATGTAAACCTAGATCTAACTTAAATCTACCAAGGGTTTGGACCAAAACCCTTATTCTCCAACGTTCACGACAACGCGACTACTCGACTGAAGGTCAGAACACTAAACCCTAACCCTTCTAATCTTTATTGTTTTTAATTTTTTATTAACTAATCATTCTTCTCTTGCAGGACTATTTTGGTTCCTTGTCTCTCTCTCTCTCGCGATCTATAATCCGATTGACTTCTATTTATAGTCAATTTATTGGAAGAACTTTTCATTGTAAGTATTCAAATTATGAACTTGTTATTATTATAAGATCTTTATTCTCTGTTTCGGATTGTGGGGATGACTGTTGGTGGGTTGTAAGCAAAAAATAAATATCAACATAAGCTGCTGATGAATTTTTTTTTTAATCGTTTGAATTATTTTTGTCCAGGAGGATTTATTCCGTGATCTATCCATGATGATTTTTTTTTTCTGTGATTTGTGACATCTGTCTATGATGAAATTTATTTTTCTATAATAATAATAATAGAAGCATAGATAGTAAGCTAACAATAACAAGAACATGTTACGATTGATAAGAGAAGATGCTTCAATATGATATGCTGTTTAATAGGTTGGAAATGTGTTAGGTTACTCACTTTTGTTGGGTTGGATTTGGAAATTTCCTACAATTTGTTGGAATTTGAAGATATGTTCTATTATCTCCAAATAGAATTTGTATATGTGTCTATGATATTAAGTTGACAATTTGGAAAACTTTTGATACTGCACATTTTGTGTGTGTGCATAATCTGCCTATTATTCGAAAGCATTGACAGTGGTGCACAAGACAAAAGCACTAACAGTTCTATTGCATATACTACGTTCATAGTAATTTGATACTACATTTTTTTTTGCTTAATCTGCCCATGAGTTCAATATTAGCTCTTATACTCCACTTATCATCTTCCTATGTGTAATGGGTTTACTAATTGATAAGAACAGATACTAATTAGTGATAAGGTTATATACTAATGCATGCGCCTTAGGGCTAATACTCTGATAAGAACAAATTATATTACATGAGAAAGTGGATAATTTCTTGTGTTCTTTGTTTCTTCTTGAATTTTTTTACTAATATATTACATGAGAAGGTGGGTGCAATGATGGTGATGGCTTGTTAAGAAGCAAACTGATACCACATGGCATCATCCTATGGTGCATAAATTAGCCATACCTGAGCGCCATCCTCTCCTTTTCTTGGCTTATTGACTTCCTTAGGTTTGATGGCATGTTACTACTGGTGCCTGGGGCTTGTGCAGCACTACTAGTGTTTAGTTTTAGGGGTTATGGCTTGTGAAGCACTTGCGACTTCCAAGTGTTTGTGGCGGTTGTTTTCTCTGCAGCACTGTACTATGCTTATGTATTGTGGTTTTGGCTTGTGGCTTGTATAGCACTGCCAGTGCTTGGTTGTAGGGGTTGTGGTTATGCAGAACTCAACACTACCAATGCTTTGCATCAGGTTTTAACGGAAAAACTATACTTTTGGTCACTGAATGTTTGTCTGACCAAAGTTTTAGTCACTAAAAAATATTTTTCAAACATTTAGTCACTGAATGTTTGGTCTTCCAAAAAAATGGCCACTCTGTTAAATTGTTGTTTGTTTTATTAACGATTTTTGTTGACATGACATGTTATGTGCCATGTCAGTCGTTAAGTATGACGTGGCACATCCACGTGGCCTATTTTTGGATTTTATTTTGCAAAAAAAATTCGTTTGAGTATTAAGTTATGTGTCATGTTTCAATGTTTATGACATGGTATATATATATTTTTTAAAAACTTAATACCCAAACGAATTTTTTGAAAAATAAAACCCAAAAATAGCCGACATGAATGTGTCACGTCGTACTTAATGACTGACATGACACATAACATGCAATGTCAACAAAAATTGTTAATAAAAACAAACAACAATTTAACAGAGTGACCATTTTTTTGGACGGTCAAACATTCAGTGACTAAATTTTTGAAAAATATCTTTGAGTGACTAAAACTTTGGTCGGACAAACATTCAGACCAAAAGTATAGTTTTTCCGGTTTTAACTGATTGAGGTATGGCTCTTGGCTTCAGCTTCTTTTAGTTCTTTTTGGAGTCTTACGCACTTAATGATAATATATACGTTGCCCGTCTATATGGCTAATTTGGTTTTGTGGATTGTGGCATGTGCAATTCCAGGGCTTATGGCTTGTGCAATACTGCCAATTCTTGTGAATTGTAGCTTGTGTAATTGCTGCAACACTTCTAGTGCTTTTGGCGTGTGATAGCTCGTGGCCTGGCTTGTACAATAGTGATAATGACTGTGCTGTTGTATAGTAGCTTGGATAACTTGTAATGAATTATATTGAAAGTAATTTGTGGCTTATAATTTTTTTATTATATATGTCTTGTAATTTGTTATAATTTAAAATTTTCGTAACGTGTAAATTTTAATTAATTATAAGTTGGTGTGAAGGATTAGATTGTAATTTTCATACTGTGTAATTTGTAATTTTTATACTATGTAATAATTGTAAAAATCATTATATGTATTGTTGGATGATAGAATGTTTAAAGATTTGTTAATTAAGTAGACCTTAAAATATGACAACTCGGTCCATTTTTCCAGTAAACCGAGGAAACCAAAATTTGAACTTTTTAATTCGGTCAAGTTTTGTTCGATTTTCGTGAAGAACGGTTCAGTTCATTTTTCAAATTTGAGATTTTTGGTTGGATGAGTTATAGGAAATCCGGATTTGGTCCAATCGAGCCGACTGAATGCTCACCCCTACTTTGTGTATTCATTGTCAAAAAGGGACGTTTCTTGTCATTCAAATTCTTAGAATTGGTCAGTGCATGAGGGAACGAAAGGAATTTCAGTTTTTTTTTTTTAATATAGGTCAAGGATAGATAATGACATATGTATGCTCACTATCTTCTTAGATCGTGATTTTTGAAGTTTTTGGTTCATAAATATCAGAGGAAAAATTATCTACTTCGGGATTAAGGATAACAAAAACAACATTAATAGCACCAAATTCAAGGTGAAGAAATTTAACGAAAAATGTAACTTCTCAATGTGGTAGAGAATGTAACTTCTCAATGTGGTAGAGAAGGGTAAAGGCAATTCTCATAAAAGAGGGATTATATACGGTGGTTAGCAATGAGGAGAAGTAACATGCATGCATGATAGATGATGCATGAGAAGATATGGATCATAAGCTACAATGCATGATAAAGCTTTATATGTTGGACGATTTGATGTATACGTCATGGCTGAAACTTCTATAACAAGTTTAAGATTGAAGCTGGAGAGCTTGTACATGAAAAATTTCTTGTTAAATAAGTTTTATCGTAAGAATCAATTCTATATTTTACGCATGAAGGAAGCGATCCTGATTCTACACTATATATATGAACAACTTTAATAGGTGGTAAGTAATCTTTTTTCTTTTCTTTTCTTGATTGTATGTTAGAGAAGACGGATCGAGCGCTTGTGCTCCTATCTTCTCTTCCATCGTCCTATTTCCACTTGGTGACATTGATCCTTTATGGGAAAGAGACGAGATGGAGGAGGTTAAAATGAACTTTTTAATAATCATATTATAGAAGGCCAAGTCTATCTGGGGAGTACATCATGGTTGATTGCTGGTGAAGGGGAAGGTATAAGAACAAATATGGAGGCAACAAAAAAGGAAAGATCTAAACCATTATTTCAGGATGGCGACGAATGCTGTTTATGCGAGCAATAGAGTTAGATGAATAAAAATATTCAAAGTGTAAGTAGTAGTTTAAAGGGAAAGGTAGAAGCTCCAGTACAAGAACTTTGAGTCAACCCAGTGTTGTAATGGAAGCTGAGGAAGAGTTACCGTGTGATATATTATGGTACATGGTAGGAAATATGTTTTTAATGAAGCTTGGTTCTTTAACTCATGATGTTCATATCATATGCGGCGACAAGAAGCGATTCAATACCTAGAAGTTCAATAAAGGTTTTTCTATGGGTAACGATGCGACTTGCAAAACTGTTGGCGGAGGGAACATGAAGCTTCGTATGCTTGATGGTGTGGTGCGAACACTTATGAACATGAGGCACATTCCATAATTAAAGAAGAACCTTATTTAACTTTGTGCATGGATGCTGACATAATGCAAGTTTGGTTGGCCATAATTCAGTTTTAAAGATAATTAAAGGTAACATAATAGACATAAAGGGACAACGAATGCCATAATACTTGTATTGGATGGATATGAGCATAGTTACTAGTGGTGCATCCATTGTTGCAGAGAAACAGGTAGATGATATCGTAAAACTGTGGCATATGCATCTTTGCCACATGAGCGACATAGTATTTGTGAGTTGCACAGAAGGGAGTGGCTAAAGGGTTTTAAGGGGTGCAAGTTGTCACGACCCACTTCCAAATAATCAAGTATGAGTATGTGGCCAAGCCCATTGTGCGATGTAGTATCAGCGATAGTATGTTATCTAGACCTCAATGCAAACTTAATTTCCATATATTGAATATGGATTACAAAAACTATCCTTTGCTTACTCACAATAACTATACAATTTACAAATCAAAAATTATAATTTAATCACAGTTCGAGAACGAACCCGCTAAATATTTAAATTAAGAAATAACTAACTAAACTATTTAGGATCGACCACAAAAAGCATCCACAACTCCACCAAGGGTTCAACATGCAAGGTAGTCTGTTGTCTAAAATTGTCAATGTATCCAATTGGGATTTGAGCAAAGTAAACACAAACGAGAATCATACTAAACAATAAATATCAACCTAACGACACAAGAAATTAGTAACATGTACGTAAAGGTGATCAAGACACTAACATGGTATGCCAAGATAGAATAACCAATATGATACAACAAGAAAGATAACTCAAGTAAATAACATGTCATGTAACATGTGTCACTTGGAATACTTAGTTCGGTATGTGGAACTGTTAGGATAATACGGCCATCAGTATGTGTGGTGCACCTTGAAAAGATTTTAGAAATTATTATAATTTATTAGGATAATTAATTAATAGAATAATTTTTTTACTTTCATTTATGATTATTAGATACCTTTTAATGTAGCTTTGATTTTATGTGCACAATATTAGCCATTTTCTCCAAACAAACTTCACATGCATAATCCAGATGAGTCCACTTTCATTTATGACGTTCAAGTCCCACTCAAACACATCTCCTTGTGCTCTATTTTTAAGGCACAACATTCCGGTCAAAGATCTTATTTCTAGCACGTACTGTGCAACCGTTGACTATTCCGATTTAAATTTGAGACCCAACTGTAGGAACGTTGAGCACCTATAGAGGAGGGTGAATAGAGTACGTGTGTGCGGAAATATAATCACCAATTAAAAATATTATAAGCAGTATCACAGGTATAAAGTAATGAGCAAACTATGAAATTTAAATGCAGAGGGTAAAGAGCATCAGAAAAATAAACTCATGACACAGCGATGTATACTGGTTTTTCTCTGAGGGAACTAGTCCAGTCTCGAGTAATCTTGCTCGATGTTAATCTACTATGGCATAAGATTAACCAAGTGCTTGTATCTCCTTAGAACCACGAGTTTTTATCTGAAGGACTCGCAACTTCAAATACGGCAAACTTAAAAACTGGAACGTTTTCAGAGAGCCTTCTTTATAACTTGAACAACCAAACTCTAGATTGAAATGGAATGACACTTGGCTTAGCTAGGATTGTTAAATGCTAGATATGAAAGTGAATAGCTCTGGAATGCTTTTAAATAGAGAGAGAGAAGAGATGAATGAATTAACGATTTAGAATGGAAAGTTCTCCTCTATTTATAGCATTTTTTTAGGATAGAACTCGACATGAGTTTGGGTCCATAAATATTGTAATTTGAAAAGTGGTTACAGATATTCAGGAAGACCAAACTATTCTAGAAACATACTAGCAGAACTCGGGCAGAGTTCGGGTCGAACACGGGCCGAACTCAGGTAGGGTTCTTATGTGAATATCTACTCAAATAATGCTGGGCTTTTGGTAAGGATATTGGATATGAGTTCTATACAGGATTGGGTATAGGAATTGATATATGATTGGGTATATAGGTTGACTTTTGAATCTGGAGTATAGAAAGCCAATTGCCAATCCGACCAATTTTAAATTTTTTCTAGACTCAAATAAAAAGGAAAAATACAGAATAACATAGAAAACAATTCTTGATCTGCATCTATAGTTTTTATACGACGAAGACGACGAGTAGTAGCTTGTTGGAAGTAGACGTTCTGTTTTTGTACCTGTAATGTATTATTTGTGTATCAACAAAAGTTTATATTGATTATCAAAATCAGGTGTGACTATGACCAATGGACCAACACCAACTTCGACCCAAATCCTATGCCGCTCTGAGGTGGCTCTGAATCTACTTCACCTTCTCCACTGTATGGGTCACTAACTCTGGACTAAGTATCTGATGCTCTCCGACGTCACTCCAACACACTAGAGATCTGCACTTCCTACCGTATAGTGCCTCGAAGGGTGCCATCTGTATGCCCCGCTCGCCCGTAAATATGAACATTAGTTCTTAGGTTCTTGGGTTAACGGGCTGCGGTGCTATGGATCCGTTTTACCCGGATCCGAATAAAGGGGGCCTGCTTTAGTTGGGCCAAGGCCCTTCTTGGGCTGATTGCTTAGAATTCCACCAAGTATAGGTGATCTTTCCAAGTTCCTCCAAAATCTATCATGCAAACTTTCGATATATCCTCAAGTATCTGGATGGTGTGCTCTGACTGTCCGTCGGTCTGCGGGTGATAGGCGGTGCTGAACTTGAAGCGAGTTACCAAACTC
This sequence comes from Iris pallida, assembly GCA_029216955.1. NCBI lineage: Eukaryota > Viridiplantae > Streptophyta > Magnoliopsida > Asparagales > Iridaceae > Iris > Iris pallida. The sequence continues at coordinate 3,043,771 of JANAVB010013398.1, forward strand.
TCTTACATACTCCTCCAATAATGAGATATGAATCTCGAATCTCGATCCAACATAATACTGACTGGCACTCCATGCAGTCGTACTATCTATCTCATGTACAAATCAGCCAGAACCTCCGTGGATTGCCCAACTTTGAAGGGCAAAAAATGTGCTGACTTGGTGAGTTGGTCCACGATAACCCAAACTGTGTCCTTCTTGCTGGGGCTCCTTGGGAATCCAGTCACAATGTCCATCGTGATGTGTTCCCACTTCTACTTAGGAATGTGAAGTGGCTGCAACAGTCCTACAGACATCTGATGCTTGGCTTGACCTGCTAACAAACCAAGCACCTCGCTACAAATTGAGCGATCTTCCTCTTCATTCCATGCAACCAGTAGTACTGTCTCAAATCCCTATACATCTTCGTACCTCCAGGATGAATAGAGTATATCGAGCTATGCACCTCAATCATCAGCTCTTGGCATAACTCGCCACTCGAAACACATATGCGATCTCCACACCTCAACATTCCATCCTCATGAATTCGTAGTTCCGTCTGTATGTCGACCTCTGTCCTCTCTCGAAGTCTCCTGAATCTTGCATCTGTAGGCAAAGCGGCCTTGATCCTCTCAACTAATTAAGACTGTACCCCAAGGGTAGTTAACAGTCCATCTATGCCTGGCAATACACCTCTATCCCTAACTCCTGAAGATCCTCTAATAGATGATGCTGAGTCATCAAGAAGTATGCCATGGGCTTCTTGCTCAAGGCATCAACCTCGACATTCGCCTTGCCAGGATGATACTGCAACTCAATCTCAAAGTCTTTCATCAACTCTAGCCAATGCCTCTGTCTCATGTTCAACTCCTTCTTAGTGAAGACGTACTTCTGGCTCTTGTGGTCAGTAAATATTTTGACTCGCTCTCCATATAGGCAGTGCCGTCATAGCTTTAGTACAAATATCACCGCAGCTAGCTCCAAATCATGCGTCAGGTAGTTCTTCTCATGCGTCCTCAACTGTCTCGATGCATATGCCACATCCTTGCTATGCTACATCAGAACACATTCTAATCCACTCTCAGATGCATCGCTATATACCACAAACCTCCAGATCCTGAAGGTAGGGTCTAGATAGGTGCTGATGTCAAACGCTTCTTAAACTCATCAAAAGCAGTCTAACACTCCTCATTCCAGATGAACTAGTGATCCTTATGCGTCAGACGCATCATAGGCTCTGTAATCCTCGAGAGGTTTTCAACGAACCTTTGATAATATCTGGCAATTCCAAAGAAACTCATAATCTCCGTAACTGATGTAGGGAAGGCCAAGTCTTCACTGCAACAATTTTCTCTGGATTTACTACTAATCCATCTCCAGTGATTATATGCCAAAGGAAGGATACCTTGCTCAGACAAAACTCACACTTACCGAGCTTGGCATAAAGTCTTTTCCTCCTTAATGTCTCCAGTATGATCCTAAGATATCCCTTATACTCCTCGTGGCTCTTGGAGTACACCGAAATGTCATCAATAAATACCACCACGAACTTATTCAAGTATTGGTAGAACACCTGATTTATCGAACTCATGAACACAGATGGCACATTGGTTAAACCAAACAGCATCATAATAAACTCATAGTGTCCATACTTCGTTCAAAAGGCCGTCTTCGGAATGTTCTCCTTTCGAACCTTGATCTTGTGGTAGCTGGACCTGAGATCAATCTTCGAGAACACACAGGCACCGCTCAACTAGTCAAACAAATCATCTATATATGGCAGGGGATACTTGTTCTTCACCATCACTGTATTTAATTCTCTGTAATCTATGCACAAGCGTACCGACTTGTCCTTCTTCGGTACAAGCAAAACTGGAGCTCCCTATAAAGAAGCACTAGACCGTATAAAACCCTGTACAAAATCTTTTCTATCTGGATCTTCTGTTCATGGGCCTCTTTTGGTGCTAGTCTGTACATATGGGAGGTAATCGGTGTCGCTCATGGAATTAGTTCGATAGAAAACTCTCTCTTCCTATCAGATGGCAGTCCTGGAAGCTCCTCGAGAAATACTTTCTCAAACTCTGATACGATCAAGGATATGCTGATTCCTCCAATGCAATGTGTACTCTAGGGGTGGCATGATCACCAAGCTCTCTATCTTCTCGGAGAAACTCAAACTCAAGGTAACATGGGGGTCGGAATATGATGCATCCACATCGACAATCTAGCGTACCATGGTACTGGCTCAACCAATCTATGCCAAGAACAACATCATAGTCTGGCATAAGAAGACTAGGATTCGGTCATGCACCTCTCGTCCGTAAACAACTACTGAACATGATCTACATGTATCGCTAACGGGTACTATTCTACCTCCCGTGAGAATTCTCATGATCTTTGGAAAGGGTGCAGTAGCTATTGGCCCATGCAGCCATGATCAACTTGATTCCGATAATTTACTTAAACTTTGACTTTGATATGAAAAGACAGAAGATCACAGGAGATATCGTCAAGCAGATTTTTTTCAACTTTATTTTGTATTTTCTATTTATTGAGTCTAGATAATTTGTGAGTTGGGATCACTGATAGTAGAAGATTATCCTCACAAACCCATTTTTTGACCCATACCAAAGCAAACTAAACCAAACCAAACATCCAAAACCCTTGCTAAACCAAAACTGGCCAAAAAACCCATTAGCCGAAATCGGGACGAATTCTGGCCAAACTCGGACCGAACTTGGTCCACCAAAATTACTCCTGGTTAGCAGCAAAATCTTACTCCTTTGGATCTCTAACATTCAAAATTATGAACATTGCCCTAACCGAGTTCTGTCCGAACTCTGGTTCAAAAATTCCTATAAATAGAGAAGAAATTATCATTTCTAATCACTTAATCATTCTTCATCTTCTCTATCTATTCTAAAGCCTTCATATTTACAAAGAGCTTTTAATCTTCTTATTTCCAAGACAACTCCCATTCTTCTAAGTGATTGTGGTTTCCGATTAGGATTATTCGAGTTGTACAAGCTTGGAGTATAAAAGCTTTTCTCAGAAAGGTGTTAAAGTTTGATCGTGGACTTCGGATTAAAATACAACAGAATTGAAGTTGGCGTGTTCTTTGAAGTAAAGCACGCGGTATAATCTCTAATTCAAATAGTGGATTAAACATCGAGCAGAGTTCTCGAGACTGGACTAGTCCTCTCAGAGGCAAACCAATATAAAATCTCAATGTCTACGTATTGCTTTCTTGCCTCTATTTAGTTACTGCTTTACTTCATTTCATTTAAGTATTTATATTTGCCTTTACCTGTTTAATTTTTTATTGGGGATATTTTTCCGTTGTACTCTATTCACCCCCTCTATAGGTGCCATCAATCCTACAATTGATATCATAGCACAGTTTCTCTTTATTTGGATTTAAACTCCTTAAGAAATGGCATCACTATACATAAGCAATGGTGAAGGACAGTCTACAAATAGGCTACCCCTATTTGATGGCACAAACTACACATATTAGAAAATAAGGATGAGCTTTTACCTCAAGTCGCTTGATTTTGGTTTATGATCGATTGTCATTGATGGTTACAAGAAACCACTACTTATTGTGGTAGATGGGAATCTAGTTGAAAAAAATGCGTGACAAATATACCGACAATGAAAAGAAACTAGCAAGTCTTGATGCAAAAGCTATCAATGCATTATTTTATGCTGTAGATAGAACAGAGTTTAGTAGGGTATCAACATGTGTCACGTCTCATAAGGTTTGGAAACTTCTTGAGATAACTTATGAAAGAACTTCACAAGTGAAGGATTCCAAAATCTTATAGCTACACAAGAGTATGAGGCCTTCAAAATGAAGCCAAATGAGATTATTACAAATATGTTTACTCAGTTTCTGGATATTGTTAACCCTTTATCTTCTTTTGGAAAAGAATACCGCAATCATGAAAAGATTTGAAAGGTACTTCGCGGGCTGACAAAGAACTGGAATCCCAAGGCGACGACTATTATTGAAGGGAAGATCTCACTACAATGACTCTTGAAACTCTTATGAGAAAGCTTCGAAGAGCCAGCACCAAAGGAGAAATAATAGCATTCAAAGCACACTATAAAACAGTCTCCGATAACGAGAGTGAGACGGATAGCTCAGACAACGAGCAAATGACCCTGATGACAAGGAACTTCAGAATATTCCTTAAGTATGAAAAGACAAATAAGAAGAAGAAAGATTCCAAAGACGATAAAGAACCAATCTGCTACAGCTATAAGAAGATATGTCATATCAAGAAAGACGGTCCTGTTGTAAGAAAGGGAAGTAAATACGATCAGTCATGCAAAAGAAGGACTTCGACAAAGAATTATGCTAATACCATCATCTGGTGTGAAAGTGAGGCGAGTGATTCTGAAGAAGAGGAAAAACCTCGCAACACAGCAAATTTATGCTTCATGTCTACGAATGCTAAGGTAATTTTGAATCCTCTTTATGAAGAATTTACATTTGATGAATTATCTGATGCCTTTACTGATCTACTAGAAGATCAGAAGAAGATGATGGATATGTACAAAAGCACCAAGAAAGAGCTAAAATTTGTACAATCTGAATTATCTAAGCAATCTCGTATACTAGAAGATATTAGAGATAAAAACTCTTCTAGTAACACGGATGACATTTTTTCTTTAGAGTTGAGATGACATGATGTTTGCAAATAACAAAAGTTTCCTAAAAGAAACTAAAATACAAACTAAGAAAAAAAATACAAAGTATAATTTTGATTACGAGAAAGTACAACTATAGGAATCTGATCAGAAGACGATCACTTTATCCCTTGGATGATGCGATGTTGGAGAAGAACAACTTTTGAACTTGCTGCGAAAGCAATAGAGAATTGCCAAGAATTCTTGCCAGGAGTCAATGATAAGTGTTGATCGCCTAAGAAGTGATTTTGGAACTCTATTTATAGAGTTTAAGATAACTGCCAAACAGTTACAATGATTGGCGTGCATTGCAAGAAAATACTGATTGTACATTATTTTGTACACCATGTGTCATTTCATCCATTAGCGTAAGCGGTTAACTTAACTGTATGGGACGTGTGGCTTTCTGTGAGACAAAGACACTTGGTCATGAGTAGTGTTGTGTGCACGTTCTTCGAGATTAGTGGCTTGTATGCCACATCATCTTTAACTACTTCTGGATGTTGATTGTGGTCGATTGGCGCCAGTTTGATGAATGGCACATTCTGTTGATTGGAACCAAACCGTAAATGATGCTGTGTATCAAGTCTGTATAGAATTTATCAATTTGTGCCATTTGATAAATAGCACTGAGAAAGTGATTGAAAGTTATCATCATGACAAATATTTATAAAAAGACATGAGATTTAGCTTCTCGAGGAAGACTGCCACGTGGTGGTGTTTTATTATATGTCGCTATTTAAGTTTATGTTTGATCTGCACGATCTAGTATTGGCGCCGAGTATCTGACAAAATTCTACTTGAGTGGCGCATGCACAGAATTCGAGGAGAGGATTTTCTCGACTGTCGTACTATTAGTCATCATGACTGATGATTTGCCTTCTCGAGGAAGCTTTGCTGCATGTTCTGGTGCTATTTGATGGATGGCGCTATTCAACATTTGGCGCCATTTAACAGATAGCGTTGCGTGCTAACTGTAAATGGCGTGCCGCTCTCTCATGAAAATATTTTAGCTTCTACAAGACACCCTTCATACTTTTCAAATTTGAAAATATTCAAAATTTGAAATACTTTGAATAAGAAGCATGCCATAAATTCAGAAGATTTTGCACGCACAGAATCCCAACAATTTTGTTGTTATAATATGCATAAGATTTGCGTGGACTTTAAGCGGTGGTTTAGGGTTATAAATACCCCATTTGAGAGGAGAGAGAGTTCTTCTCTTAATTTTTTTTTATTTTCTTGGATTCTCTTCGCCTCCTTCTTCTTTCGAGCTTTTAAAGTTTTTTCGATCAACAAAAATGGCACCAAAGAGATCAACGCTAGAGAAGGGCAAGGGCTTGGATGGAGCTTCATCTCGAGCACCATCTCTAAGGGTGCCAAGGCATGGACCGTCGTTGGCGAGAGCCAAAGAAGTGAATCCCGCTCTCGGAGGTGAGGATTGATCGGAGAAGACGAACAATACGATCGGCGCAATTTGATAATTGGCCCGAATGTAGCCGGCGCCAATCACCTCTTTCAGAGTATTAGTTGGCATCGCTCTAATCTCAATGTGTGCTACCTCTTTCAGAGTGTTGGCCAACAAACACGTTAAGCATGGTTTCATGGATCACGTGCTCTTTGTTCACTCAAAGTGCACGACGCTATGTACCATGATCTGCATGCACTCTATCTTTCAACATATAGCACCGCGCAAAATAAAATTATCTTTTGCACACGCAGAACATAAACTGTCATATTGTATACGTAAAATAGAGAATGTTATATTGTATCGCGCCATCCATCATTTGCGCAGAACTGCTAGAAATCACTTAAGTTTGATTCACTCATAAAAGTGGTCTTTCATGATTCCGACTCTATTTTCTTTTGCAGTTGACCTCAGGGAAGATCCCCATGCTGAGATATCGGCTTCCATTTTTTGTGTCTCAGAATACCAAGAAGATTTATTATATGTCATATTCCCGCAATTTGACTCTGATGCACTGACTAATAGAAAAGATCTCTTAGAATCTCAGGATGCCAGGACGCTGCTGTGCTTAATGAATAGTGAACCTTTCTTGACTGCGGATCAAGCTCCCCACAAGAAACCAGCTTTCTTATTTGGAGAGGCCATTGGAGCTGATTCCCAGCCTAAGTCAAAACGGGAAGCCCGAATCTTTAGATGAGGAGACAAGCTAGTATATCTTCCAGATATGTCAAAGAATCTGGCTGTCTCGATATGCTCATGCTAGATACCCTCAGAAGATGTCATGGGATATAACTCCGTTTCAAGAAGCCAAGGTGGGACGGATATGCACAAATTGGGAAGAAGAGGAATGAAAAATTCTATAGTTCTTCTGAAAAGCATAGCACGCACTTGAGGGCTTTGAATCCGAGTTGCGTGCCACTCGAAGATTCATCTTTGATGATACCGGTCCGGATGCCTTTCTTCACCAATATTTATACTACAGCAGGAGGGGCATATCCATCCCCAACCTCGAGGCTGACGGGTTTAATGCACCCTTACATTAAGTGTTGGAATCTACTTTCTGTATGGATCTTGGACACCTTCACCGCTAAATTAGAAGAGTTGGAACTTTATGAAGCTATTTTAATGACCTCCTATGGTATTTATACCAACACTAACATATTCCTTGATTTGGTAGAGAGATATAATAGCAAGATTGGCACCTTTGCTACCCCTCACGGGAAGATAGGCTTTGTCCTTCATGAGATACAATTTTTGTTGCATCTGCCAATAGATGAGAACCCTTATAAAGAATACGTACCAACTGATGATAAACTGTAGAATTTGGCTAAGGAGAATCCCCAGATGGTTGCAGTTTTTGATGAGTTGCTGTGTCATTTCATGGTATGTACTTATCTTTTCAAGAGTAAGATGCCCGGAACGTGTTATACATCTAAGTGGTTGGTATACCACTTCTTGGGTCATGACACAGAGAACAAGGTGCAAGAGCACTTGGGCTGCGACCCACGCTTCTTTGAGCCGCTCGATGATTATGCCATTAGCAAATTGATAAAGGAATACGGATGTGTCGACAACATATTAGAAGAAGACTGGCATGGTTATGCCGCTAGTACCCCTGTCGAGAGTTACATAAGGCAGGGTGGTATAACCATGTCCAAGGAGGCTACTCTGGCGGGCGTCCTTTCTATCTGGCTAAGACGGTTCGTGGTCACCGGAGCCAGTACTGTTGATCGCATCCACCGCGGCGTGTTGTTTGCCGCAGTGCGTCTGGTATTTGGGTATATAATAGATATTCTTTCTGCCATGACTAGTTGACTGAATGCGGGCCTCTGTGAGTTCATGACCGTTATGATGGAGAAACCCAATTCTCGGAGCGACTTTCATCGTACCGAGATGCTGTTCATATATATGTTCGGCTGGTTAGTACTACACCATCCTTCTTTGATGGACCCGCTCTTGGTACCGGTGGAGCTTTAGCAGGGAATTTTATCTGTAGATATGCCAAATCTACCTGGAAAGCAAACTCGTTGTTTGATTATAGAAAAGCACTGAATCGTGGCTCCAACTGGAAGTTCTCCGGTGTTTCTCCACTACCCAGGTACAAAACTTTCTCGACTTCTTTTCGGGATCTAGAGCCCGTTGGTTGTCGTCCACCTCCAGCAGCCTTCTCCTGGTTGATGATGATCAAACCCTCATATTTGGTGTATCGGTTCGAGAATATGTGCTATCTAGAACTATATCTGCCTAGCCAGTTCGCTCGTCAGTTCGGCTACGACCAGATGCATGTCAGGAACGCGACTACTTGCCTTCAAGCCTCTGGGCTTTTAATTAACGAAGCTCGAGGATGGGGATACTATAGTGCGAGAGGCACTAATGCTGTGTTTACCATGCCCTCAACTACCTTTGAGGCGGGCCTGGGTATGTTAAACACATACGCAAATTTTTACACCTCAGCCAACACCTTTTTTGAAGGTTATTCTATGATGGATATCTTTATTGGGGTGAGAAAAGCGTAAGAAGGATTTTCGGCTTCTATAGATTTGGGAGAAGCCGAAGAGGAGGCTCCCACTGATGCTCCCTTAGAGACTGTAACTATCGGTTTCCATGACGAGGTATAAGGTGTCTTGTATGTCCCTCTCAAAAAATGGAGGGGAAAATCTCTTGTAAAGGAGAGAGAAAAAAGCAAAAGACTGGGACTTCATCTTCTCAGTCAGCTGATGATGAACCTCTTTCTCCTGCTAAGGAGAAAAGGAAGAAGAAGAAAGAAGCAGTTGTTGTTAAGAAACCCACGACGAGGATAAGGGCTCAGATACGACGACTTGAAGGTATCTCTCAGGAAGCTAAGTCTTCGCCTGGGAAAACATTATCTTTCAAAGGAGCAACCCCATCTCCTAGCCAGAAGGAGAGTAGGGATGTGATTGAAGAAACAAGCAAAGAGAGGATTGCTCCCAGAGAATCACAGGCTGAACCTTCTGCTTCCATTATCTCAGCCGAAGTATTACCTCAACCATTACTTAAACGTAAAGCTAGGAGGGAATTAGTGGCATCCAAAATTATAAAGGAGAAGGCTGCGGTTTCTCCTACTCCATCATCGCCAAGGCAATCTCTTGGTCATCAAGTGCCATCACTGTCGTCACAAGAAAGATCTCCGCCATCACCTGGAGGTGTACCCTCTCTAAAAGGTGATATCCTTAATCTTTTAGTCCAATAAGAGTTATTAGATGTTAACCCCTTGGCCATTTGTATTGAGATTTTTTTGTCTCCAAAGCTTCTACAGGCTAGTGCATCAGCTCCAGCCACTTCTATTGACGTCCCTGTGGCTACTGTTTCGGAGAGCCACTGCTCCGGAGGAAGCATCAATTCCATTTGGGAGAGTTTGGAGTCAAGATGGAAATGAGGTTGCTTCGGAGGTTCCGGCTCCTTCTATGACCCAAACTCATGAAGCCGCTATTCCGAGCGAGCCACCCTCTAAAGACGAAGACATTATAGAGGAACTACGGGACTCAGACTATGAATACGAACAGATTTATGAGGACAATGCTGATACTGTCCAAGATTTTGAGAAGGCTGAATCGAGCCAGGATTAGTTAGCGACCCAGGAGGTTTAAGATTTGGTGGCCAAAGATGGCCAATTATAACTGAGGGTGATGAGCACCCTATTGGAGATGAGGGCAACCAGAGTCCTAGTGGAGATAAAGACAATCAGAGTCTCGACGAACCTCTTGGTGACGAGAACTTTGACATCGACATTGAGGGTGATGGAAGTCCATATAATAAAGATAAGGGCGATGAGGGCCCTGCTGAAGGTGACAAAAGTCTCGAAGGCCCCAAGAGTGATGAATACCACGACATTGGTATTGGGGGGACTCAAAACCTCATTGAATATGTTTTTGAAGAGAAAATGGCAGAATTAGAAGCCTAGGTAGGACAAGCTGCGTTTGAGGTTAAAAAGACCCTCGCTCTGTTAGGGACCAGAAGTGATCAGGCTAAATCAGGGGCTAGAGGCAGCCACGCTGGTTCAAAAGTCATGAGCAACCATTTTATGTTCGGAGGCTCGGATGCGGGGAGCAGTCAAGCTGGTGTAGCAATATCTGCTTCTGTATTGAAAAGGCTTTATGCCGAAAGAGATACTCAGCCTGTCAACACCCCTTATATTCCAACAGGCCCGGGTAAATTTTTGATTTTATTTACCATTGCTTTTTATCTAATGATATATGATCTAACGATTTTGATTTGAATTACAGCAAGTCATATAGGGACACTCACCGAAGTCCCAGTAGCCTCAACTGTATTCAGCATCAGTTCGGCTATGGCTCCCCTGTATATTGGGAATCTTGCGTCATATGCCATGGAGAAGAGTTCATCAGGAATGCCTGTACCGAAATCTCTAAGTGCTGATCTACCCCGGTTGCCAATATTCCTTCGACCTCCGTAGAAGGAGAAGTTTCAGATGTAGCAGCGACGCCTGGCGTGATAGCGGTGATGAGTAGCATTATTCTTCCTTATACGGATACCTTCTTCAGCTCTCTACGATCCTTGGTTCAATTGGCCATAAAGAAAAACTATTCTTACAATTTTGTGAGGAGGTCTTCTCTTTATCCAGTTGAATCCATACGCAATTTTGGTGACATAGAGAGGGCAAATGACTTAGAGCAGATCTTGTCGGAACTAAAGGAGCCTATCCAGTCTTATTAGGATTTGATCAGAGGGAACATAAACAGACTGGTAAATGCTAAATATGAAGCCATAGCTCGAGAACATGAAGAACGACGAGCCATCTTGACACATTATGGCAGAATTTGCTGTATAATATGGAGAAATAGAGTCTTATATAGCTGAGACCGTCTCTTCTATTAATTTTTACAAGGCTGAGGAAGCAAATAAAGAAAAAGAGGTGACTGAAGGTCAGGCTCGCATCCAAGAACTGGAAGTTGAATTGGCCTGCGTCCGTGCATCGGTCACAACGGCTAGAAAACATCAAGAAGAGGTTATAGAACTGCGTTAATTTGCATCTAACCATCTGGATGACTTAAATAGACAGAGGGCCGACCTTATCTGAGCCTAGAATGCGGAGATGAAACGTCATATCTTGTTGATGCAGCCATTGACTCCAGAGTTCAGGAGGAACCTGGCTAGAGAAAGAGTTTTTGCTACCAGAGTTGAACGAGCTGAAGCTTTAAAGAAGATGATTTTTGACCACAGCACTCCGTCTCCACAATGATTGTGATAATCTTTTTGAATGATTTTTATCATATTTTTGAGAAATGTAATAGTTCATGTTCTCAAAATGAAATAAAAGACTAGTGATTTTGCGACTCTATTACTTATTATGTATCTGTTTGAGACACAAGCAATAGATAGAAGTATAAAAATACATTTAAAGGTCCTAGACGTGACATATTTCTTGAAAATGGCATTACTTATTATATCTATTAGAGATAATGTGGACGTAACAGAATATAACTTGATGTGATATTATTTTTGGGATGGCGTTATTAGAGGTAATGTGTATGTGGCAAGTCGTTGATACAAACAATAAAATTCATAGGTAATATGGACATGAATTCTTATATCTGTTGATTATTCTTAATCCAGCTGGGGCTCAAGAATAGGATATCTTTTAAAACGACTGGGTTTCAAAAGATGATATTGTGATGATATGTTGTGGTGGATGTGCCACTAGGGAATTTTTTGAGGACTTATTATATATGGATTTATTCACGAAGAATGAATAAAAGATAATAATTTGAGGATTGTGTATATACGATATTTTGCTAGAAAATACAATATATGTATTCAAACATGGTATTTCGTTAGAAATTTGCCGTTGATAGGCATCATAGCTGTTCGACCATCTATCTCGGTCAACTAGTAAGCTCCATTAGAGAAAACTTTGCTTATGCCGTAGGGACCTTCCCACTTTGGCTCAAACTTGCCCTTTCTCATGTGCGTTATTGTCATAGGACGTCTGACGGTAAGTTTACCCTTTTAAAAGACTTGTACTTTGACTTTACGGTTGAAGGCTTTCGAGATATAGGCTTGATATAACTCAATGTGCTGTTGAGCTAGCAACCGTTTCTCATCGAGTGCTTAAAGATCTTGAAGTCGAAGGTGATCATTATTTTCCACTGTTAATTCGTTGGCGATAGCTATTCTCAAGGATGAAATTTGAATCTCCAACGATAAGAGAGCTTCACATCCATACATTAGAGAGAAGGGTGTATAACCAGTTGGGGTATGTACAGTAGTGCGGTACGCCCATAGACTTTGTCCAAACTTTTTGCTCCAATTGCGTTTATTAGCAGAAATAAACTTCTTAAGAAGCTTGATATTTATTTTATTGAATGCTTATGCTAAACCGTTGGCTACGGGATTATAAGCTGTAGAAGCAATGTTGTTGATTCGAGTGTCGTTGTAGAATCGAGTAAATGCTTGACTTACGAACTGAGGTCCGTTGTCATGAATGATTCTTCGAAGAACGCTGAATTGATAAATCACTTGATGCTTGATAAAGCTGATGGCATTGCTTGTCTTGACTTCCATGAGGGGAATAGCTTTCGCCTATTTTGAGAAGTAATCGGTTATAGCCAGGATGAACCGATGTCCTCGGGATGATGGTGGGTTAATAGGACAAATAACATCCATGCCCCAAGCTTCAAAAGGCCAAGATGTTGCAGTAGGATGTAAGAATTCTGATGGTTGGTAGATGAAATTTGCATGAATTTAACATGCTCTGCATTTTCTTGCTACTCAATTGCATCTGCCATCATAGTGGGCCAATAATATCCCATGCGTCTAATACGGCCTTGTAGCTTAGGACCAAGCTGATGTACATCGCATACACCATGAGCTTCACATAGTAACCGTTTTGCTTCATTACCCACGAGGCAATGCAAGAGCATGCCGTCAAAAGATCGACAGTAGATTATCTTGGAAGAGTGATTGTAATAGAATCAGAGTGACCGACGACGAATTATTATTAATTTTTAGGGTCTTCTGGTAAGATGTCATGTACTACAAAGTCGATGAAAGGATTCCTCTAATCTTCACTAGTGGAGCAAATTTCCACCGTATTATTGAATTCAATGTTCAAATTATTCTTGGCACATAATAATTCTCGATTAGCGATGACAATTAATTGTTTCCCTTTCAAAGGAACAACAAGTACTGTTGCTAGATTAGTGAGTGCATCGACTTCTATATTACACGCTCGGCGTATATGTTCAATAAAGAAACCTTTAATGATATAACCAGTTCAACAGCTGCATTTTGGTAGGGGATGAGATCTAGGTACTGGACCTCATACGTATCTCTAACCTGGTTGACAATTAGTTTAGAGTCTCCATATACTTCAAGATAATCGATATCCAGCTGTTTAGCTAATTGGAGACCGATAAGCAAAGCGTTATATTCAGCAACATTGTTGGAACATGGCTCGTCTAGAGAATAGGCTCTCTGAATGACTAGCCCTTCTAGAGATACGAGGACAACTCCAACTCCAGCAATGATGATACCGTTAGGTCTGATTCTAGATACACCATCAAAGGATAGACGCCAAGCGAGTACTCCTTCTGAAGTCGTGTTAGACTCTAAAGTTTCGCAGGAATCTTATCATAAAGTTTGGAAGTTTCAGGAATTGGATGAGCAGCCAAGAAATCAGCTAGGGCTTGACCCTTGACAGACTTTTACGAGACATAGAGCATATCATACTGCGCTAACAACATCGCCCAAGTAGCAAGTCTGGAATTGAGTATACTAGGCTTGTTCATCAGGACTCGCAAAGGATTAACTCTAGAGATAACATGGATGGTTTGGCCCGTGATGTAGTGACGTGTCTTCTGGACAACGATCATCAAGGCTAAATATTCTTTTTCTACTGGACTATATCGGTGTTCAGCACCGATCATTGTGCGACTGAGGTAGTAGATTGCTTGCTCATGGCCTTCGTTATTCTTCTGAGCTAGGAAGGCAACGAGGGAATGATCCATTGCTCGAATATACATCAGGAAGGGTTTTCCTGTGATTGGAGGAACTAGGACTTCATCAAGTACCGCTTAATGTCCTCGAATGCTTGCTGACATTCATCAGTCCAAATGAAAGATACACATTTCTTTATTAATTGATTGAACGGTCTACATCATCCAGAGAGATTTAAGATGAATCTCATAATATAGGCAAGTCGTTCTTGGAATCCTCATAGCTCCTTTAGATTGTGTAGATGACTCATCTCTTGGATGGCTTTGCCTTTCTCAGGGTCAACGTGTATACCCTTAGAGGTAATAACGAATCCGAGAAATTTTCCACTAGAGACACCGAGGAATGACTTAGTAGGATTCATTTTGAGTTAATGTTGACGTATTAGATCAAAGATAGTTTTCAAATCTTGGATGTGATCTTCCTTTAAATGACTTTTTACGATAATATTGTCGACATAACATTCGACTATTTTTCGTAAATGTTTACGGAAGATAATACTCATGGCCTGTTGATAGGTAGCACCAGCATTCTTGAGACCGAACGACATGACTGTATAGCAGTAAACTCCAAGAGGAGTTCGAAAGAATATATGCTTTTCGTCCTCAGGATTCATCTTGATCTGATTATAACCAGAGAATCCGTCCATAAAATACATTCGTTCGAACCTGCAGGTATTGTCCATCATGACATCGATGATTGGGAGAGGAAACTCATCTTTGGGACAAACCGCATTAAGGTCTCTGAAGTCGATGCAGACTCAAACTTTTCCTTTTTTATAACTGGAACGACATTAGCCACCCAGTCGGAATGTTGTTCCTTCCTAATGAAGTTGCAGGCGATGAGCTTCTTGACTTCAGCTTCTATAGCATCTATTATATTAGGTCGGAACCATCGCTGTTGCTGTTTAACAGGCTTAGCGTTTGGCATGATGTTGAGCTTATGAGTAGCTATCTGAGGATCTAATCCCGACATATCCTCATAGCTTCAGGCGAACACGTCAATGTATTCTTTAATGAGATGGATCAGTTCTTGCTTGTTTGTCTCAGGGAGGCTTTTTACTGATAAAGATAGGCCTTGGAGAAGCTTCATCTTCGACGTCGATCTGGACCAGTTCGTCCTCAGTGGGTGGTTCATGCTGTTCGAAGCGAAATTCCTATTGAGTATTCATCCTTTGTGCCCAAGGCTCGTTCTCATATATCTTGATAAAGTCATCATCGTCTTCTAGAAATTTAGCTGTCAACATATTGGCGGATAGAGTCAGTCGATGGACATCCTCTACGCTGGTGTTTGAGTCCCATGAAGAGGAGTCGAAAGAATAAGACCACACCTCTTTGTCTGACTCAGATCTGTCTGGGGTTGTGATCGGCGTAGTATAGCCTAACCCATGTTTAGTCTTATTATAATACTGTGATGACCTTTCTTTTGGGGCGGGTAGTCGAATAGGAGTTCGTCTACCTTTACCTCTGTTAAGTCCAGACCTGAAATTGTAACCCATTTTTCAAATAATGTTCTTGGATTGTTGACTATAACGACATAGTTGCATTCTTCCACAATCATTATTTTAATAATTGCTGTCGAGTATAGCCTTTTGGTTACGTTCTCTACTGAAGAGAATCAGATGCTCATTATCGTTCCAAGGAGGAACTATAAAGAACGAGTTTTGTACAGGTTCAAATACTATCTCGTTCTGGAAGGGTTGTATTGCTCATAAGGTGAGAGGTTCAAATTTTTCCAAAATTTCTAAGTAACGTTATGCGTAAAATTGACATCGATGTACTGTGAAGGAGATACTGCTTTATTGATACTTTTTTCTGCTTCAACAGTTACAATAGCATTTCTGTCCTTAACTGAAGACATCACCAAGTCGATACCAAGAGGAGGAGAAAGAGAAGTAGTAGACTTGTTATGACGAAGGTCGATAACAAGAGGCTCAGAAGAGGTGAGCACTCTTTGCTCCACTTTTTCAGTAGGAGGAGCAAGATTGATGGTCAACATTTGAGAGGATGAAAGGCGAGAAGTGTCCTTTGTCTGGAATCACCAAGGTTTTGTCTGGGTTATCTTTTTGGTCTTCTTCCTTGTCCATAGCTAACACAACTTTTATGTATTCTTCTTTATACATCATAGAGTCTGTATAATAGGCTTCGATGCCTCGAAAAGGATTGAGATCAGCAACTTACTTCTTGACCTCTCCATTGTCATCCACATACTTAAAGTATTAATGGAGAGTAGATGGCACAATATTGTGCTCATGCAACCACGGCCTCCCTAACAATATGTTATAGGAAACATGACAGTCAATCACATAACAGGTGACTTTTTTTTTACAAAGATCACCGATTTGGACTCTTTAAGCGAATCTTTTCCAGTGGTTTGCTCTTTCCAGAATTGAATCCGAGAATAGCTGTAACCATCGCTGAGAGGCTATAGACTGGAACCTTCAAAGAATCCAACAGAGTTTTCAGGATTATGCTGAGTGCGAACTCGGGATCAATGAGAATGCGATCTACCTTTATTTTGTCGACATACCCAGTAAAGTAAAGAGGTCGATCGTGTCGGTTGTCTTCTAACAACATATCATCCTGGGTGACGGTGATATTTGGAATTATTTTAATCATACTGTGACATTGAGGGCATGCCACATGTTCCTCATTTGGTTCCTTGAGATGTGTAAGATAAACGTCGGCTTGCATCAAGGCTTCGCTTAAAGTTTCTCGAGTTTCCTTCGAGAGATGAAGGAGTTCAAAAATTGATAATCTTGCTGGAGTGTTGGCTAGTTGAGCCAATATGTCAAAATTATACAGCTTTTCGAGACCTTGTAGAGGAGTCTTCTTCAGGTTTTTGTCGAAGCGAACCTGCTGCTTGCCCTTATCAGCTGCTGTCGGCTTGGAAGGGCCTGAGTCAGCTGGTGGAGCAGATATTGGAAAAGAATCAGGAGCAGTAGAAGGCATGGCAACTTCGTTCTCCTGACCTTCTAGGTAATCTCTGAGATAGAGTCTCCTAGACATTGTACCGGCCAAGACTTCTTCCTCTGGAGCAGGTGAGAGAAACTATGTTACAGGTCTTTGCCCTTACCCTACTTTTGGAAGATTTCTTTCTTTGAGAAGGTAATATGTGATCTACCCTAAATCCCATACCGGTACGATACCTGTTGTCTTGTATTTGCAGGGATAGATGTACCAAAGAACCTTTTCCAGCATTCAAACCTTGTGCTTTCTGGAAGTCATATCCCATCTTCAGCATCAGCTCTTGAGATTGCTGACTATATGATGGTGTCACGACCTGCACCCTGTTTAGGGACACGAGGACGTGGGTACGTCCAGCCTACGCAGTAGTGTCGACGGTAGAATGCTGTATACGTTGTCTATAACTTCTAGCATCTAACAATATGAAATATAAACCTGTCATCTCCGCACGGAGGAATAGTATGACATGTAAAATATATAACTCAATCACATAATCTGAAGGAAGATAAAGCACAATATTGGAATGGAAGATAAGGAAGATTAAACTGAAATAATAGTAAAAGTCATCGCACACATGAGTCTAGATGTCTAAGACGAATAAATACAATTCTGAATAATAATAACAAAATCCAAACCCACTTTCGGAACAATTCGATACAAATGAGATACTAAGAACTCTAGAACACTACTAAGGGACTCTCTATTGAGTAGGATCCACCCGAGACTCCTATGTGCATCCCTCGTATACGCCCTGCTCATAGTATAGGTAGGACAACAGTCTAAGCCATCTAAAAAAATATATCCAGTCAGGATTGGAGCAAAGCATAACCAAAATCGCAGTTCCAATTAATTGACAAGCACTATGAAAATGTAAATAACAATGTAATACTTGTTGAAACATTTATAGAGACATAGTACAAATGGAAGAGACAAACTAATTAAACAGTGCTTTGAAATACTTTTTGACATGTGAACGGCTGGGCTAATACGGCGCATCATACGATGGCTATCCACATTTTTGATACGACTAACCCATACGTGAGGTGTATGACTTAGCTATCCACATTAACATTCTTGGAGATTTGTTCATAAATCTAATGGGCATTTCCCCTCCCGACTCATTAAACAGTCAATAAACAAGCAATGATACAATCAAGCCTATCATATCACAATTGTGTCTCAACAAGATACTCAATGAAAACACAATGAAAAGACAATATTATAATGTAATAAGCACATAAGCAATAGTATACTTGCCTCAAGTTAAGTTGCAGTTGACGTGTGTGACACAATTTCGATTTGGTTAAAAGTTGTTGTAATTATGGCTAACCGTGACCAAATCGGTGAATAATAGATCAAATATGAGTTCAACAAATTAAATAAAATATTAAACGAATTTCTAAATTTCTAGAAAATTTATATGTCATAGATCTTCGTGTCATCTTTCCAAAACTTCAAACGGATCGTAAATCAGAGTTCGGGATCTCCAAAATCTCGAAAATAGTACGACGCATCAATTTTCGGACAACTGACACTCAAATAAATCTCCAGAAATTCATGTAAATAATTATAGAAAAGAAAATATATATTTGGAAATCTAACCTTGATATGGTTCTAACAAAAAAACTATAGGTGAATCGGAGTCCGGAGTTTGTCGCAACAGCCTCGCGAAGTTTCTATAGCTTCAAAAGAAACGAGACTAAATTTATGACGAATTTTAGCCAATTTTGGACTAAAAAGAGAGGAATTTTGGAAAAAAAATATATGGAAGATTACATCGGTTCAATAGGTTTATATAAAGGATAGTCATTACTTAATTAGGATTAGATTGGAAGGGTTTTGGTTTCGGGAGAAGAATAAGGACTCCTTAAATAGATGGAGATTGACTCATAATTTTTTAATTTGGAAGGTTCAATGATATAATGAATAAATCTTTCCATTAAACTCAAATCAAATCAATCTCAAAACTATATGGATCAAATCTCAATCCATAATTAATCATAGCAATCATTGGGTTTGTGAGAAAAAGCAAAGGGAGGCTTCCCTTAATATAGGAGATGGGATATTTCATAATAAGGATTAGATTCAATGAATTAAATCCTTCCATGAATTAAATTAGATTTGACCCAATCCCAATCCATAATTAATCACAATATTATTACTTTAAAATAATATCTAATATTTTAAATAATCTTTAAAATGGATTTCACAAAATCAAATATCAAAAATATTGATAAGAATAATTCGAATATTCCTAAATGTATATTTTCATAAATACAAATCTCATCTAAAATAATATAGCAATAAATTAAGACTAAATTCAATCATATTAGAATTGACCACATCTAAATCCAATAATATCTAATAATTCAATAATATTTAAAAATATATTTCTATAAATATAAACTTAAACATAACTGATAATAGAAAAATTAATAAGTTTAAAAGTATATCTTTTATAAAAACAAAAATAAAATTTAAAAAATAGTTTGACAAATCCCTTCGTCAATACAAATATCTTTTATAGAGTTAAGAAAAAATAAAATTTATTTTCTAACAAAAAAATAAATAAAACTAAAAATAAAAAATAAATAAAAAATAATAAAAAAATTCGGAAAGTGAGCTTACAAATCTACCCACCTTAGAAAAATTTTGTCCTCAAAATTTCAAAGGATATGATTATGCACGATTAAGAATATAATCAAGAAATTATATGATTAACGATCAAAATAGGTTAGGCACAATCGTGGATTGAATCGGGAGCTCAAGAAAAGATATGATCAGACACGATCTAAATATAGTAAAAAAGGGTTAGTCAAAACCTAGGCTTGGTTAAGGATATAATCGAAATAAGATTTTCTCAACAAAAAAAGTCATTAGGCACGATTATCTATTAACCAAAATCATTGGGGCACGATTATAGACTCAAAATCTAGGAAAAGATGCGAATTAGCTTGATCGAAATATAATCAAGATATTCTACTCGCGATCAAAATTATTTAAGAATGATCAAATCAAAATCGTTTTGGCACGATCCTTTATTTAACCTAAATCATTTAAGCATGATTATCAAATCTTGATACTATTATGTATCTAGTAGAAAGAAATCAAAATAGGTTTAAAAGATTACTAGGAAACCTAATAATGATATGAAATAAAAGATAAGAAAGAAAGGTTCAAGAAAAGAAAAGATAAGAACTAAATCAAATTCAAGTGAGGGTGCATAAAATTGCGAACCATAAAAATCAATAGTCATATGCCAAAAAGGATGTAGTCTCTATAATATTCGAAAACCGTAAGCATATCCGAAGTCATTTTAACCAGAATTTATGTCTCGCCAGTATACATCTGGCTGCAGTAAACCCTTGGTTCCATGACTCTAATAAGGATACGATATCGAATAATCTATCAACTCTATCCAATATTGACATAACAACTCAAAGGATCAAATAATGCAACTAGGACATTGTTTTAATATTATTCGATAACCTACGCTTACTTGAAATTATTTCGACTTAGGTGTCATGCCTTGTCAGTGTACTGCTGGCTGCAGTGAACCCACAGTCTCCATAACTCAAATAAATGATGACAATGCGCATCTGTCTTGCCATTATAGGTCACCAAAAATTATTTCAACTATATCCATAATAATTTCAAGGAGATTCTAGAATTTCAAACAAGTCGATCATGATAGAAAAAGTGTAAGTATCTGTTCTTGAAGTGAAAGTATCAATTTTGAAAATAAAATGATCGAAAAATGAACGAAGATGACTTGGAATTAATATATGGATAATCGAATCAGGTTAGGCTCAAAACTCAATAGATGGAAATAGAATACCGATTCTTAAAAAAATTGATTATGGCCAATGGGAATTAAATACAGACTTTACGATAGGATGATAATGATTAGACGGAAGAAAATAAGATTGCACAAATGATCAATATTATGAATCGAATCCTAGGAAGTCCTAATTTACCAGGCGAATAGTCCACCCACCATTGATCTACCATCGTATTAAAATACAATAACATATCCTCCTAGGAAAAATTCACAAATTATCTAATAGGGTTTAGAATTCAACAAATCCTTACCTAAATCATTTGGCCTATATAGCAACTTTAACTACCCAATAGTCAAATTCAATAAGGACTTTCCTATGGTATACTTAGTCATAGCAATTCTACTAAAACTAAATCAATCCTAATTGTAAATGAGCACTTCCTAGTCGCAGGTCCGCAGTAGTATGACTAATATAGGTACTATCGTGAGTTCACAATCTTTTGTAAAAAGAGACCTACTTGGGCTACCAAAAAAATTTGTCACGACCCGCACCTACTTTTCGGATACGAGTTTGTTGCCAAGTCCAGCCTACACCACAGCATCAGCGGTAGTACGCTGTCTAGGTCTCAATGTCATTCTCAAATACAAGTGTAACTCCTCTTCCCGGAAATTTTTAATTTTTTTATTTGATTTAAATGGTGATTTTTTAGTATTTTTGTAAATAATTAATTAGTTAATTATTGCGGTAGATGGCCTTAGTCATAGTTGAGATTTGGAGTATAAGGTGACTAGGAATTATGGCACGGATAGTGCAGTTGCGTGCTTTGGCTAGTGTATTAGCTATGCTAGGGAAGGCCAAGCCATAGGTTTGTTCTAACTAGGAAAACCATGCCAAGTTGTGACTTAACCCCTATATATGGTTTAATTATTTATTAATTTATTTTATTGACTTGTAGAAGACCTGGTTGTGCCAAGCTGGTCCGAATTGGACCCGATCCAAATCCAGGTCCTTGTAGTCATGTATTGTGTTCAAGAGGTACATGTAGATGTGTATCATATCCACATATATTTTGTACATAATTTTTCAAAGGATTAACAATATTTGTTATATATATAATATTATTTTATCTATATTTATGTGACATTTTCATAATAATTACAAGATTTCCCGTGGACCAATTAATGTGAGGATATGGTATGTTCACCCCAATTTATACCTTTTGTTAGTTATGTTAGTTGGTATTTATAATTAATATTACTATTATTGTTTTTTATTAAATAAATAATGATTGTTACTTGTTAAATCTTTGTCAAATATTATATATATATATATATATATATATATATATATATATATATATATATATATATATATATATATATATATATAAATAGATATCAATAAGATATTATTTGGTTGCTAGAAATATTTATTGTCTTAGGGATGTGTATATATAGAATACACTCATGTATACATATACATATATATAATGAGTTATATATATAAAGTAATAAAAAAGAAAAAAAATAGAACAATACAAAGCAAACCCAAAACAGCCAAGCTAAGCCCAGCCCAACTCCCCACCCGAGCTAAACCCCAACCCTTGAAACCCGATAGTGTATGTATATACATACAGAGCACGCATACATACATCGATAGAGAGATCGAGAGAGGAGGAGACTAAAACCTAACCTTAACTACTACTCCACCTCGCCTGCGGTGACCCCCGACCCTGTGTGCCCCAATCGTCGCCGGCGCCACCGCCGCGCGTGTGGCAAAACAGAGACGCGACAACAGTAGCGCCGGCCCAAGTTCATGATGAAATTTTTCGTAACACAGTGGATCGTTTGTCGATACAAATGATCAGGTGTGTTCCCAAACTATACAACTCTGATCTCCTTCAAATAATTCAATTTGTTTTGCATCATGTGCATCGTAAAGTGAGCCTAAAGATTAGCAAAAACTGATCCAAAAGAGAACAGTTTTTTAGTTAAAACCCGATATTGGAAGGCGAATTCCTGCCAATCCACCGACATATTCAAAATTCTAATTGAACAACTTTTTAGACAACATATACATGATTACAACCCATTTGATAGACTCTGATTTCGTAAGGTATGTAGAAAGTTATTCGATTCTAAAAATCGAGGAAAAAAACTATGAAAACTATTTTCAAAAACTAAAAAATTGTCCGATACGACGTGCGTCCTGCCAAACTGGGCAACGTGGTCGCGAACCGAAAGCATCGAAAGGTGCGTATCGACTTCGCGGACGTGTGGGCTTTGACGGAATTCAAATTGGTCGCATGTGCGCGACGAATTTGATACGTATCCGTCAAAATTTACCGTATCGACCTCTTTGTAAATTTCCCAATTACTTTGTGTACGTTCGTCAGATTGAGACAAAACTTACGCCAGCAGGACCATATCATTTTTCTGGTCCTGTATGCCAAGTTTGGTCCGATTCTGAGACAGTTGATCCGATCGCCGTTTTGCGGGTCCCACGATCCGATTCAACGGACGATTTTGTGCACGACCTGCCGGAATCCAACTTTGGACATACGGTTGGATTCGTATCATCAAAAAAAATCCGTAGACATATAGT
Organism: Iris pallida; assembly: GCA_029216955.1. NCBI lineage: Eukaryota > Viridiplantae > Streptophyta > Magnoliopsida > Asparagales > Iridaceae > Iris > Iris pallida. Next base: position 3,067,236 of record JANAVB010013398.1, read on the forward strand.
TTGATGACTTTAGAGACCACCGACTCCGGCACACTTTTTGGTACAAAGCGGGTCCAACGGCGGACATCATTTTGACCCAAAATTACTATTTTGCCTCTGTGTCGAGAATTGGACTTATTAACAGACAGTTCTAACTAATTTGACTATTCTAAGAATGTTGGTAATATCTATTTCAACTTTCGGAGGCTGTTGTGAGGTTTGGACTTTATGGCTTACTAGTTGATGGTATATTGTTGGTTCTTCGTGCTACCACTAGGCAAGTATACCTTGCCTCCCTCTATAGTTTATTTACATGCTTATAGCCTTTCTCTTTATATGTTATCATCGGGCTTCTCTGGTTGATTCTGGTTTATATGCTTTTCTTTATACCATGTATATTAGTTTATTTGCCTTGTTCGTATATCATCATCGTTCATGACTTGATACTGTAGTTATACCGGATTCGTGTTATCACATGTATCATGGCTGAGTCATATTATGTCGTAGGATGTACAAGTCATGACTGAACTGATGTACCTTATTTTGGAAATCCCACATGCGAGTCCACACTAGGGGCGAGGGTGACTTCTTGAAGCTAACCTGCGAGTCCATACTAGAGGCGAGGGTTAGTAGTCATTTGTCCGTACCTGCGAGTCCACACTAGGGGTGAGGGTGATTCTTGAAGCTAACCTGCGAGTCCACACTAGGGGAGAGGGTTAGTAGTTTTTCAAATCTGCGATTCCACACTAGGGGCGAGGGTTTGAGTATCCGATTGGTTTCTTGTCATGAGTTCATGTTTTCTTCCAACAGTTCATTTATGCGTAGTGTTTCTTGTATCCGTGTTCATAGTCACCTGTCGTGTTCTATCTTCCCTCTTATTTCTTACGCATGATAAACTGCTAGATAGGCATGTTTTATGTATCTTGCTATGTCCCCTGAGGACCTGATAATCTCTTCAGGTAGTTGATTGCATGGAGTTAGTTAGCGGATCATGATAGTAGTGATTACACCTGCAGGGATACATGTATTTGTTTGTAATATTTCTTTATTATCCTCTCGTGCTTTATATTCCATACCATTATATATTCTATTTGTTAGTTTATTTTATAGACTCATATTATTCTTGGAGTCTAATCGGACAATACGTTAATGGGCTGCAGACCATGACCCATAATTGTTCATTCATGTTTCATATTCTTATTGTGGATTAAGATATAGTGATGCTTTGCCATGTTTAGACCCATTACATAGTCCATACAGTGTTTACGTATTCTGGTTGGGCTGGAGTCCGCTAGATACGTAGCTGGCTTGTTCACGAGCTTGCGCCCGAAAAGTGGGTGCGGGTCGTGACAATAAGAAAGTCATATCTAATTGCTCATTAACAATAATTATTTTATTTATAAATCCAATAATAAAAAAATCTGCTAAATAGATAAATACAAGAAGTGTCTACTCTATCTAGAATCTAAGGTCGACCTCTAAGATCTCTATTTCCCCCGTATAGTCTATAGCACAAAAGTGGAAATCATGCCAAGCCACCTGCAACGATCCAATCAGAAAATGTAATGCATGTGGTTCGTATTATATATTTTGGAATATATGTACGTATTTTATCTCGTATTGCATGATTCCTTGCTTGGCTTATCTTGGCATTTCCTGGCTCGGTTTATTCTGTCTTGGTTCAGCTTGTTGGTTTGGTTCGGCTAGGCTTGGTTTGCCTTGGTTCATGATGAACTAAGGGGAGAACCCCTACCTACCACCACCACAACCATTTATTAACCCCAACTATTTCTCTCTCTTCATTACTCTTCTTCCCCACTATTACTCTCCTTACCTACCAGGAAGCTTAGGCAAGTGCATCTTGCTTCATGGAGAGACTCAAGATTTATTGTTCCATTTTCTTCTTTGCAACATTCTAAGACTCTTTAGTACTTAGTGTTTTCAAATTCCATGGCTTATTGCTTGTAGACCTAAGTTTATTTTATTTTTGGATTTCTTGGGTTTTGATCTATTTAATCTTGTTATTATAGGGTTTTGATGGTTCCAGGTTGTAGAGAATCTCGTTCTACCCCATTTTTACCTATGGAAGTTCGGATTTGGACTCTGGATGGAAGATTCATGGAGCCTGGGGGTCATGGTTTGAAGGGTTCTTCTTCTCGGAAGGAATGAGAAGAAGCACAGTTCATAGCCGCATGGACTTAGTCGCATAGCCTTATGCTGCAAGTTCCCTTACTGCCGTATAAGCCTTGTCGCGTTCTTGGCCGCATGGCCTATACCGCAGGGACTTAACTCCCTGGCCACATGAAGATTTAATTTAGAGCCGCATAAGCCCTTTTCTGGCCGTATGGGCTCCTAACTCAGCCGCATGAAACTTGATCCCGCCAGCCGCATATGGACCCCACTTCCCGCGAGGCGCATGGACCCACATCCCCCACCGGTCGCATGAGGCCGAGTCATTCCTAAGCCGCATAGGCCTTCTCCCCTGGCCGCATGGAAACTATTTCTTTCCCAGCCGCTTAAGGGTCCATCCCCGCTCGCCGCATGAGAACCCCACTACCCGAGCCGCATATATCCTGTCTCCCCTCCCAGCCGCATGGACTTCTCTCACTATCGCATATGCCCCAGTCCCTTCTAGCCGCATGCGCCCTGGACCTTCTTCTAGCCGCATGAGCCACGCGCCCGTGCTATGAACCCAATCTACCTGAGCCGTATGAACTCGAATTCTGGGCCGCATGAACCGACGTCGATCTAGCCGCATGGATTACTTTCTCTGAGCCGCATGGCTCCTCCCGTGCCTTGCCTTATTATTTAATTTATGTTATTATTTTGTTATTATTATACTCATGTCTGGTAACTCTCAGTATAACTTGAGTCTCTTGATAGAATGCTTGTACTATGTTATTTTGTACATGTTCTCTGAATATGACAGTGACCCGTAGTGGTGCACTCTTGACAAGTAACCTGATATGATAGTGGCCCGCCGTGGCACACTCTCGACAAGTAAACCTGACATGATATATCTTGATAAGCTGTTGCGACGGCTACCTGACATGACAAGAATGAATAACCTGGACACCGTGGGCGAATGTGCTTGTACAAATAAACCAGTCTTATCTTGCATCATGTCTAGGACAGGGACCCCTGAGTACCACGGTCAGGGGTACCTACTGAAATGGACTAAGGCTAATAACTAGAATTATACAGTAGTCATGAAGAGATTTTCCAGCTACAGGCAATCCCGTTACCTGGGCGCGCTTGGGATCTGTAGCCCGCCGTCGAGTAGGGCACATTTCCAGCACACTGTCATGTGTTGCACCCTCTAAGTCACTTAAGGGTATATGCATTTCCTGGACGATGTACCCATATGAATTCAACCCCTAATATTTCGACCTGGGTAACCTGGATGGTCTGCAGGGCTTGTGGCTGTAGAATAATCTCACTGCATCTTGCTAGTAACTAGGCCTGTGACAACCCTAGTTAGTTAAAGTATGAAGCCGTACTTATTGCTTGGCCGTGATTGTTGAATGGGGAATAACCAGTCTAGTCTTGTCTTGATCATGTACAAGATTGTTACCCGTCCTGATTTTCTTATCTTGCCGATAAATAGGAGAAACCAAGTTCTGTTCAGATGAAGGGTTACAACCCCGGTCCTTGTTTGGTTTAAGGGTTGTAACTTGGTTATCTGAAGGGTTCCATGGTTATCTTACCGTATATCCTCGTGATGCTCTATCCCTCCAGTTTTACCATACTATTATTTTATTCTGTGCTAATTGCTGATTTTAGTTCCTAAGTGAAGCTTCCTTTGTGGCACTTGCTCTTTCTGGGATCTGACCCAGCTGGTTTTGTATGGCCAAATTTTAGAGCAACTCCAGAGGATCTACCGACTTTCCAGCCCGATGGTGACCACCAGGCGTAACCAGGGCAACGAGTGGGTTATTTTGGCTCTCCCATTTTATTGTAAAAATATTCTTTTGAGGCATTTAGCCGGCGAGCACTTGTTAGCTCGTATTGCATACTTTACTTACTGTCTGTCTACGGGCTGTAACATGATTGACAGATCCTAGGGTTGATTATGTATGACTAAACTCTTGCTAGTCCTGACATTTTGTGACGACTAGCTTCATGATCAGCTGAATATGTAATGTTTGGGATGCCTTACTATTGTATATTTGGTGATCTTACCTCTTGTAACATTTACTTACTTGCTTGTGATTGAGACACTAGGCTTGTTCATGACCTTAAGAGACTGTTGGATTGTAGATAACCCTCATGTACCTAGACAACCGTGACCGTATAGCGAGGTGGGTTGAACTTCAATATACGTAGCTGGCTATGTCTGCCCCCGCTCTCCAGTATTCTGGTTCTGGGGCGTGACAGAAAAGGAGCAAAGTACAACCCTATTGTAATAATGTAACTTAATATAAAATAAGCTAGACAGTAGATCATGCAATATAACAATAAAGGAACATGCATATGAACTAGAAACGGTAACATGTACATGAAACTAATAACTGGAACATGTATGAACAAGACAACTGGAAAATAAACATGAACAAGTAAAACTGATCAAACAGTACTTTGAAATACTTTTCGACATGTGAACGACTGGGCTAATACGACACATCATACGATGGCTATCTACATTTTTGATATGGCTAACCCATACGTGAGGTGTATGACTTAGCTATCCACATTAACATTCTTTGGGGTTTGTTCACATATCTAATGGGCATTTTCCCTCCCGACTCACTAAACGGTCAATAAACGAGCAATGATACAATCAAGCCTATCGTGTCACAATCGTGTCTCAACAGAATACTCAATGAAAATACAAAAAAATGACAACATTATAATTTAATAAGCACATAAAAGCAACAGTATACTTACCTCAAGTTAAGATGCAATTGACGTGTGCGAACAATCTCGATTTGGTTGAAAGTTGTTGTAATTATGGCGAACCGTGACCAAATCGGTAAATTATAGATCAAATCTGAGTTCAACAAATTAAATAAAATATTAAGCAAATTCCTAAATTTCTGGAAAATTTATATGGCATAGATCTTCGTGTCATCTTTTCAAAACTTCAAACGGATCGCAAATCGGAGTTTGAGATCTCCCAAAATCTTGAAAACAGTACGACTCGTCAATTTTTGGACAACTGACACTCAAATAAATCTCCAAAAATTCATGCAAATTATTACAGAAAATAAAATATAGATTTGGAAATTTAACCTCGATATGGTTCCAACAAAAAAACTAGAGGTGAATCGGAGTCCGGAGCTGGTCGCAGCAACGGCCTCGCGAAGTTTCTATAGCTCCAAAAAAAGAGGCTGAATTTATGATGATTTTTGGCCTATTTTGGACGAAAAATAGAGAAATTTTGGAAAGCAAATATGAGAGATTACATAGGTTCAATAGGTTTATATAAAGGATAGTCATTTCTTAATTCGGATTAGATTGGAAGGGTTTTGGTTTTGGGAGAAGAATAAGGACTACTTAAATAGATAGAGATTGACTCATAATTTTCCAATTTGGAAGGGTTAATAATCTAATGAATAAATCTTTCCATTAAATTCAAATCAAATTAATCTCAAAACTTTATGTATCAAATCTCAATCCATAGTTAATCATGACAATAATTGGGTTTATGGGAAAAAGCAAAGGGAGGCTTCTCTTAATATAGAAGATGGGAGATTTTCTAATAAGAAAGGATTAGATTCAATGAATTAAATCCTTCCATGAATTAAATTAGATTTAACCCACTCATAATCCATAATTATTCACAATATTATTACTTTAAAATAATATCTAATATTTTAAATAATCTTTAAAATAGATTTCATAAAATCAAATATCAAAAATATTAATAAGAATAATTCAAATATTCCTAAATGTATATTTTTATAAATACAAATCCCATCTAAAATAATATAGCAATAAATTAAGACTAAATTCAATCATATTAGAATTGACCACATCTAAATCCAATAATATCTAATAATTCAATAATATTTAAAAATAGATTTCTATAAATATAAACTTAAACATAACTGATAATAGAAAACTTAAAAAGTTTAAAAGTATATCTTTTTATAAAAACAAAAATCAAATTTTAAAAATAGTTTGACAAATCCCTTCGTCAATACAAATATCTTTTATAGAATTAAGAAAAAGTAAAAATTATTTTCTAACTAGAAAATATATAAAACTAAAAAAAATTAAAGAAAATGGGGAAGTGGGCTTACAATAACAATAAAATAAGTCCACCATCTAAGAGAAAGTCACATAGTCTGCAAGGAATAGATGGAAGACTTTTCTCCAAATTCTGTACTCCTCGGGATATTGTCAATAGTCTATACTTGGAGAGATCACCAGGTCCTCAGAGGGACGTAAGAAGATACAGAAAAGCATGTCATATAACTGAATATAAACTGCTCAATAATAGTCCGGGTCACAACATGGTTCAGTATTCTGTCATCAAAGCAGTGAATCAAACATACAACCAAATAAGGACAAGGTGTGACACACTGTTCCATAACAAAATACTGTTCCATGTCATGATCAGGCATAAGTACATAAACCATACAAAAAATACGTATACCAAAATGGATAAATGTCACCTAACCATTCTAAATAAAACATGCACTTTTGAATACAACGATCCATGCAGGGGATCTCCGAACAAACAAAAATAAGTAAAGGGTGCCAATAAATAGCGCTCATCTGAGTCACTATCGGCCGACAGGTGCATAAAAGTAAATATTAGCCCCAACACCTAATAGCTGCCTCCTCCCTCCCCCCTCATAATGATACTAAACATGCATTGTCTCCACGACACATAAACATGCGTTGTCTCAAAAACACAGTTTTATTCTTAATAACTGCTAAGTTTTCTAACATACAAATCTATAGCAGTTATATCCTAATGTACGGTGTGTACGCACCGATGATTAGTCGATACACAAGTCCGAAATCTAGATACGACTCGCGATTCGTAACACACGTGTCAAGGTCAATGAATGCGGCACAAACAAAGGACTATCTTCTTAATTCTATGTCAATATGCATAGAGATAAGCAAAAGTAACGAAAAACATGACTAACAGTAATATACATCTAAATAAAATATGGAAGAACAATTTTATATCGCATAAAATAAATTATAATTAAATGAATGCAATATGGTGGCTAAAGTAAATAAACAGTAAATGGCAAGGTATCTTGCCAAGGGTGGTGCAACGATTCTGATAATGTTCCGATTAGTCCAAGAGCCATGATCGATATGAAGAAGTTTGAATTTGCAAGAAATAGGGATTACGATTAGTCATAGTCAAAATGTAGATTGAAGGAAATTTGCATAAATGTTACATATAACTATTTTAGAAAATATTTATTATATTGGAACTATAGTTTATCAGTCAAAATATTTTTGATAAATATTTAAAAATATAAAAAAAATATTTTAGGGCTAAAACTCCTAATTTATCAAAATATAATTTTAGGTTAAAAACTCATATTTTTAAATAGGCAAAAATATTCTTAATGATTCATTTAGGATTTCTTAACCCACTTTGCAGATGTAGGGTCCAAGTCCCAATATTATATATATACCGTATATATACCACTATAGGTAGTAACTAAATATTTATATAGACCCAAAATAAAATTTAAAATTTAAAATTAACCTTTGAAAAACTTTTATGTCATAGATCTTCGTGTCAGCTTTCTAAAACGTTAAACAAATCGTAAAATCGAGTTTGGAATCTCCCAAAATCTCGAAAACAGTACGATACGTCGATTTTCGGACAACTGGCACTAAAACAATGTTACAGAAAAATGTATTATAAATTTGCTAAAATAAATTATAGATTATCGAAGCTAACCTCATTAAGGTTCAAACAAAAAAATTAGAGGTTAAACGGAGTCTGGTTGGTCGCAACAGCTTTGCAAAGTTGCTACAACTTTTGAAAAAATGAGGCTGAATTTTACGATAAATTTTTGGGTTGTTTTTGACAGAAAAGAAAGGAGATTTTGACAAGAAAAATATGAGCGATGATTTTATTTCATAGGTTCAATAGGCATATATTATTGGTAGCAGTTGGTTAATTAGTATATGATTAGAATTCAATCAATATGGATATGATTAGGATTTAATCAATATATATATGATTAGGATTGCCTAATTTGGATAGGATTATGATTAGTTCAAATAAGAAATAATTTAAATAATTGTAGATATGATTCCAATAGGATTAGAATTTCTAATGGATAAATTTATCCCTTAATTTAAATTAAATAAAATTTAAAAACAAGACAATCAAATCTTAATCCAATAATTGATCACCAAAAAAAATTGAAAATAATATTTCATATCATCAAAATAATTTAAAGCATATTCAATACTTATCAAAGTAATTTAAGTATATTTGTATAAATCCAAATCTTATTTAAAAAATAGTTTGCCAAATCTTTTTATCGTTTAAATATATTTAAGATCTTCAATTCAATTTTGAAACAAATCTTTCTAAAATAATAAGATAAATCTTTATAATTTCAAATAATAAAAATTTTAGGAAGAATTATTTTTATTAAATCTAATTAATATTTTCAAACCATTAAATTTTAACTAGTTTTGAAATGTAGAAAATAACATAATATTCTTTACAAAGTTTCAAAAAGAATTCTTACTAAAAAAAATTATATGAAAAATATTATTTTGCAAGTTCGAAAAAAAATATGGGATAAATAAATATATATATATATATATATATATATATATATATATATATATATATATATATATATATATATATAAATATATATTTTATATATATATATAATAAGAGAATACAATGCGGTAGAAAAATCAAGTACAAAAAATCGTAACTCGAACTTGAAAAGATGATGGAAAAATATGTGTAAATAACTTCTAAAGTTTGGCTTGGTTCGATATAGATGAGAAAATGTGGCACGAATAGGTTCTGGCACATAAGGTACTTGCGAATGAAATCAAGGTTAAGAATGAATATGGGAAGGGAATGGATAATTTGAAGAGAGTTCGATAAGATGGAAGATGAATGGTCACTTCTTGGATATACATAGATCCTAGGTTCAGTCCGTCTGATGGTATGGCAGGGTGCCCCTTCATCCAAGAAATCTTTTATATCGTATTACTCCTCCATTGCACTTATTGAACTCCTTAAAATCTAAATTTTTACCATAAATACAACCTCAATTTAAGATTTAAATCCCAATCAAATCGTAATCTCCTCAAAATTTAAATAAACAAAATCTATATTCAACCTATCATAATCTTCTTCAATTTTAAATAAATACAACATTAAATACAAATCAAATATTTAGTATTCTCCTCAAAATTTAAATAGAAAATATTTATTCACTCATATCTCATTCCAAATTTAAACCTTTAAAATTTTGTAATCTTTAAATTTCCAAATTAAATTATATCTTCAAAATTTTAAATCGATGAATCAACCCTAACAATTTGAAACCTAAATCAATCCTCAATCTATAAAAAAAATCCAATTTATCAACAAATTATTTCATCAAGATTATCTTATTCTCATAGTAAATCGATATCCTCAAAATAATTAAAAAATGTATTAACTCAAATAAGTCATAATCATTCTTCTAAAATTTCTCAAAGGTCAAAATCACTTAGCTTCCTCGATCTCACATGTATATCTTCTTGATCATCTAACAATTCTACAAGCGATATGTAAATAAAATTCTAACTATAATCGAGATTTTGATAATACCATTTCTACCCAACTTGAAATATACTAATCTTTCATGCATGACTATATCCTTTTAAGAAAATTACCTTAAATCATTCAATAGCGTTAATCAACCCTCGAAATATTTTACTACGATCATAACTTAAATATTCTCCATAATACATCCTCAATTAACAAGATATTATATATGATAATGTACTTACCTATGAGACATATACTACTGCTAGTCATCTTTCTAAGCTCCATCAAGCATGAGAAACTAAGATTTATGTTAGGACAGAGTTAAGCTAGATGCAGGTCAAACATTCAATGAGAGTTCGAAAATGGAATCAAGAAAGGTATCAAGCGTGTGGATGAGATCCTAAACTTTAATCCTATATGCAGGCTTGTTCGGTACAGTAACATAACCGAAACAATATGCTCTCGACCCGTATGGGCCACCACAAAAACGTGTAACGCTCTAGTCCCAAAATACGTAGGACTAGGTAACGTACATGTCAGCCGCATAATAAATATACGTAAGCTGTATATGAAGTATATAGATAGTCATAGCTCACTAAATTTCATATACAAAAATAAAAGAATAAATATATCATTAAATATGAAAATGTCAATGATCGAGTTGCTGGGTGGAGACAAATCTACTACCAAGCGAATCTAAAGAATAGATCAAAGTACATAAGATAAAAAATAACAATAAAATAATTCCACCATCTAGGAAAAAGTCACATAGTCCGCAAGGAAGAGAATGAAGACTCTTTTCTGAAATTCGTACTCCTCGAGATACTATCGATCGTCTATACCTGGAGAGATCACTATAGTGCCATGTCCCAACTCCATGCCCCATTCTCTGTTATGACGTAGGGAACGCGGTTATGAAACACTGTCGCTATCGATTGGTCGAAATCGATTGAATTAAGATCATTTTCTTGTTATAGAATGGTTTTTTCTGAATCAAGTCCTATATTCAGCGGGTTATGCATCGAGGATGGACTCTACAGATGAGTCGGGAGAGACCTCTTATTGTACTATTTTTTATGCCATTACTTGCTTCTTTGGCTTTGGTTTTATGAATATGTTTTCGTGAATGTTTTTGATGGATTTCAATGCTTGCATTCTTCGAACATTGTATTTCATATCGAACTCGGAAGAGAAGGGTAGAGTGATGATGTGTTGCTTGTGCAATTTTAGGTGATCGTATAGGTACCATCTAGTACAACAAGACATTTTTCCCTTTCGCTTCAAATAATCAAGGTGAGTGGCTGACCCTTCTCTCTTTTACCCTTTTTTTTAATCAATTGATAATGTCAATATGAATCAATGTCGCTGCAACGACAAAAATGCTTACATTAAATGAACTATTGCACGAGCTCTCACATACACTGGCTATAGAACTATTATCTGCTTATATATACCATGCTTATATAGAACTATGCTAAGCACAGATCGAATCGATTAAATGAATGTTGCAACGATACCATGAAATATGCCTTGAATAATAAGTTTAGCAGTACGGTCATGGATAACTAGTGACGACGGTTGCTTCTTCGGACGGTATCCTGGGAGCCACAGGACGGATCCGGCCTAGGAAAAATATGGATAGATATGTTGGATGCATGACACGGGGCTCGCTACCCAAGGACCACTATCTTACTAAGCTATATGTCCAGAATGGCTTGTCATGCTAGTAACGTTCACAAAATACATACTATTATATTCATTCATTATCAATATGACAGGGAAGAACATGGTAAGCTTTATGCTGCAACGGTACGCTCTGTCGTGGGTAAGATTTATCGTAGTTATGTTAATTATGCATTTCAAATGCTTTCATGAATTGATTAGGACGGCTAGAAAGTTCACCAATTTTACATGCTTGTCCACATAACTTCTTGAACCAAATAAGAGCATAAAATATAATTAGCCACGCACCAGTACACGGCAATGTACTGATCCTTGCTCTCCCAGGTGCTCCGAATCAAGAAAGCGTACCAAGAAACTGAAGGCGATACTTGGACATTTTGGAAGCCTTGCTAGCCTGAAAAGGTAATTCTTCCATATTTTGAAGATTCTGATCGAGACTGCACTATGTCTCATCAACTCTCTCCGATCACAGGTCCAATAGAGTATTTTGTTGCTTATGTATAAAGGAATGTAAATGTATGGAACGACTATCTCATCAACGTTTATTTTGTATCTGGGTCAAGTTATAAGCCCGCGTGGCACCTTTATAATCGAGTCTATAATATGATGTTCATTATCAATAAAGCAAAAATTTGCTTCTATATATATAGTCAAATTTTCTGCGTACTCTCTTTGTTGTTGTATTTTGGATAACCTTACGAATATGCCTTGTGCGAGCGCAACCTAGGCTCGTACGTGTCACCCCCCAATTCCTGTATTTCGTATTTGTACTCGTAATTTGATTTTTGGCACGTATTTATTTTCTCGACTTGCGGATTTTGGTTTCTCGTAAATGGGTTTTGGACCATGGCTTGGTTTTATTTTGTGGAGTTGGTTTGGTTTGGTTTGGTTCATCATGAGTGGAACACCTTAGCCTATTCTCCACCTCCATTCCATCACAACCACCCTCATTAAAACCTACCAACCTTTTCTCTCTCCTCCATAACTCCATTAATTTCTTTCAACTTCTTCTTCTTTCTTCTTCCACACAACTCCCCAACCCATAGGCAAGTGCACCTTGCCATCAAATAAGCACCACTTTTTATTTGTCCATTAGCTAGATTAGGCCATGGAGAATAACTTTAGAACTTGACATTTTGTGATTTGGAGCTTTCATTTTTCTAGATCTAGGTTTTGACTATTTTCGGATTTACATGGTTTTGATCTATTTTGGTTGGATTTTTGTGGGTTTTGATGCTTCCATGTGGAAGAGAATTCAATTTTACTCAAGTTAGACCTTTGAAAATCTAGATTTGGTTTTGATTTTACCAAGATATGAAGTTTTGAACCTTAGAGTTCTTGGAGTCTTCTTCTTCTCGGCCTGGAGAAGAAGACAGCAGCCTGCGCTCTTTAGCGCAGGGCTGGATTGCGCATCCCCCTCGGCCAACGCTCTTTAGCGCAGCGCCGACCGCGCAGCTTGCCCCTTGGCGAACTGCGTTCAACCCGAGTGCGCATGGATTCATGCGCAGTCTGCTCATGCGCAGTCTATCCCTGCGCACTCCACTCATGCGCAATCTGACCCTGCCCCATCCATTCCTGCGCAACCTGATCCAGCGCAATCCATCTGCTGCACAGCTCACCCTGCGTACTTGGCACCCTGCACAGTTGGTACCCTGCGCAGCTCACCCTGCGCACTTGGCACCCTACGCAGTTGGTACCCTGCGCAGCTCACCCTGCGCACTTGGCACCCTGCGCAGTTGATACCCTGCGCAGCTCACCCTGCGCACTTGGCACCCTGCGCAGTACATACCCTGCACAACCTACTTGTCTATGATGAATTTGTTATTTCTTGATCTTGGCTCTTCTATAGTCCTATTTATATCAGTATTTTATTAGATATTTTACGCCCATTTTATATCCTTACGTCTTTTGACATGAACTTGATTTTACTTAATATACTTGGAATGACTATTGTACATGGCCTGGTATGACAAGGAACTAGCATAACATGACAGTGACCCGTAGTGGTGCACTCCTGACATGACCAACTTGACTTGATAGTGGCCCGTAGTGGCACACTCCTGACAGTACCCTGACATGATTATCTTGATAACTGGATAGTGACCCGTAGTGGTGCACTCCTGACATGACCAACTTGACTTGATAGTGGCCCGTGGCGGCGCACTCCTGACTTGACTTGTAACTTGTAACTTGACTCGTATAATCAACTTGACACCGTGGGTGTTCCTGCTTGCTTGCTTGTACAATCTACTTGTCTTGTCTTGCATCATGTCTAGGACGTGACTTCCTGGGTACCACGGCCAGGGACTCACGCTAAATTGGATTAGGCTAATGATTAGATCAAACTAGAACATGGAGAATTCCCAGTCATAGGCAATCTCGTTATCTGGGTGCCTTAATGGACTTGTAGCTTGCCGACGAGTAAAGCACATTTCCAGCACACTGTCATGTGTTGCACTCTCTAAGTCACCTAAGGGTACATTTGTCTCCCGGGCAATGTACCCACCTATAACTCTCAACCCGCGGAAGGATAACTGGATAGTCTGCAGGGCTTGGGACTGGAAATTCTCACTTGCATCTTGTTAGTAATTAGGCTTGTGATAACCCTAGTTAGTTAAAGTAGTAAGCCGTAGTACTTGCCTGGCCGATTGTGAATGAATGGTGTCCAGCTCTGTCTAAGTCTTGTCTAGCCCCTGTACCTGGAACTCTTGATCTTGATTGCTTTACTTATTTCTTAACGATAAATGAGTAGAGACAGTGAGCTATTCAGGCGAAGGGTTACAACCCCGGTCCTTGTCTGGTTTAAGGATTGTAACCTGGCTCCCGGAATGGTTTCATGTCCCTAGTCGTTTATCGCCCTGTGTACTTTACTACTTGTACTTCTTTTATTCTTATGTTCTGATATGCTGGCTTTCGTTCTTATTTGTGGCCTCCTTTGTGGCACTTGCTCTTTCTGGGGTTTGACCCAGCTGGTTTTGTGTGGCCAGATTTTGGAGCAGCTCCCGAGGATCTACCAAGCTTCCAGCCCAATGGTGAACACTAGACGGAACCCGGGCTACGAGTGGGTTTTCCCTTTTTGTTTCACCCACTTATATGTAAATTTATTCTTTTAAGGCGTTTAGCCGACGAGCACCTGTTAGCTCGATGCACATTTACTTACTGTCTGCCTACGGGCTGTAAACATGATTAACAAATCCTAGGGTTGATCATGTATGACTGAACTCTTGCTAGTCCTATCATTTTGTACGACTAGCTTCATGATCATCCAATATGTAATATTTGGGACGCCTTATATATATATATATTTGATGCTCTAACATCTTGTAACTCTGTTAATTGCTTGAGATTGAGATAATAGGCTTGACCTTAAGAGACTGCTGGCTTGTAGTAAACCCTCATATCTAGACAGCCGTGACCGTATAGTTGAGATGTATTCTATTTCAATATACGTAGCTGGCTGTGTCTGCCCCCGCTCTCCAGTATTCTGGTTCTGGGGTGTGACACGGTTTAAGTGGTGGCCCATGCAGGTCTTGTCAATCAAGAAATGTGAGGGTTTACCGAATAGATGTCTCAATCAATATTCGCCTTTGATCCCTGCTCGTATCTTCAAATCTCTGAGATTCTTGACCTGATCACATGCTTGTATCATTGATCTGTCCTGGTCCTTTCCTTACTGTTCCCTATGTCGTCTTCTTCAGCGGCATTGCTCCCTGACCTGCCAACCAGCCAGAGGAAGCTCGGCAAGCACCCCAGCGCCAGGAAGATCAAGGTCAGCACTCTGGAGTAGCCTCCCAAGTTATGCTTCCCGGAGGCTCAGAACCTCCAGTTCAGGCAGCTCCGCCCGTTCAACCAGCTAGACAAGATGAGGGACCTTTGGTAGGGCTTATCAGAGAACTGCTTGCATCCCAAGATCGTCGAGGCGACGCCTTGCACCAGGAAGTTCATGATGCACTAAACCGAGGAGGTCCCCAAGGGAATCAGGCGGCCAACAGTTTCAAATGCTTGAACCCTCCCTTCTTTGACGGCAGTGAAGATGCGATTGTCGTGGACGCTTGGCTTCAGGATACCGAGGTAGTTCTAGAAGCAGCTAGGACACCTGAAAATGAGAAGGTGGCGGTGGTACGCCTACAGTTGTTTGACTTGGCTCGCGATTGGTGGGCAGCTCAGGCCATGGGGTTAGCGGCACCAGTCACTTGGGCGACGTTCAGAGAGAGGTTCCAAACAAAGTACTTCAATACGGTGGCACGGTACGACTTGCAGACCAGATTCACCAACTTGAAGTAAGAAGGCAGGACGGTCGATGGCTATGCGACCGAGTTTTCCAGGCTGAGTAGGTTCGCCCCCACTTTGGTGGCGACCGAGTTCGATAGAGCTCAGCGGTTCCAGCAAGGGCTGCACTTAGAGATATTATTGGCTGTGGAGCAGTTCGAGCACCAGACGTTCGATGCAGTGTTGAAGACAGCAAGGAGGCATGAGTATACCTTCCGGAGAATTGTGGACAGGACCGGAGGCAGGAAGCGGTCCGACAACCAGATGTACCAATCTTCAGCTCCAGCCCCGGCAGCTAGTGGATTGACCATTGGAACTCCGAGGCGGGCGGCCTCAGTGACGTCGGTTCAGTATTCGACCCCGACGTACCCGCAGCAACAGAAGCAGAAGCAGTCTTCCGTGGTGGGATGTTCTCATTGCGGAAAGCCGGGCCATGTAGTGGCAGAGTGTCGTAGGGCACAAGGATTGTGCCTGGCTTGTGGAGGAGCAGACCACCAGATAGGGACCTGCCCGAATAGGGGAGGTCCATCATCATCCAACCTTTTTAGTTCTTCGGTGAGAGGACCAGCCCCAGCTCCAGTTCAGCAGCAGCAGCAGTACCCGAGGCCATTGTTGCCTCAGGCCCAGGCCTTTCAGTAGCAGAACCAGCAGCAGATCACCCAGGCTCCAGCACAGAACCGACAGAGGGGTTTCCAGCAAAGAGGACCCGCAGCTAGAGGTCAGGCTATGATGATGACCATGGAAGAAGAAGTTGTACCAGGTGAGGTAGTGGCAGGTACTATTCTCGTCAACACCTTTCCAGCATCTGTATTATTTGATTCTGGTGCATCGCATTCATTCATGTCTGCACGATTCGCGACACGGATAGGATTGGAGCCCGAGTCATTATCAGTGAGGCTTAATATACTTACTGGTAATGGTCTTGTGGGGGTAGATTGAGTGTTTTCCTCGTGTCGGATCGCAGTTAGCGGTAGAGAGTTCCCCGCTAGGCTCATAGAGTTCCCTATGGCAGACTATGATGTAGTCCTAGGCATGGATTGGTTGAGGAACCATTATGCTAGGATAGACTGCCATGTTGGCAGAGTTGTCTTTAGTATTCCCGGAGAGCCAGAGTTTTCATTTTCCAGGGGCACAGTAGAGCCATCTCCTCCAGTATTGCGGATGGCAGTAGCAGTAGTGCAGTTGCCCCGGATAGTTGAAGAGTTTCCAGATGTCTTTCCAGAGGAACTTCTAGGGATGCCACTAGAGCGGGAGATTGAGTTCACCATTGACTTGATTCCCAGGACAGCACCAGTATCAGAGCGAGTCTACAGAATGGCGCCTTCAGAGTTGGAGATTTTGTACAAGATGATTGAAGAACTCAGGACCAAGGGATTCATTCGTGCAAGTGGATCGCCTTGGGGAGCCCCGATGCTTCTCGTGAAAAAGAAGGATGGTACGTCCAGGCTATATGTTGATTATCGTACCTTGAACTCAGTGACAATCAAGAACATATACCCTCTTCCAAGGATAGATGACTTGTTTGATCAACTCAAAGGGGCTTCAGTTTTCTCGAAGATAGACTTGCGGTCAGGATACCACCAGATCAGAGTCAGAGAGCAGGACATCCCGAAGACGGCGTTCAGATCTAGGTACGGGCATTGGGAGTTTCCAGTTATGCCCTTTAGAGCGACCAATGCGCCGGCAGTGTTCATGGACCTCATGAACCGTATTTTTATGCCTTACTTGGATTAGTTTGTGATAGTGTTCCTTGATGACATCCTGGTCTACAGCAAGAGTGAAGTAGAGCATGAGCAGCATCTCAGAGTTGTCCTCCAGATTCTCAGAGAGCACCAGTTGTACGCCAAGTTCAGTAAATGCGAGTTCTGGCTCGATCGCATTTCTTACTTGGGTCACATCATTACCAGAGGAGGAGTGGAAGTGGATCCCCAGAAGATTGTGGCTATCGAGGCATGGCCAGTACCCAGCTCAGTGGCAGAAGTTCGCAGCTTCCTTGGATTGGCCGGCTACTACCGGCGGTTCGTCTCTGATTTTGCAAGAATTTTAGCGCCGATGACCCAATTGACCCGCAAGGATGTACGGTTCGTTTGGACAGCAGAATGTCAGGAATCATTTGAGAAGTTGAAGTAAGGTTTGATAACGGCTCCCATTCTTACCCTTCCAGATGGGACCGGAGGATTCACAGTTTATTGTGACGCTTCAGGCAGAGGATTGGGATGTGTTTTGATGCAGCATGGGAAGGTAATTGCTTATGCGTCACGTCAACTCCGTAATCATGAGAAGAATTACCCGACCCACGACTTGGAGCTAGCAGCAGTAGTGTTTGCACTTAAGTTGTGGAGGCACTACTTGTACGGAGATAGAGTGGAGATCTTTACTGATCATAAGAGCCTGAAGTATGTTTTCATCCAGAAGGATCTTAATATGCGGCAGAGAAGATGGCTCGAGCTACTGGTGGACTACGATGTGGATTTGCAGTATCACCCAGGGAAGGCTAATGTGGTAGCAGATGCGTTGAGCCGGAGAGCCGGAGTTTATTTCCTGACGGCACAACCAGAGCTATTGGCAGATCTTCAGAAGATGGGAATTGAAGTAATTCTTCCTTCCAGTGTGGCCTTGATGGCCAGCTTACAGATTCAGTCCACCATAGTTGAGAGGATCCGGACAGCACAGTTAACAGATTCCAAGATTCAGCGGCTCAGAGCAGAGTGTGAAGCAGGAAGAAGGCCAGAGTTATGTATTCATGAGGATGGTACACTTCGACACGGTACGCGTCTTTGTGTACCCAGTGGAGATATCAGACAGGAAGTCATGGCAGAGGCTCACAGTTCGCAGTATTCCATCCACCCAGGCAGCATGAAGATGTACAGAGATATTCGTCAGCACTTTTGGTGGAATGGTATGAAGAGAGAGATAGCCCGGTATGTTTCTCGATGTTTGGTTTGCCAACAGGTCAAGGCTGAACATCAGAGGCCAGCTGGACTTCTTCAACCTTTACCGATCCCAGAATGGAAATGGGAACACATAACCATGGATTTCGTGACTGGGTTACCCAGATCTCCGGCAGGCAGAGATGCTATTTGGGTCATTGTGGACAGGCTTACCAAGGTGGCACATTTTCTTCCATTTAGAGTTGGACAGTCGACGGCGCAGCTAGCAGAGATGTATCTCAGGCAGATCGTCAGACTTCACGGAGTGCCAGTCAGCATAGTATCAGACAGGGATACGAGATTTACATCGCACTTCTGGCGTAGTCTTCATCAAAGTTTGGGGACTCGTCTCAAGTTCAGCTCAGCGTATCATCCACAGACAGATGGGCAGTCAGAGCGTACTATACAAACTCTCGAAGATATATTGCGGTCATGTACCCTTGACTTTGGTGGTTCGTGGGAGGATCACCTGCACCTGGTGGAATTCTCGTACAGTATCCAGATGGCACCCTTCGAGGCTCTGTATGGCAGGAAGTACAGATCCCCGTTAGCATGGGACGATGTCGGAGAGAGGCAGATGCTCGGTCCAGAACTGATTTCTCAGACGGTTAAAGTGGTCAGGAAAGTCAGAGATCACCTCCGAGTTGCTCAGGATCGCCAGCGCCATTGGACAGATGCTCATCGGCGTCCCTTAGAATTTGCCGTCGGCGACCATGTATTCCTTAGGATCTCGCCCACCCGCGGCGTCATTCGTTTTGGCGTGCGAGGAAAGCTTAGTCCTAGGTATATAGGGCCGTTCGATATTCTAGAGCGAGTAGGCGATGTGTCCTATCATCTCGCTCTTTCCGCCGTCGCTAAGTGAGGTACATGATGTATTCCATGTATCCCAATTAAGACGGTACATCCCGGACCCGAGCCATATCCTAGATCATTCGAAATTGGTTGTTGGTACCAACCTTTCGTATGAGGAGAGGCCCGTGTCTATTTTGGACCGGAGAGAAAAGACGCTCAAGAACAAGACTATTAACTTAGTCCGTGTTGCTTGGGGTCATCACTCTCTAGGTGAGTCAACGTGGGAGCGTGAGGACGACATCCGATCGCGATACCCCTACCTGTTTGACTCGTAAGGTATAATGTCTTCCTTGTGCCTTACGCTTTCCCTTCCTTGCTTGCATTGTATGATTGTATGATTGAACTGCTTAGTGTAGCTTGTCTGTGCTTAGTATAGCTTGTCGTGGCAATCTCTAGCTTCTTGATTAAATTTCGAGGACGGAATTCTTTAAAGGTGGGTAGAGTTGTCACCCCCAATTCCTATATTTCGTATTTGTACTCGTAATTTGATTTTTGGCACGTATTTTATTTTCTCGACTTGCGGATTTTGGTTTCTCGTAAATGGGTTTTGGACCATGGCTTGGTTTTATTTTGTGGAGTTGGTTTGGTTTGGTTTGGTTCATCATGAGTGGAACACCTTAGCCTATTCTCCACCTCCATTCCATCACAACCACCCTCATTAAAACCTACCAACCTTTTCTCTCTCCTCCATAACTCCATTAATTTCTTTCAACTTCTTCTTCTTCCTTCTTCCACACAACTCCCCAACCCATAGGCAAGTGCACCTTGCCATCAAATAAGCACCACTTTTTATTTGTCCATTAGCTAGATTAGGCCATAAAGAATAACTTTAGAACTTGACATTTTGTGATTTGGAGCTTTCATTTTTCTAGATCTAGATTTTGACTATTTTCAGATTTACATGGTTTTGATCCATTTTGGTTGGATTTTTGTGGGTTTTGATGCTTCCATGTGGAAAAGAATTCAATTTTACTCAAGTTAGACCTTTGAAAATCTAGATTTGGTTTTGATTTTACCAAGATATGAAGTTTTGAACCTTAGAGTTTTTGGAGTCTTCTTCTTCTCGGCCTGGAGAAGAAGACAGCAGCCTGCGCTCTTTAGCGCAGGGCTGGATTGCGCATCCCCCTCGGCCAGCGCTCTTTAGCGCAGCGCCGACCGCGCAGCTTGCCCCTTGGCGAACTGCGCTCAACCCGAGTGCGCATGGATTCATGCGTAGTCTGCTCATGCGCAGTCTATCCCTGCGCACTCCACTCATGCACAATCTGACCCTGCACCATCCATTCCTGCGCAACCTGATCCAGCACAATCCATCTGCTGCGCAGCTCATCCTGCGCACTTGGTACCCTGTACAGTTGGTACCCTGCGCAGCTCACCCTGCGCACTTGGCACCCTGCACAGTTGGTACCCTGCGCAGCTCACCCTGTGCACTTGGCACCCTGCACAGTTGGTACCCTGCGCAGCTCACCCTGCGCACTTGGCACCCTGCGCAGTACATACCCTGTACAACCTACTTGTCTATGATGAATTTGTTATTTCTTGATCTTAGCTCTTCTATAGTCCTATTTATATTAGTATTTTATTAGATATTTTACGCCTATTTTATATCCTTACGCCTTTTGACATGAACTTGATTTTACTTAATATACTTGGAATGACTATTGTACATGGCCTGGTATGACAAGGAACTAGCATAACATGACAGTGACCCGTAGTGGTGCACTCCTGACATGACCAACTTGACTTGATAGTGGCCCGTAGTGGCGCACTCCTGACAGTACCCTGACATGATTATCTTGATAACTGGATAGTGACCCGTAGTGGTGCACTCCTGACATGACCAACTTGACTTGATAGTGGCCCGTGGCGGCGCACTCCTGACTTGACTTGTAACTTGTAACTTGACTCGTATAATCAACTTGACACCGTGGGTGTTCCTGCTTGCTTGCTTGTACAATCCACTTGTCTTGTCTTGCATCATGTCTAGGACGTGACTTTCTGGGTACCACGGCCAGGGACTCGCGCTAAATTGGATTAGGCTAATGATTAGATCAAACTAGAACATGGAGAATTCCCAGTCACAGGCAATCTCGTTATCTGGGCGCCTTAATGGACTTGTAGCTTGCCGACGAGTAGAGCACATTTCCAGCACACTGTCATATGTTGCACCCTCTAAGTCACCTAAGGGTACATTTGTCTTCCGGGCAATGTACCCACCTATAACTCTCAACCCGCGGAAGGATAACTGGATAGTCTGCAGGGCTTGGGACTGGAAATTCTCACTTGCATCTTGTTAGTAATTAGGCTTGTGATAACCCTAGTTAGTTAAAGTAGTAAGCCGTAGTACTTGCCTGGCCGATTGTGAATAAATGGTGTCCAGCTCTGTCTAAGTCTTGTCTAGCCCCTGCACCTGGAACTCTTGATCTTGATTGCTTTACTTATTTCTTAACGATAAATGAGTAGAGACAGTGAGCTATTCAGGCGAAGGGTTACAACCCCGGTCCTTGTCTGGTTTAAGGATTGTAACCTGGCTCCCGGAATGGTTTCATGTCCCTAGTCGTTTATCGCCCTGTGTACTTTACTACTTGTACTTCTTTTATTCTTATGTTCTGATATGCTGGCTTTCGTTCTTATTTGTGGCCTCTTTTGTGGCACTTGCTCTTTCTGGGGTTTGACCCAGCTGGTTTTGTGTGGCCAGATTTCGGAGCAGCTCCCGAGGATCTACCAAGCTTCCAGCCCAATGGTGAACACTAGACGGAACCTGGGCTACGAGTGGGTTTTCCCTTTTTGTTTCACCCACTTATATGTAAATTTATTCTTTTGAGGCGTTTAGCCGACGAGCACCTGTTAGCTCGATGCACATTTACTTACTGTCTGCCTACGGGCTGTAAACATGATTAACAAATCCTAGGGTTGATCATGTATGACTGAACTCTTGCTAGTCCTATCATTTTGTACGACTAGCTTCATGATCATCCAATATGTAATATTTGGGACGCCTTATATATATATATATTTGATGCTCTAACATCTTGTAACTCTGTTAATTGCTTGAGATTGAGACAATAGGCTTGACCTTAAGAGACTGCTGGCTTGTAGTAAACCCTCATATCTAGACAGCCGTGACCGTATAGTTGAGATGTATTCTATTTCAATATACGTAGCTGGCTGTGTCTGCCCCCGCTCTCCAGTATTCTGGTTCTGGGGCGTGACAGTACGGCATCACGTCGGGTGACGACTATCAATTCTTTAGAATTAGGATGTGACATAATGGTATCAGAGCACGACTTTACGTTCTTTGGCCTCTCATTTTTAGTATCTTACCCTTGATCCCATGTCGATGAGATGAGTTGTTCTATACAGTGAGTTCATAATATATTTGAGACTAATATGAGTTGCCTTCTAATCCCAGAAGTCGGAGAAGCTACAGACGTGAACGAAGAGAGTGCTTCGAGCGGCTCGAGTAGCTCAAGGGCTGAACCCTTGAACGCCCCCATGGAACAGATGTTACGTATGCTGGAGGCATAATAATGTCAAGTCGAGGCCAACCAATGCCAAATTGAATAACATCAACGGCAGGTTGAGACCCGGCAGAGGCAAGTTGAGGCACAGTAGGCTCAGTTTGAAAACCGATTCGAGACACAATTCAAGATACAACAAAAGCAGTTTGATACCCTTCAGCTGATTATCCAAATAGTTGTGGCCAATAATAATTTTGCAACGATACATGTTGTAACCGAGCCTGCGGTTAGGGTTATATACTAAAAGCATCACTTTTGTAGTAACCTTATTTCCTTAAATTTTGAATAAGAATCATATGGGCAAATGTTTGCATATTGTATTTGTTGCAAGTGCTAATACAAATGTCTGATATTCTATATTGTAGATAATATGGTGTGTGGTGTCACACAGAAGATCATATTATCAGTTTTCTATGGAGTATATAAATAGTTCACAACCTAGATGGACTTGGACAATCTATTGGAAAGGTTGTAGTGTAATCTGGTATTAGTCTATCTTGATTATAGGTTTACACTAGTACACTTTGTGTGTATTGAACATGACCACTTGAGGTTGTTCTCTTTGTACTGACTACATAAGAGAACAAACACCTCTGTTATTATGGATGCTTGTACTCTTAATCCGGATATAATAACGAACATGTATATGCAGTATGCATTACTTTGACTCATAAAAGAGTGAGATTCATTATGGATCAACAACCTCTATGAATTGGGTAATAATATTGTATGTATGATGGTCTGTTGATTATAAATAGAATCCATGTCCCGATACATCGGGTTGATGATGTCCTCTTAAGGAGCTCATAAGGATTGTCACGCAAACCCTGCAGGTGGATTATATCCGACATGACAAATAAAGTTGAGCGGTACTACTTAAGGATAAAAGATGTCGAATTAATATAGTTGTCAGTAACTTAATTTGATCGACGGACATACGATATCTTAACATGGGGAGCCAAACGAGCATATAATAAAAGGAGCCCACAAACATAATTTGGGATTAGGAAGGTAGTACAACAATAGCTCATTAGTGGATCGAGCTATTGTTAATGGGCCTGGATTGTGTGTTCGGACTGAATACGGGATATCCAGATCCGTTAGGAGGCCTAACCCTAATTTCTCCTCATGGTCCCTGCCGTAGCCTATATATATCCTCTATTCTCTGGCCGCCAGATTACTGATCAGAAATCTGAAATTTTCTCTAAATTCGTGATTCACGTAAGGAGAGAAAGAGAGTGCTGCCGAGAAGAAGAAAAGGTTGGGAGATCGTCGCCCACACGACGTCCAACTCGAGGAAGGAATACGTGCAGAAGATCTTGGGGTCGTCCGCTCGAGATTGCCAGGAATTACTTGTCTCCTTTCCGCCGCAGGTATAATTCGTGAACCCTAGTTTTCGCCTATGAAGGGTTAGAACACGTATTAGATCTGTTTAACTTTCTATCGATCAATACACACACCAAAGAAAGGGTCCTGGGAATCCCCAGTTCCATCAATTGGTATCAGAGTCACTTTGGATCTACGTATTGATTGATACGTCCATGTTGTCCAATAAAACCTGTGCTATGTAATAGTCGGTAGATGTAGATCTGTTCTAACTCAATTTTGCAGGCATCTTAGATCCAACTATTATGGTCCAATGCATATTTTTTTGATTGTGTTGTTTTAAACCACGGACATGTCGTGGATGTTGTTGTTGCTGTGGATGTAATTAAAATCACGAGGGTTGATCGTGCTTATTAATTTAATTTTTCAATCTAGATTATGTGTGAACTCCTTCGGGAGGCATAGGATTGATGTAATTTTAATTATTTTTGATCAATCGTGATGGCGGTGGTGGCTGTTTTTGACGCCGAAAGAGATGCTGGTTTTAAGCAATCCAGAGGCAGACAGATGATTTTCGATGAAGGAATCGACCGCCAAAACCTAAAAAAAAACCAAGCCTACATTAAAAAAACCAAGCCTAAAAAAAACCCCGTATAGATCTGCGCAGCGCCAAATTTTGGATTCGGATAGTTGAGGACGGAGCAACAAAGATGACCATAATAGTTGGATATTTTCTCTTATTTTTGTCATTTTGCTTTTTCTGATTATACATGTTTATTATTGTGTGGTTGTTTTTTTGAAAAACCAAGCCTATATTAATAATGGATAACATGGACATAATATCAACTAGTAGAAAAACCCTCATTGTTAAATAACTAAGTGGAAGAGGATTTTTATTTAGTATAAATCCTATGGTCTCCATTACTGGTTTGTAGGTGATGTAATTATACTCGCGTATTGGCTTTAGTTCTTTCCTCCATATCGGATGAGTATAATTATGGATCACCAGTACAAACTTCCTTAGGGATAATTATAGAAAGTTACCTAGTATGTGTTCACTTCTCCATCTGAAGGAACTCATTACAAGGTAATGGACTTAGTATTAAGTAATGGTATACACTTAGATACAAATAATGGTATCCTCCCCATTGGAGTCACTGCTATTATTTGTATGACCAGAGCAAGACCAGCATATTAATTTTATTTGTCATAAAGTTATATTGACATGATAGTAAAATTAATAAGAAAAATCTACTTGAACAAAGTTGAATTTGTATACGTCCACACTATCATGGCATGCTAAATTCATGGTGTTCAAGGTGTTGGTGAATTTCTTATTATTATTTTGAGGGAATCAATATTTAGTTAATTCAAAAAGTTTTTTTGCCCTACATAATTTTATTTATGTGATTCTCAGGATTTCAAAAATGGGTTCTTTCACTCCACTTATGGTGATTCTTAAAGAAAACAAACTTACTGGACCTAATTATGTTGACTGGAAACGTAATTTGGACATTGTTCTGACTGCTGAAGAGTACAAATATGTACTTGTGAGGAATGCCCACCTAAGCCTGATGCTAACTCTGAAGAAAAGGTCAAAGAGGCTTATAAGAAGTGGAAAAAGGCAGATGAGATGACGCGGTGTTACATTCTGGCATCTACGTCAAATGTACTGCAACATCAGCATCAGGCCATGGCCACAGCTTATGACATGATGTATAACCTCAAGGAACTCTTCGGACATCAGAGTAGAGCAGCTAGGCAGTTTGCTATGAAAAGTTTGATGAATACAAAAATGACTGAGGGTACACCAGTAAGGGATCATGTTCTCAAGATGATGGGTCATCTAAATGAGATGGAGATCCTTAGAGCTGAAATCGATGGGGAAACCCAGGTCGATATCATTCTCGGGACTCTGCCTAAAGTTTTGACAATTTCTGCCTTAATTACAACATGAACAAAAGGTTGTATAGTTTGACAGAACTTGCAAAAGAGCTACAGGATGCTGAATCTCTTTTTAGGCAGAGTGGTCATGTTTTTGTTTCTGAAAAGGCTTCTACTTCTAAGCCAAAAGGCGGTAAGAAGAAGAATAACATTCAGAAACAGGCAAACTCAGCAAAGAAGGGCATGGGACCTCAAGGCGCGGTGAAAAAGCCGAAAGGCAAATGTTTCTAGTGCAAAGGGTCAGGACATTGGAAGACTGATTGTCCACTTCTCAAACAAGGGAACAAAGAAGGTATATCTCATTTACTAGTAGTTGAAACATGTTTAGCGGTGTTATCTACCGGCACCTGGTGTGTAGATACAGGAGCCACTAATCATGTCTGCAATACATTGCAGGGGTTCCAGGAAACCAGACGGCTCAGTGATGGAGAGATATGCTTGTTCATGGGTGATGCTACAAAAGTATCGGTCGTTGCATTAGGAGATGTTACTTTATCTTTTGGTAGAAATAAGTCTTTGACATTGAGAGATTGTCTTTATGCACCTTCACTTAGAAGGAATTTAGTTTATGTTTCTATGTTAGTTAAGGATGGATATTCAATTTATTTTAATGACAATATTGTTATTAGAAAGAATAAACATTTTATCTGTTCTGGTGCATTGGTTGATAATTTGTATGTCATTAATCCTATTTCGCCCACAATACAACTTATGGAAATGAATAATATGTCATCTAACTTAAATAAGAGAAAAGAACCTTCTTGTATGAACCAAACATATCTTTGGCACTTACGATTGGGGCCTATTAACCTAAGAAGGATTCAAAGACTGGTTGAAGATGGACCTTTGAGTTCATTGGAAGTGGAGGCACTACCAGTTTGTGAATCCTGCTTGGAAGGTAAAATGACCAAAAGGCCTTTTACGGCAAAGAGGTATAGGGCCAAAGATGTGTTGGAATTGGTTCATTCTGATTTGTGTGGACCCATGACTATCCAAGCTAGAGGTGGCTTTGAATATTTTGTCACATTTATTGACGATTATTCAAGGTATGGATACATTTATTTGATGCGCCGTAAGTCTGAGTGCTTTAAGAAATTCAAAGAGTACAAGGCTGAAATGGAGAAACGTCATAAAAAATATATCAAGTCATTACGATCAGATCGTGGTGGCGAGTACCTCTTTGGAGAGTTTAGGGATTATTTATCAGAGGCTGGGATTGCATCCCAATTGACTGCACCTGGAACGCCCCAACAGAATGGTGTAGCCGAAAGAAGAAATAGAACTCTTATGGAGATGGTTAGATCAATGATGAGTTATTCGAATTTGCCAGATTCATTTTGGGGATGTGACTTAGAGACTGCAGCTTATATTTTGAACATGGTTCCTTCTAAGTCAGTACCTCTTACTCCCACAAAGCTGTGGATTGGGCGCAAGCCTAGTCTGAAACATGTTCGCATTTGGGGTAGTCCAGCACATGTGCTGAATAGGAAAGCAGATAAGTTGGATTCTCGTACAGAAGTACGCTTGTTTGCAGGCTATCCAAGAGGAACGAAAGGAGGTTTATTTTATAGTCCTAAGGATCAGAAGGTCATTGTTAGCACCAATGCCCGATTCTTAGAGGAAGACTATGTGATGAACCATAAACCCACAAGTAGAGTTGTTCTAGAAGAACTGAGACGTAAGACACCAAGTACTTCAATACCAACAGTACAAGAGGATGAACCACAAATAACTGCACAACGTGTCATAAATGTTACACCACAACCGATAGTGCCTCGTCGTGGGAGGGTTGTGATACAACCTGATAGATATATGTTCTTGGGAGAGTCGTCAGACTTCGTCCCTGAGGAACAAGATTATGATCCCTGTACCTACAATGAAGCACTCCAAGATAAAGATGCAGAGTCTTGGCAAAAAACAATGATATCTGAAATAGAATCTATGGATTCTAATCAGGTCTGGGAGCTTGTAGAACCACCCGTTGGTATAAAAGCCATTGGATGCAAGTGGGTCTATAAGAGAAAAAGAGGATCAGACGGTAAGGTTGAAACCTTTAAAGCTCGGCTTGTAGCAAAAGGTTTTACTCAAAGAGAGGGTATCGATTATGAGGAAACCTTTTCTCCTGTAGCCATGCTTAAGTCTATTCGGATTCTTTTATCTATTGTAGCTCATCTCGATTATGAGATTTGGCAAATGGATGTCAAGACAGCTTTTCTTAATAGAAGTCTTGAGGAAGACATCTATATGAAGCAACCAGATGGGTTCATTGAAAAGGGCCAGGAGCATCTTGTTTGTAAGCTCAAAAAGTCCATTTATGGACTTAAGCAAGCTTCCAGATCTTGGAACATATGTTTAGATCAGGCGATAAAATCCTATGGATTTGATCAATATCAGGATGAATCATGTGTATACAGAAAGTGTGACGGAAACGTGGTGGTGTTCCTAGTACTTTATATGGATGACATCTTGCTAATTGGAAACAATGTGAAGGTATTATCTGATGTAAGGGTATGGTTATCCAAACAGTTTGATATGAAGGACTTAGGAGAAGTAGGTCACATCCTTGGGTTCAAAGTTCTACGAGATCGCAAGAAAAGGATGTTAGGCTTATCCCAAGCTTCCTATATCGATACTGTACTAAATCGTTTTAGTATGCAAAATTCTAAGAAAGGTTTCTTACCTTTTTGACATGGAATTGCTCTATCAAAGGAGCAGTGTCCGAGGACACCTAAAGAGATAGAGAACATGAAGGCAGTTCCTTATGCTTCAGCAGTAGGAAGCTTAATGTATGCAATGCTATGTACGAGACCAGACATCTGCTTTGCCGTAGGCATGGTCAGCAGATATCAGTCTAACCTAGGACAAGAGCACTGGACTGCCTTAAAGCATATTTTGAAGTACCTGAAAAGGACTAAAGAGTATATGCTAGTTTACCAGGCAGATAGTTTAGTTCCCTTGGGGTATACAGACTCAGATTTTCAGTCAGATAGGGATTCCAGGAAATCTACCTCAGGTTATGTGTTTACTTTGGGAGGTGGAGCCATTGTGTGGAGGAGTATCGAGCAAAAATGTATTACTGATTCCACCATGGAAGCCGAGTATGTGGCAGCCTCTGAGGCAGCCAAAGAAGCGGTTTGGCTCAAAAACTTTCTGTTGGACTTGGATGTGGTACCTAGTTTGCCTAAGTCTATTACACTTTATTGTGATAATAGTGGTGCAGTTGCAAACTCGAAGGAACCACGAGCCCATAAGACAGGCAAACACATTGAGCGCAAGTACCACCTGATACGAGATTTCGTAAAGAAAGGAAAAGTTGCTGTGATCAAGATAGCATCAGCCGACAACCTAGCTGATCCCTTTACAAAGAGCTTACCAGCTAAGGCTTTTGACAGTCATGTTGAGGGAATGAGAGTCAGATGTGTAGCAGCATGGCTTTAAGTATAAGTGGAAGATTTGTAACAGTATACTGAAAAGCAATGCTTTGAGTATAAGTGGGAGATTGTTAGGGTTATATACTAAAAGCATCACTTTTGTAGTAACCTTATTTCCTTAAATTTTGAATGAGAATCATATGGGCAAATGTTTGCATATTGTATTTGTTGCAAGTGTTAATGCAAATGTCTGATATTCTATATTGTAGATAATATGGTGTGTGGTGTCACACAGAAGATCATATTATCAGTTTTCAATAGAGTATATAAATAGTTCACAACCTAGATGGACTTGGACAATCTATTGGAAAGGTTGTAGTATAATCTGGTATTAGTCTATCTTGACTATAGGTTTACACTAGTACACTTTGTGTGTATTGAACATGACCACTTGAGGTTGTTCTCTTTGTACTGACTACATAAGAGAACAAACACCTCTGTTATTATGGATGCTTGTACTCTTAATCCGGATATAATAACGGATAAGTATATGCAGTGTACATTACTTTGACTCATAAAAGAGTGAGATTCATTATGGATCAACAACCTCTATGAATTGGGTAATAACATTGTATGTATAATGGGCTGTTGATTATAAATAGAATCCATGTCCCGATACATCGGGTTGATGATGTCCTCTTAAGGAGCTCATAAGGATTGTTATGTAAACCCTGTAGGTGGATTATATCCGACATGACAAATAAAGTTGAGCGGTACTACTTAAGGATAACAGATGTCGAATCAATATAGTTGTCAGTAACTTAATTTGATCGACGGACATACGATATCTTAACATGGAGAGCCAAACGAGCATATAATAAAAGGAGCCCACAAACATAATTTGGGATTAGGGAGGTAGTGTAACAATAGCTCATTAGTGGACCGAGCTATTGTTAATGGGCCTGGATTGTGTGTTCGGGCTGAACACGGGATATCCAGATCCGTTAGGAGGCCTAACCCTAATTTTTTCTCATGGTCCCTGCCGTAGCCTATATATATCCTCTATTCTCTGGCCGCCAGATTACTGATCAGAAATCTGAAATTTTCTCTAAATTCGTGATTCATGTAAGGAGAGAAAGAAAGTGCTGCCAAGGAAAAGAAAAGGTTGGGAGATCGTCGCCCACACGACGTCCAACTCGAGGAAGGAATACGTGTAGAAGATCTTGGGGTTGTCCGCTCGAGATTGCCAGGAATTACTTGTCTCCTTTCCGCCGCAGGTATAATTCGTGAACCCTAGTTTTCGCCTATGAAGGGTTAGAACACGTATTAGATCTGTTTAACTTTCTTTCGATCAATACGCACACCAAAGGAAGGGTCCTGGGAATCCCCAGTTCCATCACCTGCAGCCCGATCGATTAAAGTCGAACTGGATGAGCCCAAGCGCCAACCTGCAATACCAATAAGTTTCAACTTTGAGGTGTGAAAAATCAAGAAAAATTGAAAACTTCTAGGCATCGATGAGTCCAAGAGAGTCGTATGCGCTCAACTTCAACGCTGATTGAACACGCACGATTGGTGGGCCGTGCAAATAAGCACCCTCCAACATGATGATGAGATGGCGACGATCACTTGGGCCACCTTCCAAAAGGCATTCAAAATTGAGTATCTTTCCGCAGTCGTTCGACAAGAGAAGGAGAATAAATTCATGCAGTTAAGGCAAAGGAACATGACGGTGTGGCAGTACGCAACAGTGCCCAACAAATTAGCCAAGTTTGCTGGAGCATTCGTACCCCCCACGGATAGTGCCCAACAAATTGGCCAAGGGGCCACTTTCGTAGAGATTGTTTAAAGCGTAGAAGAAACCTGAACGTGCCTCAGCATCATTATCACCGTCCAGAGAATGAAGGTACAGTGCCCCAAGCTTAACATCTTGGACATAAAATGGCCAAGACCGTTGCCCCAATGCTTAAGGGCGTATCTACGCCATGACTCGAGATGAGGTATTTTCCTCAGATATAGTAGTGGTAGGTATATTACTCTATAATAATAAGCTTGCTCACGTAGTATTTAATTTGGGTGCCATACATAGCTTTCTATCGACGGACTATACTATTGAACACAAAATTCCTATAACACTGCTAGGCCTTAATCTTAGTTTTAACATACCATCAGGCACGTCACTACTTGTATACTTAGGGTGCAGAGGCGGAATCATCTGTATCGGGGGTAAAAAGGTGTATATTGATACGATAGTTCTATATATTATGGACTACGGTATCATATTAGGAATGGATTGGTTCGGCGCTTGAAATGCCACCATTGACTATGTAGGAAATAAGCTCACTTTATGCATACCTGAAGTGACCTAATTCTGCTACTCGTATGTTAAAGTGTCGACAACATGAATGGTGATCTCGACAATTTTTGCTCAAAAGATGCTGTATTTCGGCTGTGAAGGATACTTGGCATCCATTTACGACACAAGACAGGATAGTACAAATACAGGTCAAATCGAAGTTGTGGCAGAATTCCTCCAACATATTCTCGAACAAGTTATCTGGTATGCCACCTGATCGAAAAAATCAAATTCACCATTGATACCTTTTTTAACACCCGATCGATTTCCAAGGCTCCGTACAGAATGGCCCCTACAGAGTTGAAGGAACTCAAGATCCAGTTGAAAGAGTTGCTCGACAAGGGATTCATCCGGCCTAGTGATTCGCCATGAGGAGCACCCATATCGTTTGTAAAGAAGAAAGATGGGTCGATGCGTCTGTGCATTGCCTACCGAGAGTTGGATAAAGCTACCTTTTGAAACAAATTTCCATTGTCCTGTATAGACGACTTGTTCGATTAGCTACAAGGCGCCTTAGTGTTTTTGAATATTGATCTTCGCTCGGGTTACCACCAACTAAAGATCAAGCCAGAGAACGTGTCAAAATCAGCCTTTCGCAGTCGATACGGCCATTATAAGTTTCTAGTAATGTCATTTGACCTAACAAACGCCTTCGCTGCCTTCATAGATTTAATGAATCAGGTGTTTCGACCCTTTCTCGACAATTCGTAGTAGTTTCATCGACGACATTCTCGTCTACTTGAAGGATAAGGCGCAACATGCAGAGCATCTGAGGATCATACTCCAAACTCTTTGAGATAATCAGTTATATGCAAAGTAGAGCAAGTGCGACTTCTGGCTGAGCAGTATTTCATTTCTTGTGCACATCATTTTTGCTGAAGATATTATAGTTGATCCGAGAAAAGTTGACGCTGTTGTTGATTGGAAGCGGCCTGCGTCAGCTAGTGAGATTCGAAGTTTTCTTGGTTTGGCGGGATACTACAGACAATCTGTGAAGGACTTCACAAAGATTGCATCGCCCTTGACTTGCCACACTTAAAAAGGAGTCGCGTATGAGCGGTCAGACGACTGTAAAGCTTCCTTTCAAGAGCTGAAGCAGCGGCTCATTTTGGCCCCCATACTCGTACTTTCGGATGGGGTAGAGGGTTTTAAAATCTTTAGAGATGCTTTAGGCTAGGGCTTGGGATGTGTGCTCATGCAGCGAAATAAGGTGATATCGCCTCAAAACAATTGATGCCGCACGAGAAAAACTATCCCATGCATGACTTGGAGCTAGCGGCGTTGTGTTTGTATTAAAATTATAGTGACACTACCTTTATGGCGTGGCATGCAACATCTACACTAATCACAAAAGCCTCAAGTATCTTTTCACTCAGAAAGAGCTAAACTTACGGCAAAGGTGTTGGCAAGAACTAATCAAGGACTATGACTTGACGATTGACTATACGTTGGACAAAGGAAATGTTGTGGCAGACACTCTGAGTCAGAAATACATTGTCTCGCTATCCATTAACAGCAGGCTAGTACGGGACCTAGATAACATGGGTATCGACCTCTGGGTTTCATTCAAGGGAGTGCAGTTGGTGCAACTATAGCTAAAGCCAAGCTTACGGGAAAATATCAAGATCACTTAGAAGGACTATCCGTACTTGAAGAAGATACGAGAGCTAATTTTAACGGGTAGGGCGACCGACTTTATGGAAGATGAGATCGGGGTACTATGATTGAAAGGTCGACTATATATTCTAGATGACTCAAAACTCAGAAAGAAAATAATGTCGGAGGCGCATTACGTGAAGTATTCCTTGTATCCTGGCAGCACAAAAATGTATAAGGACCTTCTGGTGGCACGAAATGAAGAGGGATGTGGCACTCATCGTGTCACAAAGCATTGCCTGTCAGTGGATGAAAGCTGAGCATCAGCGACCGGTCAGGGAGATATAGAATCCGGTAATTCTGGAATGGAAGTGGGAGCACGTGAGCATGGATTTTGTTGTTAGCTTGCCAAAGATGCCACGAGGAATGATGTCGTCTGGGTCATCATTCGATCGACTAACCAAGTCTACGCATTTCATTTCCATCAAAGTTACTTAGAGCATCGAACACCTAGCTGATATATACCTCGACGAGATAGTGCGGCTACACAGAGTTCCAGAATCCATCATCTCAGATTGGGATGGACGATTTTTGTTGTGCTTCTGGAGTAGCCTTCAGTCGGCTTTGGGTACTAAGTTGAAGTTTAGCACGGCTTACCTTTCTCAGAACGACGGTCGAACGGAGCGCGTGAACCAAATTCTCAAAGATATGCTACGGCTCTGCATAATTGACTTGAATTCGAGTTGGAACGTCCATCTACCTTTGCCCGAATTTGCATACAATAAAAACTATCAAT
Organism: Iris pallida; assembly: GCA_029216955.1. Classification (NCBI taxonomy): domain Eukaryota; kingdom Viridiplantae; phylum Streptophyta; class Magnoliopsida; order Asparagales; family Iridaceae; genus Iris; species Iris pallida. Next base: position 3,101,574 of record JANAVB010013398.1, read on the forward strand.
CCAACATTCAGCCGGCTTCGTACGAAGCCTTATACGGATGGAAGTGCATATCACCATTTGCTGAGATAAAGTCGGAGAGCGGCATATTCTTGGTCCAGAGCTGGTAGAAAAAACCATAGAGAAGGTCAGACTTATTCGGAAAAGACTAAAGGTAGCACAGAGTCGACATAAGAGCCACGTCGACACCCCTCAGCGGCCATACGAGTTACTAGAGGGGGATCACGTATTTCTGAAGGTAACTCCCTTTGCAGAAAGTTACCAGGTTCGGAGCAAAGAAAAAGCTGAGTCCGAGATTTGTTGGTCCTTTATATTAAAGTGAGTCGTCCCAGTAGCTTACCAAATCGTGTTGCCATCAGATGTGCATGATATCTTCTATGTCTCTCAGTTATGGAAGTACGTATATGATCCAAGCCACATAGTAAATTTTGGTCAGTTAGAGCTGAAGGCAGACTTATCGTACGTGGAAGACCTGAGAAGATCTTAGAGCACAAGGATGAATTGCTTCGAAATCGTATGATCCCTCTCATTTGCGTACTCTAGAGGAACCATTCGGTCAAGGATTCAACCTGGAAACTCAAATCAGAGATGAAGTAGAAGTTCCCTTCATTGTTTTCTTAGATGTAGGTTTTATTCTTAAGTTTCAAGGACGAAACTTTTTTAGTTGGTTAAGATGTAGTGCCCCATCCCAGCTCCATGCCTCGTTCTCCATTTCGATGTGGAAAACGTGGTTATGAAACACTGTCACTATAGATTGGTTGAGAGCGATTGAATTAAAATTATTTCCTCGTTATAGAATGGTTTATTCAGAATCAAGTCACATATTCAACGGGTTGTGCCTCGAGGATGGACTCTGCGGCTGAGTCGGGAGAGACCTTCAATTGCTCTATTTTTCATGTCGTACTTGTTTCTTTGGCTTTGGCTTTGTTTTTATAATGTATTTTCGTGAATATTTTTGATGGATTTTATTGCTTACATTCTTCGAACTTCGTATTTTATATCAAACTCGGAATAGAATGTGTTGCTTGTGTGATTTCAGGTAATCGGGTAGGCGCCATCTAGCGCAACAAGACCTTCTTTCCTTTCGTCTCAAACAATCAAAGTGAGTGGCTGACTGTCACGACCTGCACCCAGTGTAGGGGCACGAGAAGTGGTTACGTCCAGCCTACACCACAGTATCGGCAGTAGAACGCTGTCCTAGGTCACATGCATCTAACAGTTATAAGGTACCTATACAGTATATACACTCCGAATGGAGGTGACATAATAAAGTACAACTCAATCACAACTAAGAAAGAAAGTATGATAAGATAGAATAGATGAAATCACAGAATCCACAGATGATAAATACAGATAAGAGAGATAGCTAGAAGTCTAAGATAACAACACCACAAATCCAGAATACAAATCTCTAAATAAGTACAAGTGTATCCAACAAATAGAATGATAAATAGACACTAGTCTAGCTAACTAGCCTAGTCTACTAGGGTAATATCATCTGCAAGTGCTGGGTCCTCCTGAGAGTCCAGCTCACATGTGTTATCTAGGCCTGTTCCGTAATAAGTGGGACACAGCTCCTCAAGGTCATCTATAATATTTCAACAGGTCCAGTCAGGACGGGAGCGAGCACAGTACATCTCACACAGTTTATATCATGATAGGAATATAATACCGGCAATAGAGTAAGATACATGAAACGCTGAAGAGTATACATGAGTAAAAGAGAAGACTGTAATGAAATATCTACTATAAGTAAAGAGCTACAGTGAACTAGTGATTTAGAGTACAAGCTAGACATGTGAAAGGCTTGATAATAAACATGAGAGGATGTACATGGCTATACTACTTTGGAAATTATCCACATGACTATTTATACTCTCCCGTACCCCAATAAATATACAAGGATCCGTTCAAGTTATGTTATTGTACATAATTTTACATGGGGGCCCATAAATGGGTACACATGAATATAAACGTGGGGGCTCCGTGAACATGAGAGTACATGAATCACGAGAGTGCACATGAATGGTGAAAGCACAAGAATATATGATAAAAGTGAAACGCACATGACATGATGTATCTGATGCTTCCGAGGGGGATAACATCGTATGAAAAGATCCATATAGTACTAATCCATGTTTCTATCATGTCAGCATCAAGTAAAATAATGTAGAGCAAGAATATAGTCCTAGCAAGTATGAAACGGTCAGAGAATGTACTCGCCTGATATCTTGAGTGTCTGAATGAAATACTGCCTGAGGAGTGGTATATGGCTCCTATTCAGAACAGTACAAGTCACAACATATCCAAATTGGTAAAATATACTGTTACGATGCATTCTACATGATGTTTGGGTTAACTAGGCTAAAGTCAACCCTTGGTCAACTCTAGTTAAACTACTCTAGTCAAACTAGGTCAACTAGGTCAAACTTAGCCCAACAAGTCTTACTAGGCCTAACCAAGACTATCCTAGCAAGTGCACATCAATACAAGTCACACAAGTTTACATCACCCTACTCATGTGTATTCCATATACATAACTACACATTAGGATACCATAGCCTATATGCCAACACACCTATATAGGCAATACATACATATCAATTACCATATATACATACATTCTAATTATATGGACAATGTGCAATATCTATATTATATTACATTTCACACAAGGATTATATATATATATATATATATACAATAGAAGATGGGGAACAAGGCATATGTGTGTGTGTCATGTGGTATTAATGCACTTAGGTTCCTGTGTGTGGCATGGGTGAGTGAGAGTGCAATGTGTGTCAATCTCATATTTTGTGTGAGTGTGTGAGTGATATGGTGCAAGTGCTCAGGTTTTACAGTTTAATAATGCAGAGATGTGTGGACTTACGAGTTTGTGTGTGTAGATACATAGTGTCTCAGATTAACAGTGTATAGATGTCAACAATGTTCTTAGTTTAGGGGTGTGTGTGTGTCTAGATAGTTTTCTGTGTGTGTGTGCCATATAGGAGAAGACAGTGCATAGAGAGTGTCATCTATTCTCAGATTTTAGAACAATGTGCAAAAGTGTGTCCTATGCGTGTCTACATTGAACTACCAACCAAAACAATGTGTGACTGTGTGTAGATAGGTATTCAAATCAGTGTGTATGTGACATGTTCTCAGGTTCAGATCATAGGTTCCAGATTTCTCAGTTGATCAGGAACAAAGCAATGTGCAAATGTGTGTTTAATCACATGGTTCAAAATTTCAGGAAAACAGTGCCTATAACAGTGAATGTGGCTTGTAATGATATTTTCAGGTTCACAAACAGTATGTGTGTGTAAATGCTATATGTGTTCTCAACAGTGTGTATCAGTTGACAGTGTATCATTTCAAGCAAGTTCAAAGCCCAATGCAAATTCGAACTGAATTCCTATGCTATCTAAACCCTAGCATTCTAAGCTAATCCCAGATGTGTACAAGTGAATCTAAATTTGAATTAAACACACAAAACAAAATAGTTAACCGACATTAATCTCAGGAACCTATCGACATTTTACATCTATCAGAGAATATAGGGAATCGATAAATCGAATTAGAAATAGCAGCTAATTTACAATTTAATAGGTTGGTAATTGGAGACACATATGTGCACGTGTAGTAGGGGTGTACCAGTGTCCAGGAACTGGACACAAATCTTGTCAAATCACTCCACGTAAACAGGCACAAAACTGTGTACTGACAGCGTCATGCACGCGTTCACAGCACTTGTGGACACGACACGACGTGAAATAGGACACATACTCGTGTCTAGGGGTTCGCCTAGGATAGGGCTAGGATTAGGTCACCCTAAGTCGTGTACAAAACGTGTCCTCGTGTGACACGAAGACAGTGTCAGCCGCCATTGGCCGACTGTGCACTGACAGTGTAAATTTCGTGCGACTCAAATATCTCTCTAACCACTCAATAATATCTAATGAAATTTAATGCTCTATATGTCAGTCACCTCGTGCACGTACACTCCAATTTGGGTGTCATGATGTGCTGTGTCCAACGAGAAAATAGATACGGGTAGCAGGACATTTGGCCGAGCCCCCGTGCTGCGTGTCCAGAGTGTTTTAGGACACGAAAACCAACACAAATACAAGTCAGTCTACACAAACATTATAGTACACATATAGATCTACTAATCCATGCAATTAGTTCAACAAAAATCGAAAATAAAATCCTAAAAGGCATTCTATCAAACACCTACACATACACTATGACACGTGTCCGATACGGACACCAAATGGACATGAATTCTGATGGAACTGGGGACTCCCAGGACCCTTCCTTTGGTGTGCGTATTGATCGATAGAAAGTTAAACAGATCTAATACGTGTTCTAACCCTTCATAGGCGGAAACTAGGGTTCACGAATTATACCTGCGGCAGAAAGGAGACAAGTAATTCCTGGCAATCTCGAGCGGACGACCCCAAGATCTTCTACACGTATTCCTTCCTCGAGTTGGACATCGTGTGGGCGACGATCTTCCAACCTTTTCTTGTCCTTGGCAGCCCTCTCTTTCTTTCCTTACTGAGTCACGAATTTAGAGAAAATTTCCGATTTTTGATCAGTAATCTGGCGGCCAGAGAATAGAGGATATATATAGGCTACGGCAGGGACCATGAGGAGAAATTAGGGTTAGGCCTCCTAACGGATCTGGATATCCCGTATTCAGCCCGAACACACAATCCAGGCCCATTAACAATAGCTCGGTCCACTAATGAGCTATTGTTGCACTACCTCCCTAATCCCAAATTATGTTTGTGGGCTCCTTTTATTATATGCTCGTTTGGCTCCCCATGTTAAGATATCGTATGTCCGTCGATCAAATTAAGTTACTGACAACTATATTGATTCGACATCTTTTATCCTTAAGTAGTACCGCTCAACTTTATTTGTCATGTCGGATATAATCCACCTACAGAGTTTACATGACAATCCTTATGAGCTCCTTAAGAGGACATCATCAACCCGATGTATCGGGACATGGATTCTATTTATAATCAACAGTCCATCATACATACAATGTTATTACCCAATTCATAGAGGTTGTTGATCCATAATGAATCTCACTCTTTTATGAGTCAAAGTAATGCACACTGCATATACATGTCCGTTATTATATCCGGATTAAGAGTACAAGCATCCATAATAACAGAGGTGTTTGTTCTCTTATGTAGTCAGTACAAAGAGAATAACCTCAAGTGGTCCTGTTCAATACATACAAAGTGTACTAGTGTAAACCTATAGTCAAGATAGACTAATACCAGATTACACTACAACCTTTCCAATAGATTGTCCAAGTCCATCTAGGTTGTGAACTATTTATATACTCCATAGGAAACTGATAATATGATCTTCTGTGTGACACCACACACCATATTATCTATAATATAGAATATCAGACATTTGCATTAACACTTGCAACAAGTACAATATGCAAACATTTGTCCATATGATTCTCATTCAAAATTTTAAGGAAATAAGGTTACTACAAAAGTGATGCTTTTAGTATATAACCCTAACATTATAGTACACATATAGATCTACTAATCCATGCAATTAGTTCAACAAAAATCGAAAATAAAATCCTAAGAGGCATTCTATCAAACACCTACACATACACTATGACACGTGTCCGATACGGACACCAAACGGACACGAATTCAACCCAAATTCTAGGGATAGCTAGGGGACACCTAGATCTAGTCTAATATGCAAAGAAATCAGAATATTAGCACAATTAGAGGGGTTTTACCTATAGGTGCAAATAGCAAGAAAAAACTTCAAATGGGGGGTGTTCTTCTTGATAGACAAATGCTCCAAATTAATCCAAAGCTGAGATTACTCTCCATGAACAACAATTAGAGGTTGATTAGATTCATATGCAAAAGATTTGGGTCAAAAGGGATTAAAAATGAGGAAGTTATGAATTAGGGAAAATTGCTATATACCTCTTTCTTCAATTTGTTGAAATATTACAAAAGAGGCAAGAACAATCAATGAGATGCTTTATAGGGGGAACCAATATTGGCCGGCCTAGGGAGTAGGAATTAGGGTTAGGGTTTCAAGTCATGGGCCATGGGCCAACTAGCACTAGTCATGAAATCAATTCACTAGTCTCAAGCCTATGAACCTATTCATTAAACCTCTTATTCAAATCTTGATTTCTAAATGACTAACTTAGGTTGACTTAAGTTAGACTAGGGTCACCTAATGCTAACCAAGTTACCATAGCTAGAGTCAACTCCTAGGTTAGTCTCCAAAGTCTCAAATAGCTAAAGTCAAAAATCGCAATCACCATATCAATAAATTAAAATAAATTCAAAAATTCACAATGACCAAAATACCCTCAATCTAAAATGTGGTAGCTAAAAATCTACCCTCCTTAAAAAAAAATTGTCCTCGAAATTAAAAGGCAAAACTAAACTGATGAGAAGGATAGACAATCATACCTCAAGGTCCAAAAATATAAGGATATCGCTCGCGCATCTCATCCTCCCGTTCCCAGGTAGACTCTCCTGGAGAATGATGCCTCCATACGACGCAAACCAAGGGTATCACCTAGTTTCTCAGTACCTTCTCTCGACGATCCAAAATCTCCACTGGCTGCTCTGGATAACTGAGAGTAGGTCCCACCTCAATCTCCAAATAATCAAGTACATGGCTAGGGTCAGTCACGTACCATCTCAACTGTGATACGTGGAATACGTTGTGGACACCCACTAGTACCGGTGGCAAGTCTAGCCTGTATGCCACATCATCGACTCTCCCACTGATCACGAAAGGTCCGATGAAGCGTGGGCTAAGCTTCCTACCTCCACCAAAACGTATGGTACCACGAGTCGGAGATATCCGCAGAAAAATCATGTCTCTGACCTAAACACGAACAAGGTCTCAAGTTACTAAATAATCAAACATGATCAAACAAACAACATTCAACCTACTTCTAATCCTATCTCCAGTCAACTAAGTCAAACATAGTCAATGGTCAACTACCGATCAACAACTGGTCAATTTGTCAACATCCAAGTACTTGGTCAACAACTGGTCAACTCAGTCAACTTGGACTATTGGGTCAATGGCTAATCTAGGATTTAGACTAAAATAGACTATAGTGCTAAAAAGGTATCAAGACCAACTAAATCCTAAGTTCAAAACATACACATGTATACTCTACATTAAACTAGACTCATAACTTCTAACCCATAACCATAACACATACTCTAAAACACCTCACATAACCCCATATATCTTACCCTCTAATACGCATATATCTCTAATGTAACCCATAGAACCCACACTTTTCTAAGTGTATCATCTGTGAATACATATAAACTAACCATTTCATATGCCTAATCGATATAATATATGCAGAACCCCTTAACCCATATTACTTATCACTTATATCCCTATAATATATACACAATGCATAGCATTAGCCTAACATAAAGGTTTACTAGTACAAGTAGCAATTTAACCAAAACAAAAGGGGCAGGACATGCAATGTGGTTAACCCTGGAAGCAGGACAATGCCTTGGACAGATAGTGTGACTGAACACAACATCCAACCTGAACTTAAATAAAAGGGCTTGGAACAATGCCTAAGTGGCTAAACTGGAACTGATACCCAACTAATGTCCTGTTATGAGATAAAATAGGGTGGATGCAGTGATGCAATGAATAAAGCTTGACAGTACAGTGTAATGATGCATGCAAATTACTGCATGCAGTGGAGAATGCCAGTTATACAAGACATCCAATGCAGGTATGAAAGGTGGTGAAGGTCTAAACTTATAATGAAATGAAGTCTGACACTACATATAGGTTGGGGAGGAAAGTTGAACCTAAGAAGCTATGGTGGGTTGCTCTATAGGGACAGGACCCTACATTGGCTGAGCAAATCATGAAAGGGGTTGAATTATAAAGGATGATGAGATGTGGTCAGGACATGGTCTCATGTTCTGATACTTGATGAGTGTCAGTAAAACTAATGAGGATATCAGGTAAACAGAACATGTAATGGTTAATATGATATACTGCAGGATATGCAAGTGGTGAAAGTATGTGAAGTACATGAATGAATGAGTGTATATGAATCAAGGATATATAAAGAATGTTATGTGAAGTGCAGGGCCTGTGCTAAGGTGCAGTGTGTCGAGGATATGAATGTGAACATGAGTGAATGGGTGTCAGAACATAAGTGCAGTGCCAATTTGTGTAGACATTTCAGGTATACATGGTACTAAGGTAGTGCAGTAGTTCATCTATATGCAGGATATGATCAAATTTGTAGGTTATATGCCTAAGTAGCAGGGAATGAAGTGTCAATTGCAAGAGAGTGAAGTGTGAATTGTGTATCTGAGTCTAATGTGTTAGTAAAGTCGTGTGATGATGATGAAGCACAAGATGGCATGTCCGAGTAGGACACGAAGGTCATGGGTGTAGGGTGTCATGTATAGGTCATGCATGTAAAGTTAGTTTTGAGAAAATAACTAATCTTGTGCTCATAATTTAAAAGTCATGGCAATGTGCATATGATAATCATAATTAAAGTGGGAATGGTCAATGACCTAAATTGGACCGAAAGTTGTGATATGAAAGTAGCACAAGGGAACAAGTTTGAGCGGGACATAATATATCAAGGTGAAGATAATCTTGTCTACTATAAACTCATGAAGGAAGTTTTTAAAGGTTTACATCTCTGACGTTCCAGAAATTAAAGTCACAGAAAGAATATTCGTCTACCTAGAATACTCTCTCTAGGGTTCCTTTCTAATCATTCTAGTCATACTACCGCACAAAGCAATCACAAGGTATCAAAACATACAAGCAATGTGGGTCAATTATCTTAAAAGATATGCTAAGGTCTAGGCTAAAATCTGGGTACTTTTGAGGCTCTAGGTGGAACTGGATACTGCTCCCTCAAGGTCTCAGCCTGAACTCTCTGTGTCTCTAACACATCCCGGAGAGTCCATATATCTGAGCTCCACCAGAAAACAACCCTCCCGAGAATATGGTATGGGGTACCACTATAGGAGGCAGAGGAAGACCCTCAGTCTCAGGTGAAACTACAGCTACACTCAAGGACATGCTCTGGTCATGGGTGCCCTACTGGAAAGGGTAAGAGAAAATAATAAGAAATTATCGAGGCTGTAAGGCAGACTAGCATCCTATATGAAAACTGGTAGGTATTATAAATAACGGGGGAATCATCTACAATGGATTATTATTCTAATACTAATGCCAACTATCATCTCTAGGGTACAGACACTCTACAAGTCATCGTATCATTACACTATGAAAGAACTACATAGGAATAAGCTCTACCAAACTAAAATATCCCTACTCTTAAGTTATTTGATGATGGAATACAATTTTATAACAACAGAAGGGTATTATAGAGAGATATATTTAAAATCCTTCTCAAGATACAGTCTGATAATCATATACGTCTGTCAAAAATCATGTTACTCAGGGTCCTCGCCATGCCAGTAAGCAAGGCTGCGATAAATGATAGATTCCATAACAGGGGTATGCACCTCTATAATCATGTCGTCTAGAATTATCGCTATGCCAACTAGTATAGCTGCGAGAAATTCCAAATCTGATAACCAAGATATGTACATCCAAAGTCAGGTCTCTACGTTTCCACCATGCCGTCTAATATGGCTACGATAAACTCCAGGTTCCATAATCAAGTAGACGTTTTACCATCCATGTTATTCTCGTCAACATATGTTATCAGAAAGTATCGTAACTCAGGCCATAAAATTCATCTCGATAGGAAAATCAAAATCAACAATGATCCATCAAAAATCAAATTCAATAACAAGGAGTAAGGGTGAACAAAACAAAGGAAGGGATTTCAATTAAAGTTTAAATAAGATTCTCAAGGGTTGTCCCAAGAATCTCTCAAAGAATCCTAACTGTGATTTGACTACCTTAAAAAAATATCCTAATCCTACTGCAGACTGCAGTGATACCCTAGTTCGAATACTACTGCATTTCTAAACTCGACCTACTTGGGCCACCACTAAAAACGTGCCACGACCTGTACCCAGTGTAGGGGCACAAGAAGTGGTTACGTCCAGCCTATGCCGCAGTGTCGACGGTAGAACGCTGTCCTAGGTCACATACATCTAACAGTTATAAGGTACCTATACAGTATATACACTCCGAATGGAGGTGACATAATAAAGTACAAATCAATCACAACTAAGGAAGAAAGTACGATAATATAGAATAGATGAAATCACATAATCCACAGATGATAAATACAGATAAGAGAGATAACTAAAAGTCTAAGATAACAACTCCATAAATCCAGAATACAAATCTCCAAATAAGTACAAGTATATCCAACAGACAAAATGATAAATAGACGCTAGTCTAGCTAACTAGCCTAGTCTACTGGGGTAATATCATCTGCAAGTGCTGGGTCCTCATGAGAGTCCAGCTCACATGTGTTATCTAGGCCTGCTTCGTAATAAGTGGGACACAACTCTTTAAGGTCATCTGTAATATTTCAACAGGCCCAGTCAGGATGGGAGCAAGCACAGTACATCTCACGTAGTTCATATCATGACAAAAATATAATACCGGCAATAGAGTAAGATACATGAAACGCTGAAGAGTATACATGAGTAAAAGAGAAGACTGTAATGAAATATCTACTATAAGTAAAGAGCTACAGTGAACTAGTGATTTAGAGTACAAGCTAGACATGTGAACGACTTGATAATAAACATGAGAGATTGTACATGGCTACACTACTTTAGAAATTGTCCACATGACTATTTATACTTCCCCGTACCCTAATCAATACACAAGGATCTGTTCAAGTTATGTTATTGTACATGATTTCATATGGGAGCCCATAAATGGATGCACATAATTATAAATATGGGGGCTCCGTGAACATGAGAGTACATGAATCACGAGAGTGCACATGAATGGTGAAAGCACAAGAATACATGATGAAAGTGAAACGCACATGACATGATGTACTGATGCTCCCGAGGGGAATAACATCATATGAAAAGATCCATATAGTACTAATCTGTGTTTCCATCGTGTCAGCATCATGTAAAATAATCTAGAGCAAGAATATAGTCCTAGCAAGTATGAAACGGTCAGAGAATGTTCACGCCTGATATCCTGAGTGTCTGAATGAAATACTGCCTGAGGAGTGGAGTCTGGCTCCTATTCAGAAAAGTACAAGTCACAACATATCCAAATTGGTAAAATATACTGCTACGATGCATTCTATATGATGTTTGGGTCAATCTAGGCTAAAGTCAACCCTTGGTCAACTCTAGTCAAACTAGATCAACTAGGTCAAACTTAGCCCAACAAGTCTTACTAGGCCTAACCAAGACTATCCTAGCAAGTACATATCAATACAAGTCACACAAGCCTACATCACCCGACTCATGTGTATATATTCCATATACACAACTACACATTAGGATACCATATGCTATATGCCAACACACCTATATAGGCAATACACACATATCAATTACCATATATACATACATTCTAATTATATGGACAATATGCAATATCTATATTATATTATATTTCACACAAGGATTACATATATATATATGTATATATATACAATAGAAGATGGAGAACAAGGCATATGTGTGTGTGTGTGTGTGATGTGGCATTAGTGCACTTAGCTTCCTGTGCGTGGCATGGGTGAGTGAGTGAGTGAGTGAGTGAGAGTGCAATGTGTATCAATATCAGATTTTGTGTGAGTGTGTGAGTGATATGGTATAAGTGCTCAGGTTTTGCAGTTTAATAGTGCGTAGATGTGTGGACTTGTGAGTTTGTCTGTGTAGATACATAGTGTCTCAGATTAACAGTGTATTGATGTCAACAATTCTCTTAGTTTAGGTGTGTGTGTGTCTAGATAGTTTTCTGTGTGTGTGTGTGCCATATAGGAGAAGACAATGCATAGAGAGTGTCATCTATTCTCGGATTTCAGAACAATATACAAAAGTGTGTCCTGTGTGTGTCTACATTGAACGGCCAACCAAAATAGTGTGTGACAGTGTGTAGATAGGTATTCAAATCAGTGTGTGTGTGACATGTTCTCACGTTCAGATCATAGGTTCCAGATTTCTCAGTTTTTCAGGAACAAAGCAATGTGCAAATGTGTGTTCAATCACAGGGTTCAAAATTTTAGGAAAATAGTACCTATAACAGTGAATGTGGCTTGTAATCAGGTTCACAAACAATGTGTGTGTAAATGCTATATGTGTTCTCAGTTATTCAACAGTGTGTATCAGTTGACAGTGTATCATTGCAAGCAAGTTCAAAGCCCAATGCAAATTCGAACTGAATTCCTATGCCATGTAAACCCTAGCATTCTAAGCTAATCCCAGATGTGTATAGGTGAATCTATATTTGAATTAAACACACAAAACAAAACAGTTAACCTACATTAATCTCAGGAACCAGTCGACAGTTTACATGTATCAGAGAATATAGGGAATTGACAAATCGAATTGGAAATAGCAGCTAATTTACAATTTAATAGGTTGGTAATTGGAGACACATATGTGCACGTGTCGTACGGGTGTACCAGTATCCAAGAATTGGACACAAATCGTGTCTAATTACTCCACGTATACAGACACAAAACTGTGCACTGACAGCATCGTGCACGCGTTCACAGCACTCGTGGACACGACACGACGCAAAATAGGACACGTGCTCGTGTCTAGGGGTTCGCCTAGGATAGGGCTAGGGGTAGGTCACCCTGACTCGTGTCCAAACTGTGTCCTCATGTGACACGAAGACATTGTCAGCCGCCATTGGTCGACTTTGTACTGACAGTGTAAATTCCGTACGACTCAAATATCTCTCTAACCACTCAATAATATCTAATGAAATTTAATACTCTACATGTCAGTCACCTCGTGTATGTACACACCAATATTGGTGTCACGATGTGCTGTGTCCAACGAAAAAACAGACACGGGTAGCAGGATACTTGGTCGAGCCCCCGTGCTGCATGTCCAAAGTATTTTAGGACACGAAAGCCGACACAAATACAACTCAGTCTACACAAACATTATAGTACACATATAGATCTACTAATCCATGCAATTAGTTCAACAAAAATCGAAAATAAAATCCTAAGAGGCATTCTGTCAAACTCCTACACAAACACTATGACACGTATCCGATACGGACACCAAACGGACACGAATTCAACCCAAATTCTAGGGACAGCTAGGGGACACCTAGATATAGCCTAATATGCAAAAAAATTAGAATATTTGCACAATTAGAGGGGTTTTACCTATAGGTGCAAATAGCAAGAAAAAGTTTCAAATAGGGGGTATTCTCCTTGATAGCCAAATGCTCCAAATTGATCCAAAGCTGAGATTACTCTCCATGAACAACAAGTAGAGGTTGATTAGATTCATATGCAAAAGATTTGGGTCAAAAAGGATTAAAAATGAGGAAGTTATGAATTAGGGAAAATTGTTATATACATCTTTCTTCAATTTGTTAAAATATTACAAAAGAGGCAAGAACAATCAATGAGATGCTTTATAGGGGGAACCAATGTTGCCGACCTAGGGAGTGGGAATTAGGGTTCGGGTTTCAAGTCATGGGCCATGGGCCAACTAGCACTAGTCATGAAAATCAATTCACTAGTCTCAAGCCTATGAACCTATTTATTAAACCTCCTATTCAAATCTTGATTTCTAAATGACTAACTTAGGTTGACTTAAGTTAGACTAGGGTCACACCATGCTAACCAAGTCACCATAGCTAGAGTCAACTCCTAGGTTAGTCCCCAAAGTCTCAAATAGCCAAAGTCAAAAATCATAATCACCAATTCAATAAATTAAAATAAATTCAAAAATTCACAATGACCAAAGTACCCTCAATCTAAAATGTGGTAGTGATACTGACCCTTCTCCCCTTGACCCTCTTTTTTCCAGTCAATCGATAACGTCAATATGAATCAATGTAGTTGCAACAACACAAATGCTTACATTAAATGAACTGTTGTATGAGCTCTCACGTACACTAGCTACAAAACTACTTTATCATAGAACTCTTATATACTTATATATACCATGCTTATATAGAACTGTACTAAGATCGAATCGATTAAATGAATATTACAACAATACCATGAAACGTGCCTTGAATGATTATTTTAGCTTAGTACGGTCATGGACAACTTATACATAAGGGTGATTGTTTTTTCGAACGGTATCCCGGGGGCCACTGGACCGATCCGACCTAGAAAGAAAACACATAGCTATGTTGGATGTATGCCACGGTATGTAGGAGCTTTCAACAGGGTCACTACCCGCACTGAAGGACCTCAGTCTTACAAAGCTATATATCCAGGACGGCTTGTCATGCCTGACCTTCACAAAATACACACTATTGTATTCATTCATTATTAATATGACATGGAAGAATATGGTCAGTTTATGTACCGCAATGGCACACTCTGCCGTGGTAAGATTTATCGTATTTACGTTAGTTGTGCCTTTCAAATGCTTTCATGAATTGATTAGGATGGTTAGAAAGTTCACCAATTATATATGCTTGTTCATATAACTTCTTGAACCAAATGAGAGCATAAAATATAATTAGCCACCCACCAGTACATGGTAATGTACTGATCCTCGCTCTCCACAGGTGCTTCGAATCAAGAAAGCGTACCAAGAAACTGAAGGTGATGTTTGGACATTTTGGAATCCTTGCTAGCGTACGAAGGCAATTCTCCCATATTTTGAAAACTCTGATCGAGATTGCACTATGTCTCATTAACTCTCTCAGATTCCAGGTCCAAGAGAGTGTTTTGTTGCTTACGTATAAAGGAATGTAAATATATGGAATCACTATCTCATCAACGTTCATTTTGTATCTGGATCAAATTGTAAGCCCGCATGGCACCTTTGTAATCGATTCTGTAATATGATGTTCATTATCAATAAAGTAAAAGTTTCCTTCTATATATGTGTTATCAAATTTTCTGCATACTCTCTTTATTGTTGTATTTCAGATAATCTTATGAATGTGCCTTGTACGAGTGCAACCTAGGCTCATACGATATCACGCTCGGGAGACGACTATCGATTCTTCAGAATCAGGATGTGACAATCACCAGGTCCTCCGAGGGACGTAACAAGATACAGAAAATATGTCATATAACTAAATATAAATTGCTCAATAATAGTCCGGATCACAATACGGTTCAGTTTTCGGTCATCCAAGCAGTGAACCACACCTGCAACCAAACAAGGACAAGGTATGGCACACTGCTCTATGACAAAACACAGTGCCATGCCATGATTATGCATAAGTATATAAACCATACAGAAAATTATGTATATCGAAACCGATAAAGGTCACCTAACCATTATATGTGAAACATGCACTTTTGAAGACAACATTCCATGCAGGGGCTCTGAACAAACAAAAATAAGTAAAGGGTAGCAGTAAGTAGCGCTCATCCAAGTCACTATCGGCTGACAAGTGCATAAAAGGTTGTAAAAGTAAATAGTAGTCCTTACACCTAATAGTTGTCTCCTCTCCCTATGATACTAAACATGCGTCGTCTCCATGACACACAAAAATACATTTTCTCCACAACACAGTTTTATCCTTAATAACTAGTAAGTCTTATAACATACAAATCTATTAGCACTTATATCCTTATGCACGACCTGTACGCACCGATGATCAGTCGGTACACAAGTCCAAAATCAACATGCGACTCGTGACTCATGGCACACATATGTCAAGGTCAATGAATGCAGCACAAACAAAGGATAGT
>JANAVB010013398.1:3122429-3367500 GCA_029216955.1 Iris pallida
TCCTCAACATCCATACGCGCCTTTTAATGCTTATGGGTTGCGACCACGTCGCCCGGTTTGACGGGGCGTACGCTGTATCAGAAAAATTTCCAAGTTTTTAAAAACCAGATTTCCTAAGTTTTTCCCAATTTTTAAATCGATTTCTGTTGCTGTATAAAACAAAATAATTAAAAATATTTCAAGGCTTTTGTAGTCGTATAGGTTTTAAACAAGGTTGTTCAAGTGGTTTCCTAAATTGGTTATTATTTTGACCAGAAATCGGCCTTCCAATGTTGGGTTCGGGACGGGGTTCTCTGTTCTATTTCGGGACTGTTTTTCATCGACTTCGCGTCGAATTAACGGACAATCTGATTCATATATTTTAAAACTAATTTGAGGGGGTTCAAGGTGGTCAAGTTGGCTATATATCTGAGAAAATGGCTCGCGAAATGAGCGAGCGAAAGTTACGAAAATGCACAGCGAAATGGCCCTTTCAGACTGCTGCTACTGTTGTAATGGTTGTCGTCCTTGCTATCGGCTGCATACTGCTGTGCTGCCCGTCATGACTCCGGTCGACGACCGACGGCTCGTGTGGCGGCACGGGGTCATGGGAAGCTGCTGGGTGAGGGAAGGTGTTGGGCTAGGGTTTAGGGTATCGAGTCTCTCCTGGTCGATCTATATATACTATATTGTAATATCCGAGATGAGTTGTTGCTATCGGCCTTTGGGGAGGTTTGCTTCTGGGCTTCTTAGCCTCGGGTTCAACTGTTACTGTTCCAAGCAACAGTAACGAATTGGTTTTTTCTTTTTTTATATATATATATATATATATTTTTTCTTCTTATATATATATATATATATATATATATATATATATATATATATATATATATATATATATATATATATATATATATATATGCCTTTAAATATATATGCCTTTAAATAAGAAAAAATATTTAAAAAAAATCTCAAAATTGAAAATATCTTTCAGATGATAAAATATATAATTCTACCCCAATATAGCATTATTTGCTATATGCTAGTACTAGATATTTCCACATATTAAATTCTTTTCCACAAACATTCCAACTCTCAAAATATAATAAAAATAAATAAAATTCTTAAATATTTTCTAAATTTTAAAATAAATTATTGTCTAAATATTTTTGTGCAAGATTTTGTGCTGAGTACCTATATGGACACATAGGATAAAATTACTTGTTACCTTTGAAATAAGATAAACCTAAATAAAATAATTCAAGTGTATTAGAACAAATCAAATATACCATGAAAATTAGTAATTTAAATTAAAAAATCTCTAATTTTTTGGGGGTTTTACATCCTACCAAACTTATAAAAATTTTGTCATCAAAATTAAAAATAAACTTAGTATCAACAAAATACGAGTTTTAAGTCAAGGGACAACAAGTATGTCTAATTGTAACTCGTTTTTCGAACGGTGGAAACGGTGGTCATCACAGGAATTCAAGTTGACTTCATTATTCTACAATATGGGGGTATTCTGCCTTCAAGACTCTACCCAACTTATAGAAGTTGGCCAACCGTAAAAATCGTTGTATAGGACTTCTGAGAATGATAGTTTTCTAAGGGAAGGCACCAGAATATTGGACATTTCTGACCGCAGTCTCGGTTTCTATATGAGACTAGGTATTGCCATGACGTTCTTGGTTACTAACTTCGTTAGGAGAATTACAATTGTCTAACGTCATTCATATAGGGTCATATTTTAAGAAGTTAATATGTGTCTCTTGTTCGATTATAACTAGAACGTGTTGGTCTAAGGGATTTCGCTCTTCGACTACCTGAATAACTGAGAGGTACGGTTGGAGATCTTAGAGACCATTGTCATGGCCAAGAGATGAGAACCTATAACCAGTGTAGAACCTTGCTATATGATAGGAATTGGTAAGTGTTTGGGACCTATAAGTCATAACGATTAGGGTATACGGAATGGAGGCTTGTGCTTGCTAATTCAATGAAACCCTATGCTTCTTAGAGAGACTTGCAATCTAGAAATTTTGAAAATTCCCGTTCTCGAGCAAAGACACGATACTATGTTAGAATGGAATTTGAAGCATCACAGTCGCGATCCTTGTACCTTGATTGTTGGAATAACTGTACTATAAACTTTAAATGATCTACGATATGAAGAGAAGTCGTGTATGGAACTTCTGCCATGATATAGAGCAATTTGGAAGAAGTAGTTGTATATGTCATCCTTCGTTTCCAAATTTGCGAGCTTAAATAATGACACACGAACCAAGGGTAGCAGGTTTAACTCTTTTTATGGCCTATGCAAGATTATAGTCGAGGGCAACAACTTCTATAACCCGTCAAGAATTACCTTGGATGACTAAATCCCTAATTTCCTGCTCATATCAAGCTTACTCGTTTACGGCTGTAAGGCTACTAATGGCATCAAGGGTAGCACCTTGCGATATTGCTGCTAAATAGCAATTCCAAGTATCTTTCTAGGTAATGATGGGTTAACTACATAAAGCAGGACAACTAACTATTAAGGGTGTTGCTCCGCTCTCAACTAGGGTCTTAACCATAAATAACGTACTAAGACAATGCTCTATGTGATTCCTCTGATCGTAATTATGGGATCTTATAGGAAGCCTAGGTAATACTTATTTAACATTTGTCTATATGTTGACTAGGTTTTCCTTAAGGCAGTAGGAGAGGTCTTCGTCAAGTATATCCAGATACAAATTGATACAGCGAGATTCCATTCATCTCATAACATCGAATACAAAGAGATACGGTTACGGGATTTATGGAAGAAGAATTAGTGGACCAAGATGGGGACTACATAATGGGTATAGGGATCTACTTCATAAAGTTTGGTTTTGTAGTCCAAATATTGGGATATGTATGGATCGGTTTAACTAGGTTTTAATGGTTTCCCTAATTGGACATCAATCTTTAGTTGAATAAATCTTGGATTTTAATCTATACTTGTCATGCCCCACTCTCGTAGGAGCGATTGTCCTCGCTAAGGCGTGATGCCGTACGGGCCTAGGTTGAGCCCGTGCAAGGCTAATCTCCAGAAACGGCCGATTTGAGCTAGGCCACAGAGTCGCACAGAGTGTTTCCATTTGCAGCGAAAAGTAAATGAACACAAGTTGAAGTAAATTCAAACTCTTTATTAATTTTTAAGAAGTTTACAAATGGCGCTAGGTCGAGTTTACAAGTCTCTCAAGCTCTCTCTCTCCGAAACATAAAAGACGTGCCAAGTGGCTTACAACATGGAATGATTCATGGCGATGTTCTGATACATTATGTCCTGTATATGGTGCTTTAGCTCCTTGCAATGCTCCAAGGCTCCAGAGTTGGCTCCGTGCCTTAGCACGTTCGAGGGAAGCTCCGCACCTGACGACATCTCCTGCGTCCTGCAAGCAAACTGTGGGGTTATCAGTACATTGTTATATACTGGTAGGGAGGCTAGCTCGCCCACAATGCTATCATTACCAAACACGTTTATTTACTTTTGTGCACCGTCTATCATTCATTGTCTTTCTAATCTTTCCTTAGGATCAGTTTTATGGCATATATCATAACCTATCTCGTGTTACCGATTTTAAGTGTTTGCATGGAAATACATGTATGACTTACCCATACTTACCGTCCGGCCTTCCTGTCCAAAGTAAACCAAGTTAGACAATAATTCGTATATATCAACTTAACGTAATTTACGTAAATGTTCAAAGTCAAGGGCGTGTCCCTACCTCAGGTCCTAAGGCGTCATAGGCATATTTTCTAACGCATTTGCACGAAGTACTTTCGATCATTTAGTGTGTTATATTCAAGCCTGTTCAAAAGGTACCTTGTTCAGTTAACTTAGACTACTTTGTTTCAATACAAGGACTTGCACGTGGATTGCCACCAGCAAAGCCTACTTAATCTATATGCACCGGTCGCTGGCTATGTGAGCCATTTGGACATTTACTTATGGTATTCTCATCTATCAAGCGTGATGGCTGGTACACCTTGATAGACTATTGAAGTACCTGCCTTACGTTTGGTTATGTGCCCAAGCCCGCACACCTGTCCGCCCGTAGGCCATAATTCCGCTAGGCCGACCACGATGTCTCCGATCGTTGTCCTTGGAATCGTTTCACTCGTGCACGAGTCCGTCCACGACCATTTCGTATTGTCTTGTCATTTTAACTTAATGGATGTCTTTGAGCCATAATGCGTTATCAACTAGGTTGGTGTCCGTGTAGCGCGGGTAGCGAGCCTCGTTGCACGTCCCCGTCATACCTATCGCTAACCATTCTTTTCTTTCTTATATTTCATTCTTTCTTTCACTTGTTCGTTCGTTCGTTGATTCATTCACATATTCATTCATTCTCATATTCATTCATTCATTCATTCATTGATTCATTCATTCACTTACTCGTTCATTTATAAATTATGCAAATCCCCGTGCGGGAGTCGTCTTGGCGATCCATCGGTCCCGAAGTCTTCCAATGTTGCTATATTCTACTCAGAATGGCTATGTCGATAGTCTTCCATTTTATTGTTGTAAACCATTCATTGTTTTATTGTTGAACGCATAGGGAACTTGAATGTAAGCCTGTGCCTTAGCACGAGCGCATAGTGCGGTGCGAGTGTTCTCACATTTTCTATATTCTATACAAGCATACAAGATGGGATTATTCCCTTAGCTAGGTGCATTGAGTCATTTATTAGCATGTGTAGTGTTATCGTCCAGCGATTCTAGCAATAGTGTCCGTATTGTTATGTGTCTAGGCTAAGCAAAGACGGGTTCATCGGAGCCACCCACCTTAGCGATGTTCGCATCGACCGAGCGATACTCCGAGCGCACCTTTAAAATTCTAAGTCTGGATTCATCTTTGGCGGGCCAATGTAAGCCTTGCATCGATTCTTCATCAGGTTGATGCCAACTCTTTGGGTCGACGGCTCGTTTTAGTCGTTGCACTTGCCGTTTGAATCGACGTTCCGCTAGGACGGAGCGGGTCATTACAATACTAGCCAACCAAAATTCTATACAACCAATCTAAACCATTCCTATAAGGCTAGGGTAACCTAGGATAGGTTCCAACCAAATTGATTGGGCTAATTACCAGCCGGATTGGTTATGTAGGTTATGCAAGTCTTGAAGATGTACCTTCCGTGACTTTTGTGTATAAGTAGCACAAGGGGCCTCTATTGAGTTGTACACTAGTGGCATGTGTGTAGAGGGCTTCGAGTAGGTCACAACCATATATTGGGCCAAAAGGTTTGATTCGAGGTTGTATCTCTAATTGCAGTCGAAAAAGTATTTCGGTATTATGGTAAGGGTTATCATTAGCCGTTTTGACCTGAAAGTCGTATCATAAAAATAGAGTACACGGGGACGTGTTTGAGTGGGACATGATATGCCTACATGAAGGTGGACTCCTCTAGGTCTTGTATATAGAATTTATTGGAATGTAACAGTTGGTCTCGTGCTCCGAATAACCATGTCACGGTTGGGGATGCCAAGTGATCTATATAGAAAGTGGCAGTTCATGAGTCACTAATTTATCATCCTAGTGAGAACCAATTTACCTCGATCAATCGGTGATCCTATAATTCCTAAAATTAAGAATGGCTTACAATCTATTCACTCTAGAGACTAGGACATAATTTTAGGAATAATGAGGTTAGGAATATTTGAGTCGTGATATCATACCTTGACCTTTGGTAATAATAAGTCACAATGTGATCGATAACGTGATATAGTAGTTATGCATCAATTTCAAGGATTGTACCCCGATTTCTATTAAATGGAAATGATTGCGTACCACGATACATAAGTCGATAGAATAGAATGATTCACTCTTATATAGTATACGAGAGTCTATTGGTAGGATAACGAACTCTAAAGCATGTTATATGAAATATCTCTAACGACTAAGTCATAAATTTCTATTTATGTCATGCCTGCTAGGCTATGGTCATAAGGTTTCCAATGGTGTTGTACGTAGTTCTCCTGTATTGTTGTTGATAACTAGTAAATTAATATGATGGAGTGTTATGCTACAGATATTGGCTAAGTTGGTGAAGGTGTTGTTCTAATGCTAAGTCATGTCTTTAAAAAATTATACCTAAAATAATACCAGCTGAATCTCTAATCTCGGGATGGGTGTATATCATAGTCATGGTCAATGCTTGTCCTTGTTTTTGTCTATTCCTCTCTTGTCTAAACTGTCGGGCTTGGTCGAGTAAGGGTTGGTTTAAGGTATAAGGTTGCTAGTTAAAGCAAGAATCGAGAAGAATAATTAGAGGCTCACAATAATTGGTTCTTTGAGAATAGATAGTCTCCTTGGTTGATGTTTTGACCAAGGGCAAGACCCTAATCATTCTCAAATTTAAATGACTAGAAGGTCATGATATTAGTTTTAGGGCTGAGGGGAGGATAAGTAGCTCAAGGCAAGGTTGTAGTCACATGGCTTGGATGATGGTTGCTACACTTGCGCATACAACTATCATGGTTATAGGGGAATACTCCGGGTCTACTAGCATTTGTTTGTCCAAGATAGGTGATGGGAGACAATAAAGAGTTCAAGGGAGATGTCATCTAATATGAATACGAGGTTCAAAGGCGATTAAGTAATTCAAAGGGAGTTGTCAAGACAGTTGTGGATAAAATCCTAGAGATATCTATATCTCAGTCCACGTGAGATAATTATATGAAGAGCGAACCAAGTGCACTAAGGTTGATCAAACCATAATACACTGATTCTGACTAGACATTATGTTAGTGGGCATCCCCAGTATACATATGTCCTGAACAAGCTCGATAAAGAATAAGCTCGCAAAACTTGGCTATAAATAGAAACATCATTTATAATATTGCAAAGTATAAGTACGGGAGATAAAGATGAAAGCAGTAATAAATAGTTCAAGTTTCACTAGGATCTAAGTCTTGTCTGGTGTTCCTGCTTATACAGTCGTCCTACTGGCACTTGTATCAGGCCATGGTTGAGCAATGAAGTATAGGCTACTAAAACTCGGTATTCGAGGTAAACATATCTTCTTATACTAGCATGTTTCTAGTGCCACCCAGTTATACTTCATTAAAGGGCTATAAGGATATGGGGATATAGGCCGTGAGGCATATTACTCAATCTTATAAAAGTCAATTAGTAGGGTGATTGAACCATAAATCACGTATAACTAGTATGAGTTATCTTCCTAACCTCTCTATCAGACACGAAGGGAAAAGTTAAGATTTACAGTAGAAAGGAATCAAACAAAAGGAAATCAAGGTAGTCGAACAAGTGTTCGAAATTGGAATCAAGAGAGGAGATCAAGTATGTGGATGAGATACCTAGATTCTAATCCTATATACAGGCTCACATCGGTACAATAATGTAACCGAAGTGATAAACCCGACCTCATGGGCCACCACAAAAACATGTAACGCCCCAGTCCTAAATACTTAGGACTAAGTACGAAGACATGCCAGCTGTATGCATACGAAGTATACTCCAATGTATAGAATCCTGTATGTATACATGAGCTGTAAAATACAGTAAACCATGATAACTAATCTCATCCATAATAAGAAAACAAATGTATAATATAAATCAATGCTGAATTTATAATTTGTACAAAATTTGGGCGGAGACAGATCCACTACCAACCATTTAAATGAGAGGAATAACACAAGCAAATGATAAATAAAATGGTAATGGATGGTCCAAGAGCAAGCGCCCTCGAAAGTAAGAGAAGACCACGATCTTGGCTAGAGCACCTGCGAGTAGACATGAAAGCACTCATCTGAAGAGATCACCAGGTCCTCAGAGGGACATAACAAGATACATAAAGAATATGCCATATAAAATGTGATATATAATAAATAAAAGAAAAGGTGCGTGTAATAGGATTCCTAACCGTTCTACTGTGAACATGCAGTTGAGATACAATCCTTCAATGCATGAGCCATAGTTGTAGATGGGATCGGCATAGTTCCCATATAGGGCACCAGGGACCTTCGTCCGTAACGTCCGAAGATCATTAGAGGGCATCATGTACAAGGGGGTACGTCTATAACGTACTGGGAAACGTCAGAGGGCACTTGGAGCCTGCGTCTCCGGAGGAGCGCACATATAATCAGGGAAGTGCAAAAGAAGCCCATACGTCAGGTATTGTTCTCCCCACCCAATGCCTAGTATCATCATCTCCATGACTGATATGAACCTCTAGTAACCGCCAAGTCTACTAACATACAATTCTGTTGGTAGTTACCCCTATCCGTCGCACGCCCCATACGTATCGGTGGCCAATCGACTATGCGGGTACGTGTCCTACATGTGACTCACAACACGTAATAAAGCATGTGTCAAGGCCGTATGAGATATATCAATACCTCATCAGCAATGGGTGGTCACTAGGCTAAGTCAATGCAAGAGAATAAAATAAAAGCAAGTAAAACGACCGATATAGTCGCTAGCACCCAAGTGTGACTTGGACGCACAGTGATATAATACTAACAACAGATAAATAATGCTGAATATAAATAACTAAAAATAAGAATAAGTAAATCACAGAGTAAGATGGCAAGGTATCTTGCCTGGCGGTACGGGAATGGTAATCCAACAATCAAGTACGTTAGTAATGAATCTCAAAATCCACGAATGGCTCCGGATGCTGAAATAAATATCAAGAACGTTCTCGGCGTAAAAGATATATCTAGGAAACACCTGTCCAAAAGTCCAATTCTAGAACAGGGACAAAATCATAATTTTAGGTCAAAACAATGTCCGTCGTTGGACCCATTTTACACCAAAATGCATGCCAATATCTATGGTCTCTAAAGTCATCAAACTACATGTCTACGGGTCCGATTTGTGGAGACGAACCCAATCGTATGTCCAAAGTTGAATTTTGGCAGGCCGTATACAATTTTGCCCGTTAGATCGGGTCGCGGGCCCGCCAAATAGGCATTTCGGTCGATCTTCTCAGAATCGGACCAAACTTGGCACACATGACCAGAATTTTGAAGGTCCTGTTGGTGCAAGTTTCGTCTCAAACCGATGACTGTACCCAAAGTTATGGCCAAGTTTGCAAAATGTCAATACAGGGGTATCTTGATGGATATGCACTGATTTTGTCGCGCACACACAATAAAATTGAGTTTCATCAGTTCCTACATGTCCACAACATCCATACGTGCCTTTTGATGCTTATGGGTTACGACCACGTCGCCTGGTTTGACGGGGCGTACGCTGTATCAGAAAAATTTCCATGTTTTTGAAACCAAATTTCCTAAGCTTTTCCCAATTTTTAAATTGATTTTCGTTGCTGTATAAAATAAAATAATTAAAAATATTTCAAGGGTTTTGTAGCCGTATAGGTTATAAACAAGGTTGTTCAAGTGGTTTCCTAAATTGGTTATCGTTTTGACCGAAAATCGGCCTTCCAATGTTGGGTTTGGGACGGGGTTCCCTGTTCTATTTCGGAACTGTTTTTCATCGATTCGCGTCAAATTAACGGACGATCTGATTTGTATAATTTAAAACTAATTAGAGGGTTTGAAGGTGGTCAAGTTGACTACATACCTGAGAAAACGGCTCACAAAATGAGCGAGCAAAAGTTACGAAAATGTACAGCAAAATGGCCCCTTCAGACTGTTGCTGCTGTTGTAATGACTGTCGTCCTTGCTATCGGTCGCGCACTGCTGCGTTGCCCGTCGCGACTCCGGCCAGCGGCCGACAGCTCGTGTGGCGGCACGGGGTCGTCGAAAGCTGCTGGGTGAGGGAAGGTGTTGGGCTAAGGTTTAGGGTTTCGAGTCTCTCCTGGTCGATCTATATATACTATACTGTAATATCCGAGATGAGTTGTTTCTATCGGCCTTTGGAGGGGGTTTGCTTCTGGGCTTCTTAGCCTCGGGTTCGACTGCTACTGTTCCAAGGAATAGTAGCGAATTGGTTTTTTCTTATATATAAGATTTTTTCTTATATATATATATATATATATATATATATATATATATATATATATATATATATATATATATATATATATATATATATAGCCTTTAAATAAAAAAATCTTTTAAAAAAATCTCAAAATCGAAAATATCTTTTAGATGATAAAATATATAATTCTACCCCAATACAGCATTATTTATTATATGCTAGTACTAGATATTTCCACATATTAAATTCTTTTCCACAAACATTCCAACTCTCAAAATATAAGAAAAATAAATAAAATTCTTAAATAATTTCTAAAATTTAAAATAAATTATTGTCTAAATATTTTGGTGCAAAAATTTATACTGAGTACCTATATGGGCACATAGCATAGAATTAATTGTTACCTTTGAAATAAGATAAACCTAAATAAAATAATTCAAGTGTATTAGAACAAATCAAATATACCATGAAAAGTAGTAATTTAAATAAAAAAATCTCTAATTTTTGGGGGTTTTACAACAATCAATTCTCAACAGTGATAATCCTCTACTCTGCTACAGAGCTAAAGGGTCACTAAACAACAATACACGACATTAGGTCTTATACTGTAGTCAAGTTCTTCCCAACCCCATGTCTAGAATCTAGTAATGTCATGTCTGTACAGTCAACTCGATAACAATAGCAAAAATGATGAACAATCCAGAATGCTAGTACGAGGTCAATAGCATGAATAATCATGTAAACCTCGCATCATGAATGTGTAGGTGTCCTGTGGTCAATCATGTCAATAGGACGTCAATATGTACGTAATACCAAATGTCAATACTCGGTGTCATCATCATGACATCGGTACTCGTCTATAAAACAGACACTAAGTATCGACGTCCCTATGTCATGCAATGCTAATCAAAATTAACAACAAGAAAGAAAAAAGAAACAATTTGCAATCACGACAAAGTACACTTGCCTGTAACTGTTGTTTGAGGGTAGGCCTGACCAACTTCGGCGTCCTCATCACTCCTTCCAAGATCACATATAATAATACACTATTATTAATATTCTATATCATCTTACAATATATAGATTATATTAGCATCTACGTCTACTAGTCGTCATAACATTGATACAACACTATCTAACATATAAGTACCAACTTCTCCCATAAAATAATTTATAACTATAATAAAAATAATAAATTTAAATTCTAGAAATTATTTATAAATATCTATATATTACCAAAATTAACTTTTCCATGGCGAAACTCTTCCACAATAGGTCCTATGTCAATACTACACATTGATACCAAAATTCAACCTACTAATTTAGTCCCGAAATAATAATTAATTAAAAATATTAAATTATGTATAAACTTCAAAAATTAGTTTAAATAGTGCTTTTAACATTAAACCATGCACACCAAATAGTTTATAGAGTTTTATGAAGTATTGGAACTTTTGGACACAAAGAACATAGGATTTTTCGGAGTTCAGTATTACAACAAATGTCACAAATTTTTAAAAATAGCAAACTAACTCAAAACCTAACAAATAGATATGCGTTAGGAAGCTCTCAACATCTATTTTTGAATAAAAAATACTATAGGATCACTCTGAGCTTAGGTAGGCAAAAAACTGCTTGTAACAAAACTTGTTGATTTTTGACACCTTATCGTAGAATCGACGCCACGGGCAAACCGCTTGGAACTTTGCGATCCAGCGATCAAAGGCTGAAGTAGACACATAGAGGTAACTTCTAGCTTTGGTCTGACGTGAATTAGATGATAAAAAGTAGATGAAACCTCGTCTAGAATTCGACTAACCTGCTGTGATGAATTCAGAACAAGTTCGGTCGACTTCGGGTGCCTTCCGTGCCTCGTATCGACCAAATTAGATGCTGAGACACCTCGAAAAGGTGCTGGGGTGTTAGGGGTTGCCCTAGCGTCAAAATGAAGGTGGTAGGAGGGTTAGAAGAGGTTGGGGTGATGAGTTTATGTTGGGCGGAAGGAAAGCACAAAAATAGAGAAAAAATTGGAAGGGCGCTCGATTTTAATAGGAAAAATATACAGAAATGTTCGAAAATCCTAGGTGGGAGAGGTTTACATAAGGGAAAATAATTTGGGATGGAGTAAGATTTGGTTTGGTGGGATTTGATTATCTAGTCGAAAAGGTACACCAATTCTATCTCCTAGGATTTAAATTGGGTCCAAAATAGAAAAGTTGTTTGGAGTTGGTTTAAATTAAATTTGTATTAATGTGGTTGTACATTAATTCATATAAATCAATCTAAGATATGTATGATAGATTAGGGTACCCTATAATAGGCTCCATGGGTCCCTAGTTGGACTAGTTTTGGGCCGGTGGAATTTTTGTGGTCGATTGAGTCCAATATGTCTATAGTTTCGACTTGTGTGCCATTTGAAAATAAATAGCACATGAAAACTCAATTGAGTGGTACACTAATGGAATGTGCGTAGTAGGCTCAAAATGAATCAAAACCATATATTGGGTTAAATAATTTTGATCTATGTCAATTCTCGAACTCAAGTTGGGAGTGAGGTATAAAATTACGGTTAACGGTCAAAATGGCCTAAGTTGACCCGAAGTTGTGCGAAATCAAAAGAATGTTGGAGAACAAGTTTAGATGGGACATGATATATCAAATTGAAGGTGGTCGTGTCTAGAATTCAAATATAGAAATAGATTTGAGAAATCGATATTTGTTGTGCTTCAAAAATCAAAGCTACGGTAAACTACTACTATAGTCATTGTTGACTTAAAATATAGTTTAATATTAAAATAACCATATTAAATAATTAAAATAATTAAAAATAAATTCCAAAAATCAGGGGCTTACAACCTATCCATCTTAAAAAAAATTGTCCTCAAAATTAAAATAATACTAATATGCAAAAATCTATAACATAAACATAATAAGCTAAAACTTACCAGAATTCGCATATATATGGAGATATCGCTCCCGCATAGAATCTTCTCGCTCCCAAGTAGACTCTCCTGAAGAATAGTATTTCCATACAATCTGAACTAATCTAATCGTTTATACTCTAAGCGACTTCTTACTAGTATCCAAGATACCAATTGGTTGCTCCTTGTATGATTGGCCGGATCCCACAGTGATCTCGGAATGATCGACCACATGACTGGGATCAATCACATACCTTCTCAACTATAAGACATAAAATAAATCATGCACTCCCTCTAATGATAGGATAATGCAAGATGATACGCCACTTCTCCGACACGCTCTATATTACCAAAGGGTTACAAATCTAGAGGTAAGGCTTCTAACTTGACTCTTACACCTTTATCTGTGACTAACAACATAAAAGTCACAATTTCTCCATAACTCTGTCGATCCTTAAACTATATACTACATTCCTATAAGTTACATCACCAACTTCTACAGTAGTTCAATTAGCGATCCACTCCTTCTAACTATAAGCAATCTATACAATCCTTACAAGAATGCAACCATTGGTACCTATCCGTAGGGTAAAGGTCGAGGCTGAACTAAATGGCTACATAAACCTATTGGTCATCCTTCTAGTCCTATCCTTATATAGGTCATTTCAAGACTAGTCTTACCAGGTATAGAGATGATCGTCCATTCTACTTATATCTTCTTACTCTATCTAGCACACTGAGAATATTAACCAACTTGACACGATTGTTAGATAATAATTCTTCTAGTACTTCTAATCTAAGTCCTATCTTAGGCAAAAGATAGCAAGATTCAGTCTAACGATTCTATGATTGCTTGTTGGGGTTAGGCTTCATGCTGTACTATATTCTAACATATGCCTTGGGGGAGTATCTATGAAATTCTACACACCTTAGCTGCTTACCTAGTCCTGTAAAGCATAGATTCCTATCTTCTTCAAATAAAAATTCCTACAATAATGGTTCTACACAGGCTTCGACCTTAAGTACATGGCTTACCAAGCCATTCTATTCATAACAAAACTTTCTAAATCTACCACAAGGGGGTCCTATTTTCTTAAGGTACTATTACTAATACCAAGTTCAAGAGCCTAATCTCCAAAATCGTATATATAGTAATCAGGATAAATTCTATTCTTATTATCTAACAACTCTCTATGGATAGGTAACTTTTATTCATCATGTCTATTTGGCAGGTGTAGGGATGTCTATCAATCAACTAAGAAATTTTTTCTACTAAAACTCCTATAAAATAGAATGCCACTTTGTTCTAATTGGTGTTTCTAGTAGAGGGGCTCTACCCTACTCATAAAAAGCTTATATAGCATCATAAGAAATATTACTAATATAGTTTCTATCCTTATGATAAAATATAATCATAGCTATCACAACTAGTATGGACATTGATTTAATATCTTGTTCATCAAATGCATAGATACAACAGGTGCATCCGTCAAACCAAATAGCATCAACAATCTTGTATTGGCCATAGCAAACTTCGAATGTTGTCCTTGGAATATCCTCTTTTCGTATTATCACCTGATGGTATCCCAATCTCAAGTCTATAGAATATACCTTTGCTTCTGCCAGTTGGTCAAACCGGTCGATGGCGAACTATACTTCGAGTTACCAGAACAATCTTGGGCTTCAAATGATCAATCAGTCTGAAGATGACGACCATTGACTCATTCTAAAGCATAAAATATCTATCAAGATTTCCTAAGAACGAGACTAGCAAATCTTTAAAGTCATGATCAAACTTATACTACCTTAGAGGTCATATATCTTGATTTCAACCAGTTTACCTACTTATGTGGCTTGGATTTTCTCCAATCGTCTCTCCTAGCAATATGGTATTTTTATGCTAAAAAATGGTCTGCTATGTCCTAACCCTTCTATGCTGTTCTACTAGGTAATGGACATATGCTAATGCTAGACAATGCTTATACATGATACCTTGACAACCACTAACCTATCGACTAATCTTTTAGTCATGGTTGTTAATAGGTCCTTTCAAGCTATTTCTCATATGTATATAGTAGTATATCTAGTCTAATAGCGTCCTTGCCATTCTTCAAACAAATATTCCTAAATTGACACCATTGCTCACCCTGTTATCATGCATCTTTTTGATTCATTCCCTTGATAAGAATCTCCCTAGTAAAGATCCTTCAGGTCACTATCCGAGGTAACTTTACATATGTATACCATCATGTTTTCTATATCATTTAATAAAATTTTTTGAACCTTATTGCAACCTTAAAATTGTCTTTATGGATTCTATAGGACATTATCGAATCATCATATCCATAACAAGACTTTCGAATTCTTTCAACTACAGTCTTTCATTAGGGTGATCATATTCTATTTAGGAACCCATATCTAACTCTACAATTCTACCATATATTCCATCATTCACTTCAATCATCATGGCTGAGAAACATAACTTGTCTTCCTTACTAATCCTCACTTAAACCATGCTTTACCTCTAGCCCATCTCTATATCATAGGTGGTGGTAGAATAGGTGTATCCATTTGATGCTAGAATCACTCGTTAGGGTTAAGTCTCCTATAAGAATTCTATTTTGCCAGACCGATTTACTCGGTCTATCCAATAGAGGCGTCTATCCAAACCTTTACTACCATAGATAACTAATTCCCTTTTAACACACTTCTATTAACTACCTTCTATCAAATGATGGAATATAACCCAATTGTTCATCAAGCACGAGTATTCGTCCTTCCGAAATAGGAAAAGATGAGAGTCCATGACAAGGAGTTCAAGAAAGATGATCGAATGCAATTTTCGAGTTCCAAGGGCGACAGAGGAAATAAAAAAGAATCCAAATCACTTGTGGATTGAGATCCTAATATACTATCCTATCGCAGGCTCGCTCGGTACAGTAACGTAACCGAAACGATATGCTCTGACCTGCATGGGCTACCAAAAAAAATATAACATCCCAGTCCCAAAATACGTAGGACTAGGAGATCATATACATGCCAGCTATGTATCGAGAGGACTCCAGCCCAGTTCGAGTATGAATAAGCTGTATAGTAAAGACCAACTATCTATACTAATCAATAATATCTCTATGTCTCAACCCACAGTAATACAGAATACAAGAATGAACATGATATAACATAGTGTGTACCATATGCTATATTTGTCCGAATAGACTCGAAAGAATAACTTGTGTCTACAAATACTAGGCTAACAAACAGAATGTAATTAAACAGATATGAACCTGAAACAGTAAATAGCAACCATCATGATCAGTAACCAACTCCGCTCAGTTGAATACCTGGAGAGATCACCAGGTCCCCAGGGGACTGGCAAGGTACATAATATACATGCCAAGATACTGATTAGAAAATACGATCTAGGGGTATCTACTATATCCGGTATACGTAATATACAAGTAAGAATCTTGCCTAGAATATCAGACCTCTCCATTAACGCTCACAAGCTCCTCAGCAGCATATTGTCCCCAGTAGTGTGTCTTGGGACCAAGGATAATCAATTCTCGACAGTGATAATCCTCTACTCTGCTACAGAGCTAAAGGGTCACTAAACAACATGCCACACAATAATAGGTCTGATACTGTAGTCAAGTTCTCCCTAACCCCCATGTCTAGAATCTAGCAATGTCAAGTCTGTATAGTTAACTCGATAATAATAACAATAATAATGAATAATCTAGAATTCTAGTACGAGGTCAATACCACGAATAATTATGTAAATCTTGCATCATGAATGTGTCAATTTTCTGTGGTCAATCGTGTTAATGGACACGTCAATATGCACGTAATGCCTAATGTCAATACTCAGTGTCATCATCATGACATCGGTACCCGAAAATAAATAAGAATAAAAAAGGAAATAATTTATAACCACGGCAAGGTACACTTTTTTATAACTGCTGTTTGAGGGTAGGCCTGACCAACTCTGGTATCCTCGTTACTCCTTCCAAGATCGCCTATAATGATACACTATTATAAATATTCTATATTGATGGAACTAGGGATTTCCAGTACCCCTAGTTTGGTGTGCGTATTGATCGATGGAAATTTAAAAGATCAAAGACGTGTTCTAACCCTTCATAGCGGAACTAGGGTTCATGAATTATACCTGCGATGGGAAGAAGAAGACACTTTCTAGCAACCTTGAGCAGTCACAACCCCAAGATCTTCTGCACGTATTCCTTCCTCGGGTTGGACGTCGTGTGGGCGACGATCTCCCAACCTTTTCTTCTCCTTGGCAGCCCTCCCTTTCTCTTCTAACGTGAATCACGAATTTAGAGAAAGCTTCTTATTTTCGATAAGATCATGACGGCCAGAGAATAGAGTATATATATAAGGCTACAGCAGGGACCATAAGGAGAAATTAGGGTTAGGTCTCCTAACGGATCTGGGTATCCCGTGTTCATTCCGAACACACAACCCGGGCCCATTAACAATAGCTCGGTCCACTAAAGAGCTATTATTGCACCACCTTTCTAATCCTAAATTATGATTGTAGGCTTCTTTTATTATATGCTTGTTTGCCTCCCCATGTTAAGATATCGAATGTCCGTCGATCAAATTAAGTTACTGACAACTATATTGATCGACATCCTTTATCCTAAGTAGTACCACTCAATTTTATTTGTCATGTCGGATATAATCTACTTTCAGGGTTTACATGACAATCCTTATGAGCTCCTTAAGGGGACATCATCAACCCGATGTATCCGGACATAGATTTCTTTTATAATCAACAGTCCATCATACATATAATTTTATTACCCAATTCATAGAGGTTGTTGATCCATAATGAATCTCACTCTTTTATGAGTCAAAGTAATGCACAATGCATATACATGTCTGTTATTATATCCGGATTAAGAGCACAAGCATCCAAAATAACAGAGGTGTTTGTTCACTTGTGTAGTTAGTACAAAGAGAACAACCTCAAGTGGTCCTGTTCAATACACACAAAGTGTACTAGTCTAAACCTATAGTCAAGATAGACTAATACCAGATTACACTACAACATTTCCAATGGTTTGTCCAATTCCATATAGGTTGTGAACTATTTATATATTCCATAGGGAACTGATAATATAATCATCTGTGTGACACCACACACCATATTATCTACAATATAGAATATCAGATACTTGTTTTAACACTAGCAACAAATACAATATGCAAACATTTGCCTATATGATTCTTATTCAAAATTTAAGGAAATAAAGTTAATACAAAAGTGATGCTTTTAGTATATAACCCTAACAATCTCCCACTTATACTCAAAGTATCGCTTTTCAGTATACTGTTACAAATCTCTTACTCATACTTAAAGCCATGCTGCTACACATCTAACTCTCATTCCCTCAACATGACTATCAAAAGCCTTAGCTGGTAAGCTTTTTGTAAAGGGATCAGCTAGGTTGTCGACTGATGCTATCTTGATCATAATAAATTTTCCTTTCTTTACAAAATCTCGTATCAGGTGGTACTTGCGCTCAATGTGTTTACCTATCTTATGGGCTCTTGGTTCTTTCGAGTTTGCTACTGCACCACTATTATCACAATAAAGTGTAATAGCCTTAGGCAAACTAGGTACCACATTCAAGTCCAACAGAAAGTTTCTGAGCCAAACTGCTTCTTTGGCTGCCTCAGAGGCTGTCACATACTCGACTTCCATGGTGGAATCAGCAATAAATTTTTACTTGATACTCCTCCACACAATGGCTCCACCTCCCAAAGTAAATACATAACATGAGGTAGATTTCCTGGAATCCCTATCTGACTGAAAATCTGAGTCTGTATACCCCAAGGGAACTAAAATATCTGCCTGGTAAACTAGCATATACTCTTTAGTCCTTTTCAGGTACTTCAAAATATGCTTTACGGCAGTCCAGTGCTCTTGTTCTGGGTTAGACTGATATCTGTTGACTATGCTAACGACAAAGCTGATGTCTGATCTCGTACATAGTATTACATACATTAAGCTTCCTACCGCTGAAGCATAAGGAACTACTTTCATGTTCTCTATCTCTTTAGGTATTCTTGGACACTGCTCCTTTGATAGAGCAATTACATGCCTAAAAGGTAAGAAACCTTTCTTAGAATTTTGAATGCTAAAACGAGTTAGTATAGTATCGATATAGGAAGCTTGGGACAAGCCTAACATTTTTTTCTTACGATCTCGTAGAACTTTGATCCCAAGGATGTGATGTAACCCTCCTAAATTTTAGGGTTTATTTTAAATTTTCTAAATGAATTATTTTTAATAAATATTTTATTATAATTATTTTTGTTCATTAAATGTACTTTTTCTTTGACTTTAATTTCTGGAGCGTCAGAGATTGCAATCTCCGAAAACTCTCTTCATGAGTTTGTAGTAGACAAGATTATCTTCATTTTGATATATCATGTCCCACTCAAACTTGTTCCGTTGTACTTTTTTTGCTTTGCACAACTTTGGGTTAATTTCGACCAATTGATCGTTGAATAATTATTAATTAAATTCTCACTTTTATCTTTGATCATTGTATGCACGTTACCGTGACTTTTAATTTAGGAGCACAAGACTAGTCATTTTTATGAAACCAACTTCTCATGCATGATCTACTCAAGACACCCTACACTCATGACCTTCGCGTCCTACTCAGACACACCATTTTGTGCTTCATCTGCTCCGTACAACTTTTCTGACGCTAGATCCAATTTTAATTTATCCTACGGAGTCACATTTATTTCTGACTTGAATTAAAGACACCATTTCGACCCAAACCTGAGAACCCAAAATACGGACATGGCCCACATTAAGTCTAATACCCACATGACACCAGTGTCCCGATCAATTTAGCCTCTGTATGCTCCTATTTCATAAATGATTATAAATAATTTAAATTTATAATTATGATCAAACCTTAGCCCAAACTTGACCCAACACCCAATCCAATTCTATGTGCCCCTCTCATGACTACCCCAAACACCCCACACATATTTCTTTCTTTTTCTCTACTCAAAATCTCTATCTCTCTTTATCTTTCTACTTTACATAAATATCCCATTTTCTCTCTCTTTATATATATATATATATATATATATATATATATATATATATATATATATATATATATATATATATATATATATATATATAACCCTCTTTCTCTCTCCTCTATAATTTCTCCAACCCATCACTATCACCACCTCACCCTTACCCCTTCACAGCCAACCTCTCTCTCTATTCTCCTTTTCTCTCTCTTTCTTTTACAAATATAACTCTCTTTCTATATTTTAAATATAACTCTCTCTCTCACACCCCCTCACCTTCACCATCAGCACAACACACCCTCCCTCTCTCAGCCGACATACACCCCCCATAGATGACCTCTCTCTCTTCTCTCCTCCTCTTTCTATTCTTCTTCACCACCACCATCATTCTCACCATCATCTACACCACCACCACACCATCACCACCACCTCAGCCACGAACCACCTCCTTCTCTTCCATTCTCCACCACCATCGCACGTCGCCACGACCACCACCGTCGTCACTGTGCCCTCACAGTTTCCCCGTCGTGCCGTCGTGTAGCTGCAACAACAGCAGCAGCCAACAGCAAAAAAGCAACAACAGCAGCGCATGGCAGTAACAACAGTTGTGCCACCTCATGCCACCGCATGGACCCCCTGACTTCGGGCGCACCCTCCGGTGTCCTCCCCATGCCGTACACCCTTCTTTCCGACGCGTATCCTAATCGATTCATGCGTTTTGTACGAAATTTTGTCGTGACGCACTCAGAATGGATTTTAGAATGACGTTCCATCACAGCGACTTCGTGCATATTTTTCGAGAGATCCGACCGGTGGATCGATGAACTCTTTGCTTCGTCATAATCTCGGTATATCCCTCTTCACTCCCTTCCAGTTTTATCCGTTAATTTTTGTCGTTTGATACATCAAAATCGGCCGCCAAATTGACCGTTTAAATTGTATAATTTTTGGACAGTTTTGTGGAGCCAACTTCGTCGGCTCTTATCTCCACTGTCGTACCTATGTTTGATGTGCCGTCAGTTCCTATGCATAGCTGGTATAACCCACTTTTTTTCCTTTCAGTTTTGTTTCAATGTGAGCACGTTTGATTGGTTGAATTTGACGCCAAAGTTGGCCGTCCGAATTCATAATTTCCAACTTGTAAAATCCTAATTTTGGACCTGGGACTTTGGATTTCAATTCTGACACCACCAGTAGACTCGTGGCGTCGTTCTGGCACGATTTCATAAAAAAATTGTTAGATTTGGAGGACATGGACCCTGACACACATTTCGGTGCAAAACGGGTCCTACAGTCCGAGTCAACGTGTCACTTTGAGATCAGCTCATCAGAATCTAATTTCGGATATACCGTTGAGTTCGTATCATCATTCTAGACTCGTTGACATATAATTCGTTGAGTTTTGTGGACTTTAGCATCGACATGTATTTTCGTACGGACCGGATTCCTAATATTCGGGTCAACGGGTCAATTTGAGATTGGCTCATCGGAATCCAATTTCAGATATACTATTGAGTTTTCATCGTCATTCTGGACTTGTTGACATATACTTTTTTAGACTAAGTGGACTTTGGCTTCGATACGTATTTCCGTACAAATCGGATACCAATATCCAGGTCAACGGACCATTTTGTGATCGGGTGATCGGAATCCCATTTCGGACATACCGTTGGTTTCGTATCATCATTCTGGATTCGTAAACATATAATTTGCTAGATTTTGCAGACTTCTATCCTGACATATTTTTCGGTGCAAAGTGGGTCCAACGACGGACATCATTTTGACCCAAAATTACCATTTTGCCCCTATGTCCAAATTAGACTTATGAGAGGCTATCACAGCTAATTTGACTATTCTGGACACGTTGGTGATATTTCTTTTATCATCCGACGATATCGGTAGATTTTTCCTTGTGTATCACCCTTAATTATAACTAATTCTTATTATTAGTATATATTTATATACTTGGTTTTTGTAAAACTCTAGAATGATCTTTGAGTTTCTAAGGTCTCTGAGTATAGGTTATAGGCTTAGTGTCACCCCATATTGGTCTACCATACTAGGTCATCACTTAGCTAAGTGTCCAGTTAGAAGTCGTGGCACACCACTAGTGTTGGAGTTAGCAGTCTAGAGTCTTGAACGTAGAATAGGATATGAGATTGTTATACCCTTTTTGAAAGTGATAGGACACCAGGCTTCTTCCTCTACATTTTTATTTCGTTGTCTTGCTCGAGGTGAGTACCCCTACAAACTCTATTTTACTGCATATGATAATGAATTACGTATGAACCATGTTAAAATACCGTTTCTTGAACTGCAAGTCATATCTTCATATGCTTTATACTACGCTAAGTACCTACCATATTTTATACTGCTCTCAGTACCTACCATGCTTTATAATACTCCCAGTATCTTTCATATGTTTTAAACTGCTCTCGTATCTCTCACATGTTAGAACTTGGGTTACGGGAAAACTGATAGTTGAGTACGTGAACATGCCCCCTTCTCCCGTACGTATGTACCGAGCAAGGTTGACATTTTATATGTATACCTTGTCGTAGGCGTACCATCTGTATTTGTACATATGTACATCTAGCGCTTTCTTACTTATACGAAAGTACATTTTATATACTTGTGCCACAGTATATTTTATACCTAATGACGATCATGTGCCTGCTCCAGTTTTAAATATTACATATACATCTGTCGCCATGACAAATGTATCTTCTATATGATAGACTGTGATATGACATGATTCTTATTTATTACATCTTTTTTCATTCTATGCTTAGTATGTTTAGTTTGTAAAACCAGTACTTGCTCCCGTCCTGACAGGATAACGTTGTAGGCATACTTTCGAAGGAAGATTTTGCTCTGTGATCTTTATTATGGGCCCACAACAGAGGACCAGGTCATTGCTCCCGAGGAAGTCCTCGCAGGGAACCTCGCTTGGTAGTCTCGCTTAGATTTATTTTTTTTGCTTAGATATTGAACTGTTTCGACTATATCTTGTAGTCACTGGACTTTGTCTCAAGTTTAATACTTTGGAAGTGTATTATTAAGTATGTACTTATTTTACTTTCGCTTATAGATGTTGTGTTGTGATGAACCTTTTAAATGTGATATTAGAACTGTTAGCAGCTTAGATCCTTTATTGTCTATACTTAGAACAACTTACTACTCTTTAACCAAGCGTAGGCTGGACATGGCTCGGCCCGGCCCAACCATTTGGGTAGCGGGTCATAACATGTTTTTAGTGGTGCCCCCATGCAGGTCGAGACTTAAGATGTTTGGTTACGTTATTGTACCAAGCATGCCTGCAAATAGGATCTTAGGAAAACTTGTTAAAACTAGGGACAACAATTAGAACACCTAGAGGATTTCTAGGATTGCAGCAAAGAAAAACTCACCACAGTATAGGACCGTTAACTATTTTTAGTCTCTTGCTTAAAATTCAGTGGATTATAATTTTGACCAAGATAGTACCCTTGGGATGACCCCTGAGGATCTCACTCTAAATCTTACCTCGAAATCAATTTCCACTTGTTTCCATTTACTTTTCCTTAATTCATTGTTGAATTTGATTCCAGATATTCGTTGTTGACTTTGATTTTGTATCGAGATAAATTTATGGATTGAGTTAAGGTGTATTCTGATAACATATTTGACAGTGAGAACGGTAAATATCTGCTTTAGTTATGGAGTTTAGAATTTATCACAGCAATATTAGCTAGTATAACAAAAACATAGAGCCTGATTTTGGGTATACTTATCGTAGTTATGGAATTTAGATTTTTTCGCAGCCATGCCGGTTGACGTGGTGAGAATTCTAGATAACATGATTATAGGGTGTATACCTTAGTTATGACTCTATCGTTTATTGCATCTAAGCTTACTGGTGTGGCAAAAATTATGGCAACATGATTTCAGGAAGACGTGTATAGTTATCAGATCATATCTCAACTTGGTTCACTTTGTTATGAACAAATGAGCAAGAACAAATTCTTATCATCATTCTTTTCCGTCTTGATTAACTCTATCCTATCTACATCCACAACTAGGATTATAGGTTCTCGAGAACTCTCCAACATGATTGCTTTCATGTTATCTTTTTGGACATAATTATTTTTGTGTTCCATCTTTCCTATGATTTGACTAAACTCTTCTTCGTTAACCTCTTGGGTAATTCTTCTCGTCTTTCTCGGTAATTGTTGAAAATACCTTATAGATTGATCCAAGGAAGGTTCGAGAAAGTAGATTTTAACCTTGTATTATGGAATCGAGAGTTTTGCAGCCAGAGAAATACTGGCGAGGCAGGACTTCAGATGACGGTATCATGGTTACATATGTTTCACGGATCTTACTTGAACCGTACCCTGTGTATTTGATTAGTATTTCATGGATTTAGCCAAGATAAGTTCAAGAACCTGTACTATCTGGCACGGCAGCTGTGCACTGCAGCCATCCGTCATATTACGAAACAAAGAAGTTATTTTAGCCAGATGCACACTGACTTGGCAATAACTTCACATGACCTAATCGTGGAGGTATATGGTTCTCGAGTTTTACCTCGACTACGTCCTATGCATCTTGTTATCCTCGTACCATTCTTGGAGATATTCCGACGAACTTTTCTGTCTTGCTTAACCTTTTAACTTGTTTGGATACTGTTATGGATTGCTCGACCCAGTCTTAGGCCTTGTTACCTTATATTTGATAGACGATCGAGATAGTCAAACCTCGTTAACTGATTCTATAGTATAACTATAAATGTTATTGTATGATTGTGATAAGTACTTTTCCTAGGGATTGGTTAGATTAAACTTATAGGACAAGTATGAGTGACTGACTCTAGTAGACTTGGAAACCATTAAGAATGATTGCATTGATAGTATGACTTGATGATAGGGTATCTAAGATGGAGAAATGAGATATTATATTGTTGTGACTACAGATTAAGGATTAGAATCTTATGCTTAGGTTCGAGGGTTGAGCATTATAGGACTTTGATGACCAAGTGATTATTGGTTATCTACAAGCTAATTACATGTGATTAGAGGGTAGATCGATATGTGGTATGATATATAATAAGTTAGAATGAGATATAATATTGCGTACGAGATCGGAAAGATATCAGTTAAAACGACAAAGAATAAGGCAAAAATATATGTACATTGGTAATTAATAAATCGAGAGTTTAAAATTAAGGATTTATATTCGGAGGAGTTATTGAGTAAAAAGAAGAAGGCTCTACGCCAAGGATAAGTATTAAACGTATAATTTCAAGGAGAAGCTGTAGGAAAGGATTGAAGACAAATAATACAAAGAGCATGTGGATTGATAGAATAAGGATACTTAAGATATGATAAGGAAATCAAGTATTTATAATTGAGGTTGGAAATATGGTTGATGATTAAGTATTATTGGCTTATAAACATATCCAGAGAATGACCTATATTTTAGGGTATATATAAAGGTTCCATATTAGTATGGAAGATTCTAAAGGATATACGACGTAGTTTATGATAGAAGGACCTTTGTTGAACCTGAACCAAAAAGATTGTAAAGAGAAACATAAGAGATGATCACATGGATAGCAGATTGAGTATTGTAGCCAGAGCAACTACATGTTATAGTTTGGCATATTGGATGATTTTAAATTTCGAGGACGAAATTCTTGTAAGGTGGGTAGGAAGTAAGAACCCTGAATTTTAGGGTTTATTTTAAATTTTCTAAACGAATTATTTTCAAATTAAATATTTTATTATAATTATTTTTTATTATTAAATGTACTTTTTCTGTGACTTTAATTTCTGGAGCGTCAGAGATGTCAATCTCTGAAAACTCTCTTCATGAGTTTATAGTAGACAAAATTATTTTCATTTTGATATATCATGTCCCACTCAAACTTGTTCCCTTGTACTCATTTTGCTTCGCACAACTTCGGATCAATTTAGACCAATTGATCGTTGAATAATTATTAATTAAATTCACACTTTTATCTTTGATCATTGTATGTACGTTACTATAAACCCCCTAAATTTCTACTACGATTTTTTTATATATTTTTATTTTTACTTCGTATCTGTACGTCGCATACGATTTCGCTTTGTTGTATTTACGTAACGTGCGAGATTGCATCTCGTAATTTCTCGACGAGTGCGAATATGTGTCGAGGTACATATGTTAGAAAAATATTTTTATTAAAAACTTATTTTAATAGAAAAGTACATGTTCAAATAAATATGATAAATATTTTCTTTTGTATAAAATAGTTATTTGGTTCGTCGTTTAAAAATAAGTAGTAATTTAATTTTTTTTTGATTTATATGAAATGTTTCCAATGTTTTGTGAAATGTGAAATTTGCCTATTAATATATTTTATTATTTATAAAAGCTAGTTCATGAATTAATATTTAAGTATTTATCATGATTTTCAAAATTAATATTTACTATATTTATTTAATTATGAAAATGATATTTGGAATTTTGTTAACTTTAATAATTGATTAAATATGGTAATTTAAATTGGAAAAGATTTTATTGACGATATTTAAAATAATTTAAATTAAGTATAGAATTTATTTAGATTGGATTTGATTTGGATTGAATTATTTTAAATCAATTTGAACTAATAGATGATTTATCTGATTGGGATTTAAATCCTCCCAATCCCTATCCAACTGGGAATTCCCACCTCCTATAAAAGGAGAGGTACTCCTCCATCCACAACCAAGCCTTGTGCATCGTGTCTGTGCCTCGTCCCATCCACTATCACTTCTCCTTTACAAATACATTTTTCCGTATCCGACAATCCTGGATACCCCGTCCGTGTCTCGCAGGACACGACAGTTCTGCAATCACCACCACCAGTTCAACACCCTGCACCCTACCCGGCTACAACCGACCCTAACCTAAAATTTTCTAGCTGCCTCTGTCGACCACCACCCTCACCCCGTCGCCATTGTCGCCACCACTGCCTTCTTCGACTCCCGTCGTCACCACCACACCCACCATCGGCCCAATGACAGCACCGTCGCAATACCCACCATCGCCACCACCATGACCACACCACCTCCACAGCCCCCAACTCCGACCACGACCACCAGGCATCTCCACCACCGCCAACTTCCACTAGATCCCCGTCCGACCAACCAACCCTGAGTACTCCGGCTCAACCGCGGCCAACCCATTATCGAAACCACCATACCCAGAGAAAAGAACAAGAAGGAAAAATAAACAAAATCATCGCTTACCCCTCTCAGCCGGTAGCATCCGTCGCGGTCGTCGTTACGAGCGCCGCCATCTCCCCACCTCAGAGCCGAGGCATCGCAACTGGCTGCCGATCACGCTTGGTCTCCCCGCCACTCCGGCGAGATCTGCCGTGCGAGTGTGCGGTGGCTACCACAGAGATCGTCGCCTCACGCCAGATCATCCGCCGCCCCTCTCCACTCTTCGCCGCCCGCCGGCGTACGGCGTCCGCTTCTCCCGCGCCGCCCCTCCTTAGCAGCCGCCTCTGCGAGAACCAGCGCCCCATGGACCTGCAGTCTTCCCGCGGAGCTGCCGCGTCACTCCGCTCCTCTTCCCGGTCGCCGTATTCCCTCCGAACGACCAGCGCCGACGGCGCACGTCCGCGCCGACCGTTGGCCGGAACCGCCTAAGTAAGCCCTCAATTTTTC
Source organism: Iris pallida (assembly GCA_029216955.1). Classification (NCBI taxonomy): domain Eukaryota; kingdom Viridiplantae; phylum Streptophyta; class Magnoliopsida; order Asparagales; family Iridaceae; genus Iris; species Iris pallida. Next base: position 3,150,039 of record JANAVB010013398.1, read on the forward strand.
CTCTCTCAAACTCATCTCTCTCTCACTATAAATATTTGGGGGAATGAGCTGTTCCTTTTTAAGTTTCTTTCTAAGTTTCATTAGTAATAGCAGGGATTAGCTGTAAGGGTTTTTTTATGAATTTTTAATATTATTATCATTCTTACTATTATTATTAATATTATTATCATTACTGTTATTATTATTATTATTATTATTATTATTATTAGTTCTATTATTTTTATTACTATTAGGATTATTATTATTATTATTAGTATTATTATTACTATTATTAATTGTATGTATTAGTTTAGATAATTTGGTATCATGAGTATATATATATATGCAATATATATATCAAATATTTTTGGTTTAAATATATATAATTGTTCAAGAAATGTTTTGTTCAAGAAATATTTTTATTATAAAGTGTAGTTTCTAAAAATATAAAATAATTCCTAAGAATTTCAAATATTTTCTAGAAAGTATTTTAACCAATAAAAATATACTTTTTGCTAAGAAATTTTAGTTTGATAAGTTTAAGAGTTTTCTTGCCTAAATACCAAATTTTGAAATTTCTAAATAAAAAAAAAATTTGTCTTCAAAACAATAAGGGAATAATTTCTAAAACTAGTATAAACATTCAGTTACTCCTAAATTTCCTCCTATTTGTCGTTGATCATGACTAATCACATGTTCCTATTCTCTCGCGACTTTGGACCATTACGACGACCATGGCTATTGGACTATTGAGACATGTCAGAGAACACCGCACCATACCCGGCGACACATCAGGCAAGATACCTTGCCATTATACTGTTTATATTCAGTCTCATTTTATTATATATCACTGTTCGCTATTTCCAGCTATTACAGTTATTGATTTACTACATGCTCAGTGATTATTAGTTTACTTTGTTACTATCCTTTGGTTGCACATGAACCTAGAGTTAAGGGACTACTATCTGTAGTGTATCGCATATACCTTGACACAGTTGTACCACGAGGATGTGTGAGATGAGTAGCATGTAGAGGTTCTTGCGTGTAGGCTGATCTCCCATGCGCATGGGTTAGGGCTAACTGCTAATAGAGGCGTGTTAGGAGACTTAGCAGTTAGTAGAGGTACATGGTCGTGGATGCAACTTGATAGGTACATTGGATGGGGAGAACATTACCTGACGTATGGGCTTCTATGCATTTCCCTTATTACCTGTGCGCTCCGCCAGAGACACAGGCTACAGGTGCCCTCTGATGTTTTCCAGAGCGTTATGGACGTAGCCCCTTGCACATGATGCCCTCTAACGATCTTCGGACGTTACGGACGTAGGCCCCTGGTGCCCTATATGGGGACTATGCCGATCCCATTTACAGCGAGGGCTCATGCGTCAAAGGATTGTTTCTCATCTGCATGATCACTTTAGTATAGTTAGATTACCTTATTGTATCTTATCACTTTCTTTGATTGTGGCATATTTTATATTTAGTATTATATGGCATGTTCTTCCTGTATCTTGTTACGTCCCTCTGAGGACCTGGTGATTTCTCCAGGTATGTGTTCGTGATTTCTTGCATGTGCTCTAGCTAAGGCCATGTCTTTCTTTCTCCGTGATGATTGCTCTTGGACTCGTCACTTGCTCTCGTTTGCTCAATTCTTTTCTTGTATATTTTTTCATATTTAATTTAATTGGTAGTGGATTTGTCTCCGCCCAACTATTGTGTACATGACAAACTCAAAGTTGCTTTTATATCATTATTTATTTTTGGATAAGATTTAGTGGCTTGGCTTTCTATATTTACAGCTTATGTATACATACGAGCCGTATAGTTATTCGTATGTATACAGCTGGCATGATTACGTTCTAGTCCTACGTATTTTGGGATTGGGGCGTTACATGTTTTTGTGGTGGCCCATGCAGGTCTAGTTTGCCGTTTCGGCTACATAACTGTACCGAACGGGCCTGCAATATAGGATTAGAGTTTAGAATCTCATCCACCTACTTGACTTCCTTTCTTGACTTTAAATTTTGAACTCTCGTTCGACCTCCTTGATTTACATCTTGCTTGACTCCTTCTACCGTAAATTCTTAGTTACGTGTTTAGTAAAGATGACTACACTAGTATATGCCCATAGGTTAAACACATGGCTAGATGGATTACATTGATAATTAATATGCATTGAGATTTTATTTGAGTTATAAAGGCATTTATTTTTCCTAGAAATATGATTTTAAGGATTAGTTAATTTTAAGTTGGGTAGTAGCATATTAACGCCTTCAAAAGATAGTTGGAATTAAATTTTGATATTACAAAGTGGTATACACAAGAGGATAGCTAGATGGAGAAAACAAATTGATTGATTTTGCGTTTTGATTTTTGAAGGTCTTTGAACATTATGATTTATCGAGTCATAGCTATATATCTTTTTGGAAGGATATAAATTGATTTGGAAAAGGATCATAAAATTTTAAATGTGGAAGTATGATTTACGATTGACCAAAATTTGAGGATGATTAATAAATTTTGGTAAAATATTTTTGAATTAAATTACGTCATATGATCTATGAATTATAAAGTTATTTAGATTTTGAGTTAAAAACCTTGATTATGGATATTTAAATTTTGGAAAAAGGGAGAATTACTTTTGAGAATTAGTTGTGACTTATTGGAAGCTAGATATACACATTTGATGGATATAGAATTAACTTCGAGAGTTATTTAAACGTTCCATTTCATAGTATGAATTTCGGCTGATAAACTTATTTAAATGATTTTGAAAAAAAAATATTTATTCGATTTGCGAATTACGAGGATTGTTCGAGATTGACTAGAGATTTAAAATTTTGATTAAAGTTGACAGCCTAAGATGGTTGGAAAATCTTGGTGGAATATCTTGGAAAGTTTATTGAGAAACTTACGAGGAACTTGAAATTTTAGATTAGATCATATATTAGTAAGGGCTAAGAAGCAAGTAAGGTCACCCTAGTGAGATAGAAGTACTCCACATTAGATTGCCATATCACCTATGATTATGATATTGCATATACACAAGTATAGTTAGTCATCTTCTAAACCGATGAACATATCTTTGGCTCACTCGACCTTCCCTCCTAGCTAGATCTTTATTCGTGACCATCTCATTGTTTGAAACTTAGAAATGATAGAATCATCCCCGTGATCGCACCCTTATCTATGAGACTATTCTCCCTCTAGAAACTGTGCCACTAACTTATCTTAACTTGATCTACGGGATTTCATAAATTACCTTTATTTCGTACCTTAACCTTTTATTTTTGTGCATTAATTAGTACCTTATGAAAACCCACTTTCTATTTTGATCATTTGGCATTTCCCCTCGTGACTTTAATATTTGGAGTACAACCCTAGACCTTTTCTTCCAACAAATTTCACATGCAAGACCTAGACGAGCTCACCTTCATGTATGTATATCATGTTCCACTAAAACACGTCCCCTTGTACTCTTTTTTTATGATACGACTTTCGGGCCATAAAGACTCAATCATAACCCTTACCATGGTACCGATATACTTTGACTATATATTTGGACTCAATCTCGACTCATATCTTCAGCCCGATTGCGATATACTAAATCCGTTAAATGCTTAACCATGTGTTTTATCTTGACTGCTTAATCCTTGTCATTTTATTTTGTATTATCTTGAATTACTTAGACCCATAACACCTTTTACTCTTCATGCAATATTAGCAACACTTACTTTCCTTCTTTCCGATTAAATTGCTTCACACATATTTCACCTTGATCCCTCCGTAGTTTATGCAATTTTGTTCATTTTATGATTTCCTTGTTCGAAGATGAAATTGACCATGACATCCCTCGGTTAGTAGAGGATAGATTAGAAAACTCATCGAGAAGAATAGTGGTAAAAATTAATTAATGTGATTGAACATGCATAAGTAAAATTATATGGTAAATCCTATTAGGCAAAATTGAGAAAAGGTGATATCAAAAAAAAAAGGAAAGAAGACTTCTCGATTGACAAATCGGTTCTTCATGGTAAACCCATTATTGAGAAATTTTTATGAGATGATAAGTAGGATGTAGTAGATCTCGAAGCTACCCAATATTAAAAGGTAAAAATTTTGATATCCTAAGGAAAATTTTTTATGATGATTACGAATATGAAGTTTCATGACTAAGATAGAGTTTGATTGCTCCGACTAATTGATTTATCAAATTTTAATTTTTAAGAGATTATGAGGTCAAAATTTAGTTTGAACAAAACTACATATAGATATGATAGAAGAAGAAGAATATAGAATCCTTGAATTCAAAACTTTGGTACATATTGAAATTTATATTGTGAGATATAGGAATTGAGAATATATTTTAAGGAATATAAATTTTGTGAGTTAATCTTAAGAAGAAAAAAAATCCAATGAAATAAAGAAGAAAAAGAAAGTGTCTTAAGGAAAATTGAAGTCTTATGGATTATGAATATTGAGAAGAAATTGAAGGTTTTGAAGATTTATTACTAATAAAAACCATAGAGATTACTCGAAGATCATGATGATGTTTAACGCGACCCGAATATGGAATGAGATAGAGGAATTTATTAAAAATAATTGAGATTTTGGTGATTCTAGGATTAATGGCAGTATGACCAATTAGGCACAGAAGGATGTCATGCACATGATCGTTACAAAGTTACACCATGGATTTGTTCTTTTAGTTATCAAATTGTCTATTTTCGTTGAAAGACGTTTCTTCTCTTCGTTTAATGAATTAAATTGTGAGTTCTCATAGTTAAACTCTTTCTATCCCCTTCACTCTACCTAACCTAATTTTTCCTAAATTTTGAGGACAAAATTCTTTTAAGTTGGGCAGGATGTAAACCCCTTAAATTTCTACTACGATTTTTTTTATATATTTTTATTTTTACTTTGTTTCTGTACGTCGCATACGATTTCGCTTTGTTGTATTTACGTAATGTGCGAGATTGCATCTCGTAATTTCTCGACGAGTTCGAATATGTGTCGAGGTACATATGTTAGAAAAATATTTTTATTCAAAATTTATTTTAATAGGAAAGTACATGTTCAAATAAATGTGATAAATATTTTCTTTTGTATAAAATAGTTATTTGGTTCGTCGTTTAAAAATAAGTAGTAATTAATTTTTTTTTTTGATTTATATGAAATGTTTCCAATGTTTTGCGAAATGTGAAATTTGCCTATTAATATATTTTGTTATTTATAAAAGCTAGTTCATGAATTAATATTTAAGTATTTATCGTGATTTTCGAAATTAATATTTACTATATTTATTTAATTATGAAAATGATATTTGGGATTTTGTTAACTTTAATACTTGATTAAATATGGTAATTTAAATTGGAAAAGATTTTATTGACGGTATTTAAAATATTTTAAATTAAGTATAGAATTTATTTAGATTGGATTTGATTTGGATTGAATTATTTTAAATTAATTTGAACTAATAGATGATTTATCTGATTGGGATTTAAATCCTCCCAATCCCCATCCAACTGGGAATTTCCACCTCCTATAAAAGGAGAGGTACTCCTCCATCCACAACCAAGCCTTGTGCATCGTGTCTGTGCTCCGTCCCATCCACTATCACTTCTCCTTTACAAATACATTTTTTCGTATCCGACAATCCCGGATACCCCGTCCGTGTCTCGCAGGACACGACAGTTCTGCAATCACCACCACCAGTTCAAGACCCTGCACCCTACCCGGCTACAACTGACCCTAACCCAAAATTTTCTAGCTGCCTCTGTCGACCACCACCCTCGCCCCGTCGCCATTGCCGCCACCACTGCCTTCTTCGACTCCCGTCGTCACCACCACACCCACCATCGGCCCAATGACAGCACCGTCGCAACACCCACCATCGCCACCACCATGACCACACCACCTCCACAGCCCCCAACTCCGACCACGACTACCAGGCATCTCCACCACCGCCAACTTCCACTAGATCCCCGTCCGACCAACCAACCCTGAGTACTCCGGCTCAACCCCGGCCAACCCATTATTGAAACCACCATACCCAGAGAAAAGAACAAGAAGGAAAAATAAACAAAATCACTGCTTACCCCTCTCAGCCGGCAGCATCCGTCGCGGTCGTCGTTACGAGCGCCGCCATCTCCCCACCTCAGAGCCGAGGCATCGCAACTGGCTGCCGATCGCGCTTGGTCTCCCCGCCACTCCGGCGAGATCTGCCGCGCGAGTGTGCGGTGGCTACCACAGAGATCGCCGCCTCACGCCAGATCATCCGCCACCCCTCTCCACTCCTCGCCGCCCGCCGGCGTACGGCGTCCGCTTCTCCCGTGCCGCCCCTCCTTAGCAGCTGCCTCCACGAGACCCAGCGCCCCACGGAGCCGCCGTCTTCCCGCGGAGCCGCCGCGTCACTCCGCTCCTCTTCCCGGCCGTCGCGTTCCCTCCGAACAACCAGCGCCGACGGCGCCCGTCCGCGCCGACCGCTGGCCGGAACCGCCTAAGTAAGCCCTCAATTTTTCCCCTCTCGAACTCATCTCTCTCTCACTATAAATATTTGTGGGAATGAGCTGTTCCTTTCTAAGTTTCTTTCTAAGTTTCATTAGTAATAGCAGGGATTAGTTGTAAGGGTCTTTTTTTATGAATTGTTAATATTATTATCATTCTTACTATTATTATTAATATTATTATCATTACCGTTATTATTATTATTATTATTATTATTATTATTATTATTATTATTATTAGTTCTATTATTTTTATTACTATTAGGATTATTATTATTATTATTATTATTATTATTATTATTATTATTATCATCATTACTATTATTAATTGTATGTATTAGTTTAGATAATTAGGTATCATTAGTATGTATATATATATATATATATATATATATATATATATATATATATATATATATATATGCAATATATATATCAAATATTTTTGGTTTAAATATATATAATTGTTCAAGAAATATTTTGTTCAAGAAATGTTTTTATTATAAAGTGTAGTTTCTAAAAATATAAAATAATTCCTAAGAATTTCAAATATTTTCTAGAAAGTATTTTAACCAATAAAAATATACTTTTTGCTAAGAAATTTTATTTTGATAAGTTTAAGAGTTTTCTTGCATAAAAATCGATTTTTGAAATTTTTAAATAAAAAAAAAATTTTTGTCTTCAAAACAATAAGGGAATAATTTCTAAAACTAGTATAAACATTCAGTTGCTCCTAAAATTCCTCCTATTCGTCGTTGATCATGACTAGTCACACGTTCCTATTCTCTCGCGACTTTGGACCATTACGTCGACCATGGCTATTGGACTATTGAGACATGTCAGAGAACACCGCACCATACCCGGCGACACACCAGGCAAGATACCTTGCCATTATACTGTTTATATTCAGTCTGCATTTTATTATATAACACTGTTTGTTATTTCTAGCTATTACAGTTATTGATTTACTACATGCACAGTGATTATTAGTTTACTTTGTTACTATCCTTTGGTTGCATACGAACCTAGAGTTAAGGGACTACCGTCTGTAGTGTATCGCATATACATTGACACAGTTGTACCACGAGGATGTGTGAGATGAGTAGCATGTAGAGGTTCTTGCGTGTAGGTTGATCCCCCATGCGCATGCGTTAGGGCTAACTGCTAATAGAGGCGTGTAAGGAGACTTAGCAGTTAGTAGACGTACATGGTCGTGGATGCGACTTGACAGGTACATTGGGTGGGGAGAACATTACCTGACGTATGGACTTCTATGCACTTCCCTTATTACATGTGCGCTCCGCCGGAGACGCAGGCTCCAGGTGCCCTCTGACGTTTTCCAGAGCGTTATGGACGTATCCCCTTGCACATGATGCCCTCTGACGATCTTCGGACGTTACGGACGTAGGCCCCTGGTGTCCTATATGGGGACTATGTCGATCCCATTTACAGCCAGGGCTCATGCGTCGAAGGATTGTTTCTCATCTGCATGATCACTTTAGTATGGTTAGATTACCTTATTGTGTCTTGTCACTTTCTTTGATTGTGGCATATTTTAGATTCAGTATTATATGACATATTCTTCCTGTATCTTGTTACGTCCCTCTGAGGACCTGGTGATTTCTCCAGGTATGTGTTCGTGATTTCTTGTAGGTGCTCTAGCTAAGGCCATGTCTTTCTTCCTCCGTGATGATTGCTCTTGGACTCGTCACTTGCTCTCGCTTGCTCAATTCTTTTCTTGTATATTTTTTCATATTTAATTTAGTTGGTAGTGGATTTGTCTCCGCCCAACTATTGTGTACATGACAAACTCAAAGTTGCTTTTATATCATTATTTATTTTTGGATGAGATTTAGTGTCTTGGCTTTCTATATTTACAGCTTATGTGTACATACGAGCCGTATAGTTATTCGTATGTATACAACTGGCATGATTACGTTCTAGTCCTACGTATTTTCGGACTGGGGCGTTACAGTTACCGTGACTTTTTATTTAGGAGGACAAGACTAGTCATTTTTTCGAAACCAACTTCTCATGCATGATCTACTCGAGACACCCTACACTCATGACCTTCGTGTCCCACTCAGACACACCATTTTGTGCTTCATTTGCTCCGTACAACTTTCCTGACCGAGACCCAATTTTAATTTATCCCACGGAGTCACTTTTCTTTCTGAGTTGAATTGAGGACACCATTTCGACCCAAACCTGCCAACCCGAAATACGGACATGGCCTACATTAAGTCTACTACCCATATGACACATGCGTCCCATTCAATTTAGCCCCCATATGCTCCTATTTCATCAATGATTATAAATAATTTAAATTTATATTTATGATCAAACCTTAGCCCAAACTTGACCCAACACCCAATCTAATTCTATGTGCCCCCTCTCATGACTACCTCAAACACCCCACACATATTTCTCTCTTTTTCCTACTCGAAATCTCTCTCTCTCTCTCTCTCTCTCTCTCTCTCTCTCTTTATCTCTCTATTTTACATAAATATCCCATTTTCTCTCTCTTTATATATATATATAACCCTCTTTCTCTCTCTTCTTTAATTTTTCCTACCCATCAATATCACCACCTCACCCTCACCCCTTCACAGCCGACCTCTCTCCCTTTATTCTCTTTTTCTCTCTCTTTCTTTTACAAATATTACTCTCTATCTCACCACCCTTTCATCATCACCATCAGCACAACACACCCCCCTCTCTCAGCCGATATACACCCCCCATGGCCGACCTTTCTCTCCTCTCCCCCTCCTCATATTCTTCTTTACCACCATAATCATTCTCACCATCATCTACACCACACCATCACCACCACCCCGAGCACCACCTCCTCAGCCACCTACCACCTCCTCCTCTTCCATTCTCCACCACCACCGTACGTCGCCACGACAACCACCACCGTCGTCGTGCCCTCGCCATGCCACCGTCGTGCCGCCGTGCAGCTGCAACAACACAGCAGCCAACATAAAAAAACAGCAGCAGCGCATGGCAGCAGCAACAGCCGCGGCACCGTGCGCCGTCGTCGCGTAGACCCCCTACTACGGGTGCACCCTCCGGCGCCCTCCCCATGCCATGCACCCTCCTCTCCGACGTGTATCCTAGCCGATTCGTGCGATTTGTATGAAATACCGACGTGACGCGCTCGGAATGGATTTCAGAATGACGTTCTGTCGCAGCGACTTCGCATTCGTTTTTTGAGAGATCTGACCGTTGGATCGACGAACTCTTTGCTTATCACAATCTCGGTATATCCCTCTTCACTCCCCTCAAGTTTCATCTGTTAATTTTGTCGTTTGATACACCAAAATCGGCCGCCAAGTTAACCGTTTAAATTGTATAATTTTTGGACAGTTTTGTGGAGACAACTTCGTCGGCTCTTATCTCCACCGTCGCGCCTATGTTTGATGTGCCGTTAGTTCCTGTGCACAGCTGGTATAACCCACTCCCTCTTCCTTCAGTTTTGTTTCATTGTGAGCACGTTTGATTGGTTGAATTTAATGCCAAAGTTGGCCGTCCGAATTCGTAATTTCCAACTTATAAAATCCTAATTTTGGACCCGGGACTCCGAATTTCAATTCTGACTTCCCCAATAGACTCGTGGTTTCGTTTTGGCATGATTTCGTACAAAATTTGTCAGATTTGGAGGACGTGGGCCCTGACACGCATTTCGGTGCAAAACGGGCCCTACAGTCCGAGTCAACGTGTCACTTTGAGATCAGCTCATCGAAATCCAATTCCGGATATACCGTTGAGTTCGTATCATCATTCTAGACTCGTTGACATATAATTTGCTGAGTTTTGTGGACTTTGGCATCGACATGTATTTTCGTACGGACTGGATTCCAAATATTCGGGACAACGGATCAATTTGAGATTGGCTCATCGGAATCCAATTTCGGATATACCGTTGAGTTCGTATCGTCATTCTGGACTCGTTGACATATACTTTTTTAGACTTGGTGGACTTTGACTTTGACACGCATTTCCGTACAAATCGGATACCAATATCCAGGTCAACGGACCATTTTGTGATCGGGTGATCAGAATCCCATTTCGGACATATCATTGGGATATACCAATTATTAATTAAATTCTCACTTTTATCTTTGATCATTTTGTGATCGGGTCATCGGAATCCCATTTCGGACATACCAATTATTAATTAAATTCTCACTTTTATCTTTGATCATTGTATGCAAGTTACCATGACTTTTAATTTAGGAGCACAAGACTAGTCATTTTTTTTGAAACCAACTTCTCATGCATGATCTACTCAAGACACCCTACACTCATGACCTTCGTGTCCTACTCAGACACACATTTTATGCTTCATTTGCTCCGTACAACTTTTCTGACGCTAGACCCAATTTTAATTTATCCCACGGAGTCACATTTATTTCTGACTTGAATTGAGGACACCATTTTGACCCAAACCTAACAACCCAAAATACGGACATGGCCTACATTAAGTCTACTACCCACATGACACCAGTGTCCCAATCAATTTAGCCCCCGTATGCTCCTATTTCATAAATGATTATAAATAATTTAAATTTATAATTATGATCAAACCTTAGCCCAAACTTGACCTAACACCCAATCCAATTCTATGTGCCCCCTCTCATGACTACCCCAAACACCCCACACATATTTCTCTCTTTTTCTCTACTCAAAATCTTTATCTCTCTACTTTACATAAATATCCCATTTTCTCTCTCTTTATATATATATATATATATATATATATATATATATATATTTATTTATATATATATATAAATAAAATATATATATATATTATATATATATATATATATATATATATATATATATATATATATATATATATATTTATATATATATTTATATATATATATATATATATATATATATATATATATATATATATTTCAAAAAACTAGGACTTTATTGATCATGAGCAAAAACCAGTACAAAAAGAACACTAAACGTGTCTACATTTGATAGTAGCCTTCCCAACTTGCCTATGAACTTCTGTAACCAGCTTGTCAATTGTATATGAGTGATTCTCATACCTCCATTTGTTTCTGTCTTTCCAGAGCACCCAAAGAACTGCCGCAGCTACAATCCCCTTCTTGTGTTTGTTTTTCTTCCTCCACCATTCACGTAGACGTTCAAGTAGTGTCCGGCCACAAGACCTAACGCTGTATATTGGTTGAACAGCTCCCTACAACCCCTTAGCAAGATCGCTCTGATGCAACAAATGCTCCAAAGATTCAGGTTCACTCCTATAACAGCAATGACACTTCGAGGCAAGGCTATATCCAAGACGTGCGATGTTGTCATCAGTAGGTAGTTTGTTGTGCAGGATTCTCCAGAGAAGCACCGACCATTTAACTAGGATACAAGTACTCCAAATTTGAGTGAAGTCTGGTAATATAGGCCGGTGTACCCTTACAATATCCCAAGCAGATGACAGCGTGAATTTACCCGACTGCGTATGCCCCCAACTCCATGAGTCATTAACTTGTATGATGTTTTGATAAGCCATATCTCTACCTGATATTAATCTCTTCCAAACATGGGAAGCGTTAGAAGTAAGAGCAACATCCAATGGATTAGTGATCGAGCAATACTTGGCATTGAAGAATTTGGTCCATAAGCTGTCTTGAGTCAGAAATTTCCACCATAGCTTTATTTTAAAGGCATACATCATCTCCTCCAGTCGCTTAATACCCAAGCCTCCCTCCTGTTTGGTTCTAGCAATCTGATCCCATACAAGCCAGGTTCTTTTAGCTACACCATCTTGAGCTCCCCAGAAAAAGCTCGTACATACTCTCCATTAGATGCAGTAATGCAAGAGGAGGATTACAAGCTGCTAACATGTACACAGGGATAGACGTTAAAACAGACTTGATCAACACAAGCTTACCACCTGGAGAGAGTATTTTGTTGTGCCAACCATCTAACTTACTCCGAATACGATTGAGTAACTCCTCATACATACCACCATTACGTTGTCCTGCCATAAGAGGGCACCCGAGATATGTAAACGGCGGAGAGCCGATGCTAAAACCCGTTCTATAAGCTAGCTCTGAACGTCGTTCCTGAAGGACGTTCTTCGACATGAAAATAGAAGACTTGGCCTTATTTATAAATTGTCCCGAGACAGCCTCATACCTCGATAATAAATCAGTGATTTTAGATATGGACCGAAGATCCCCAGCTGAGAAGAGAAGTATATCATCTGCATAAGCCAAATGAGTAATTGGTGGACAACCGCGAGGAGAGATGAATGATGTAAAGCCATCCGTCTCGGGCAGTTGCTTCAGGCTGCGCGAGAGAACCTCCGCCGCAATGATGAACAATGCCGGGAAGAGAGGATCTTCCTGTCGAACTCCTCGAAAAGCCTGAAAATATTCAGTTGACTCGCCATTGATCAATGGTGCATACCATACATTGTTAACAATCCTAAGCATCATATCCACCCATTTGTTGTGAAAACCAAATTTTTGAAGCACCTTCAACAGAAATCTCCAATCTACCCTGTCATATGCTTTCATCATATCTAGCTTGATAGCTACATTTCTGCCTCTGTGTTTCTTGTTCATTCTAGACATCATCTCCTAAGCAAGTAGTATATTATCTACAATCTCTCTACCTTGAACAAAACCGACTTGTTCAGGAGATATAAGTCGGGGCAGTAAAGGAGCTAGATGACGGGATAATAGTTTAGATATTATCTTGTTCATCACAGAGCACAAGCTAATAGGCCGATAATCTCCAAAATATTTGGGATGCTTCACCTTCGGGATCAAGACCAATGAAGTATTAGTGATAAAACGGGGCAGTACAAATCCATCGACAAAAAGTCCCACTGCCTCAGTCATATCCTTGCAAATAATATCCCAACATGCAATGAAGAAAAGTAGAGTAAACCCATCCGGCCCAGGCGTGCTATGTTGATCAAGCGACTTAATTGCTTTAAGAATCTCGTCAGAGGAAGGAGCCGCAATCAGCATGTCATTCTCCTCAGCCGTCACCACAGAAGGAATGTTCACTAATAACTCATTCTCCTCCTGGATATCTCCTCTTTGGTATAGTTTAGAATAGAAGTCTTTGGCATAAGCATGAATCATAAGTTTGTCTTACAAAATAGTCCCATCATCTGTAGTGATAGAATGGATCTGAAGTGAGCGCTTCCAATTAGTCATACATCCATGGAAATAGGCAGTATTTTTATCTCCTTCTAGATCCCATTTCATCCTGGATTTTTGCTTCCAATAAGCTTCTTCTATACTAACCCGTTGTTTATGTGTTGCAGTAACCTTGGCCAACTGTTGACGACTCACTGTAGTATTATTCTACTCATGATATATTTCCGCAGCCAATACATCATCCTTCGCTTGCTTGACTTGTTGAAATATATCTCCATACGTGTTCCGACTCCAAGTAGATAAGAACTTTCTGCAAGCATCAAGCCGGAGAGCTAATCGAGTAATCCCAAGCCGATGATCAACTGAGGACCAAGCTTGATGAATCAAAGGCCTAAACTCTTCATAGTTTACCCAGAAATCTAGAAATCTGAATTGCTTTCTGCCCACTGCCACATTGGACTTAAATTTGGTAAGTAATGGCGCATGATCCGATTCAGCTCGATTGAGATGCTCGACTGAAGATAAAGGTGCCAAATCTAACCAGGCATTATCAACTAGGACTTGGTCCAATCGAGATCCCCGACGACCATCCTGCTTCGATTTGATCCAAGTGAAACAACTACCAGAGTATTGGAGCACAACCAGGCCAGTAACCAATATAAAGTTCGCAAACTCTTCAATTGAAAGATGATCAGGAGGCCGACCTCCAATTTTCTTCCCCGACCGCAGAATGGCATTAAAATCACCCCTATGGACCATGGAGATTGGAGGGAGGACTGCAACTGTGTGAGTCTATCCCATAATAATCGACGGCCTTCCTTTGTGTTATCTCCATATACAGTAGTAAAATATGCGGGTGCAGGAAGCATATGATGATAAAGAGAAACAGTCAATGCTTGATCAAATGAGTCATGAAGGTTAATATCACAATTTGATTTGGCCATTACCCACATGTTCCCCCGCTCATTAGAAAAAGACTGCAAGAAACCCAGCTTTAACTGGCAATGAAGTAGTTGACTGCTATCAACCTTAGGTTCGATGATGCCAATGAAAACTATCTCATGAATTCTCACCAAAGACTTGATCCTTTTTAGAGTCATTTGATTTGCTATGCCACGAACATTCTATATGAGCGTGTTAAACATTAGAGGAAGACTAGGTTTTACCAGTGAGTGCGGAGTTTGCGGATTGCCGCGTGACTCGATCGGAAGGCGCCACTGCCTTCTGTGTTTTTCTCTTCTTTTGGGAAGCTTCTGTGTGCTGAAGACGCCCGACTTCTTATCAGCTATAATCTGAACGCCCGTCGCCCGCCTCAAGACCCTCGGCGTGCCTATCGTCCGGTGCACGCTCGACTTCATCCGCCCAGCTGCCAATGTTGTCAAGAGGGAGTTGTTCTTCTCCTACCTTCGTCGGTTCATCAACCAGCTCGCCCTCCTCGATAGTGCGCCCATCATCAGGGTTTTGGTTGGTGACGACATCAACCACCTGATCAATATTAATGGCAGTAACTGCCATTTCTATATCTGTCTCAACAGGCGCAGTTCCTATTGGCTCAGATGTCCCAATTGGCGCAGATGTCAAATCATGTTTTGGACTTCGTGCATCATTAGTGATATTAATGGGGTCTGTAAGAATAGATGGTTCGATGTTCGACAAGTTAGCTTGATTGTTGTCCTCCAATGCCTGAGCATCTTTGTCATTACTTGGATCCTGGCCTTGGGGGTTAGACGTCTTGGCAGTAGCATGGTTTTGTGTGAGGGTATCTTCAGAAGTATTACGTTCCTCATTAGTTCTTCGAAGAATGGATGTGACCTTCAATCCCATCGACCCTGGCCTTGTGACCGCCACTTCACCCTCTTGTTGTTGTTGCAATTCCTGTTGCATAACTTTTTTACCTTTATTTTTCTATTTGCAAGCAGTCATCTGATGGCCTTGATGGTGGCAATTTGAGCAGTATAAGGGGATGTACTCATATTCTATGTTTTGCCAAAAACTTCTACCTCGCGATCGGTTGATCCGTATGCGTTGTTGTATAGGCTTACTCGCATCGACCTCGACAAACACCCGAGCCCTACTTGGTCGAGAAAGATCTGCCGTGGCTCTGTCAAGTTTTAGTGGTGTGCCAATAGCTGATGTAATAGCAAACAGTGCCTCCTTAGCATAGAGATGATGAGGTAAGTCGGGTAGATCCACCCAAACTGGCATTAGCGAGGATTCAAACATTGGAGAGAAGTCCGGCACCCATTTAAAAATACGCATTGGAGCTCGAGAGATGAACCATGTGTCTTTTGAACGAAGTCGGAAGAAATCTTCCTCAAGTGAAGGCCGAATGAATGTGTTTACGATCGATGACTCCCGCTTTAATGTCCCCTTTAAACTGGAAGCCAGAGAGAGCTTTACGGATCACCTTGATGGAAGGCTTGCTATGGGAGAACTTTCCCACAAGAGAAAAACGGAGGGGGGACGCCAAGGTCTGTTCCTCCTCGTCAGAGAAAGAGATAGCGGGTGCGCCTTTGTATAATGATACAGGTCGTACAGCCAGGCGAGGGGGTTCCTCAACCCGGCCGGCTACCGCATCGACAAAGGACTTAGCCATCCTTGGGTAACGCCGGCCCGGCCAAAGGCCTAGCCGGAGTCGAAAAGGGGCTAAAAGCTACCAAGATCTCCTGGCGCGGCGCTCTAGGGCAACGCGGCACAATTCATATATATATATATATATATATATATATATATATATATATATATATATATAATATATATATAACCCTCTTTCTCTCTCCTCCTTAATTTCTTCTACCCATCACTATCACCACCTCACCCTCACCCCTTCACAGCCGACCTCTCTCTCTATTCTCTTTTTCTCTCTCTTTCTTTTACAAATATAACTCTCTCTATATATTTTAAATATAACTCTCTCTCTCTCATACACCCCCTCACCATCACCATCAGCACAACACATACCCCCTCTCTCAGCCGACATACAACCCCCCATGGCTGACCTCTCTCTCTCTCCTCTCCCCCTCCTCCTATTCTTCTTCACCACCACCATCATTCTCACCATCATCTACACCACCACCACACCATCACCACCACCCCGAGCACCACCACCTCAGCCACCAACCACCTCCTTCTCTTCTATTATCCACCACCATTGCACGTCGCCACGGCCACCACCGCCGTTGCTGTGCCCTCGCCGTACCCCCGTCGTGCCATCGTGTAGCTGCAACAATAGCAGCAGCCAACAGCAAAAAAGCAACAGCAACAGCGCATGGCAGTAATAGCAGTCGTGCCACCTCATGCCACCGTACGGACCCCCTAACTCCGGGCGCACCCTTCGGTGCCTCCACGTGCCGTACACCCTCATCCCCGACGCGTATCCTAGCCGATTTATGTATTTTGTACGAAATTCCGACGTGACACGCTCGGAATGGATTTCAGAATGGCGTTCCGTCGCAGCGACTTCGCGTACATTTTTCGAAAGATCCGACCGTTGGATCGATGAACTCTTTGCTTCTCACAATCTCGGTATATCCCTCTTCACTTCCCTCAAGTTTTATCCGTTAATTTTGTCGTTTGATACTTCAAAATCGGCCGCCAAGTTGACCGTTTAAATTGTATAATTTTTGGACAGTTTTGTGGAGCCAACTTCGTCGGCTCGTATCTCTACCGACGCACCTCTGTTTGATGCGCCGTTAGTTTCTGTGCACAGCTGGTACAACCCTCTTCCGTTTTCTTCAGTTTTGTTTTATTGTGAGTACGTTTGATTGGTTGAATTTGACGCCAAAGTTGGTCGTCCGAATTCATAATTTCCAATTTATAAAATCCTAATTTTGGACCCGTTGTTTGCAAAAACAAAAGTATGAACTTTTTTTGATACAAACTTTGTAAAGATTACAAGAATTCTGGGAAAGGTACAACTGTAGGAATCCAATCTAGAAGACGATTGCTTTATCCCTTGAACGATGTGAACTTAGAAGACGATAGCCTCTGAAGTTGAAGACAACTCGAAAATTGAAGGCAAAAGCCTCGGAAGAATGCAGCAGTACTTGGGCAAGAACTCCTGAACTCTCTGATATTTCTAAACTTTATGTCTGATCTCTTTATGATCCCCTTGAATGAAGACTTGAAACTCTATTTATAGTCTAGAAATAACTAACTTTTAGTTATTCTGGATGGCACAAGTTGGATTACGTATGGACTGGGTGGCGCAACATCAGACTGCGCAGGCAGTTGTTGGATCGTGGGCCAACTGTCTTGGACACATGGCATCTTTTGATTAAATTGTGCATAATCGTGTGTAGACGGTTGCCACGTAGCGAGTTATTGATGGCATGAATGCCACGTGTACTTTTGTCAGTTATCATGATGAAGTGCGCCACATGAATTACGCTAACTTCAGATTGCGCGAGGTTGGACTGCACAAGAGAGTGCCTGACCGATTGTACTGCCAGCTGTCCTCGAGCGCCGTGCTGCACAACACACGAACAGTCTCCTCGTAGAACGTGCTGTCAGTTGTCAGAAGATCTGATTCTGTCAGATAATGATGACTTTTGCCACGTCAGCTTTGCGCAGTTGAGAGTGTGTGCAGTCTGGTGTGCGCAATCTGAATGATGCGCAATCTGATGTCTGCGCAGTTCATTTGAAAGTTGTATTTCTTGATTTTCATGATTTTATTGATGGGTGCAACTTGATTTTTTAGGACCTACAAGACCCCCTTCAAAGTTTTTGAAAGTTGAATTTATTCAAAGTTTCGAAATACTTTGAATTTTGAATTTTCAATCAAGTTGCGCACATGATGTTACTGGCTGCGCAATCGGAGGAATCACTCCTATTTAGTCGGCGCAATCTAAGGCGGCCGTTGCTCTTTGAAAGCCTATAAATAGTTCCTTTGATCCTTCAAATTATTCTTCACTTGCTTTCTTGTGTTTGAGGGAGAGAAACTCCTGAGCTCATCCCGACTTCAGTCTTCCTTTCCCGTCGATCTCATGGCTCCCAAGCGTTCCTTCGCCGCCGACAAGGGCAAGGCCCCCGCCGAGTCTTCGGCTAGGGTTGTGCCTCGTCCTTCTCGACATGAGACTGCGCATCCTGCTCTGCGAGGTAGCCGACCCAATCGAAAACTCTTTTTAGGGTTTTTCGACTTTATTGATCTTCAAAATCCATCTCTTTTTAGAGATGTGATCATACTGTGCCACCCTTTTTAGGGTTTTGGTTGCACGAACTAGTTATTCTTCATTTTTATAAAGAATATCTTCTTGCACAATCGGTTGAACTGCGCTGGCGAAAGTCAGCACAATCTGCTGATTTGCGCAAGACTGCCAGCGCAATCTAATGCTGGCGCAAACTGTTTGTTGCGCAATCTGATGGTTGCACAATCTGATGGTTACGCAATCTGATGATAGCATCTTTGATTTTACTTGTGCTGAATTTTTGTTTTTCCCTGTTTGATGCAGTTAATACCAGAGAAGATCCTGAATATGAAACTTTTGTAGGAAATCTTGCAGAATCAGAGTTTAAAGAGGACTTGTCCCACGTACTTTTTTTGCAATATGCACTTCCATCCTCTCGCCAAACTATTTTAATAGCACAAGACAATGAGACATTGCTAAGTCTGATGAATGGACAGCCTTTACAGACTGCTGATGCCATCACCCACAGAAAACCTATGTTCCTGTTTGGTGAAACGATTGATAAAAGTTCTCAACCAAGACCACGTATTGAGCAGAGAACTTTTCAGATGAAGGAGAGATTGGTCTTACTACCAGATATTGTGCGATGTCTTCCTTTGGCACGATATGCTCATGCCAGCCATCCCAGGAGGATGGAATGGGACATCACTCCTCTTCAGCATGCTCGGACAAGGAAAATCTGCATCAAGAAGGATCCAAAAAATAGGGATATATTCTATAGTTCTTCAGAGCGACACAATACTTTGCTCAGAGGACTGAAACCAGGGTGCATCCCTCCGGAGAATTCTTCTCTATTGTTGCCTGTGAGGGCTCCCATCTTTGCAAATGAGTACGCAAAGGCCGAAGGCAGGTATCCGGATCAAGACATCCGATTGACAGGTCTGGTAAACCCAGACATCAAAAGATGGAGCTGTATAGCCAATTGGATACTGGTCCAGTTTGGAGATAAACTCAGAGAGATTGAACTGTATCATGCAGTACATGCTACCGTATATGGCTTCTACCCAAACCTTCATCTGTTTTTGGCATTGGCAGAGAGGTACAACTACAGGACAGGGACGTTCATGACGCCCTGCGGAGAGATGGGATTGGCCCTCCACGAGATGAAGTATATCTCGTATTTGCCAATGGCAGACTCCCGTTATGAGGAGTACGTTCCCACTAATGACGAATTAGATAGACTTCATCGAGAGAATTCGAAGATGGTGGAAGTCTTCGATGAGTTGCTATGCCATTACAATATATGCTCTCTCTACTACAAAAGTGGCTCGTCTGGCACGTGCTATTCTTTAAAATGGTTGAATTATCTTTTTTTCAACCATATTATTGAGAAAAAGACAAAAGATCATGACTCGTGCAACCCAGATTTCTTCCAACCCCTCAGTAATAGTGAAGTGATAAAACTGATGGAGGAAAATAAGAGAATGGATATCAGGGTTAATGATGAACATCAATATCCTTCTCTCAAGGCGGGAGATTTTGTTGAGAGCTTTGTAAGAATGGGCTACAGGTCCATGTCTAAAGAAGCCCAGCTAGCAGGATTTTTGACGTACTGGCTTCGCCGTTTCGTCATGCCTGGGGCAAGTACTGTAGACCGCTTCCACCGCGGTGTCCTTTTTGCTGCTGTCCGGTTAGTTTTCGGCTATCGGATGGATCTACTATCAACGATGACTTGCAGAATAAATGCGGGTCTTCGTCTGTATGTAGATTCCATGCTCAAGGGTAAGTGTGATAAAGGGAATTTCCCCAGACTGGAATTACCTTGCACTTACTTATTCGGATGGTTACTCCTGCACCATCCATCTTTGATGAATCCTGCTATGGGAGCGGTGGATGGCAGTTTCCTGCACAGATTCTCACAGAGCCGGTGGTTATACACTAGTCTGAGAGACTGTAGACGCACTTTGAATCTCGGCAGAGGATGGAATTTTCTTTGCTCTCCCCCTCCAACGGGTTATGAATTCATGGCACCAAATATGATCGACCTTGGAAGGCAACCAATAGGTCAAACAGCTTTTGAATGGTTGAAGACGATCAGACCATCACATCTGGTATACAGATTTGAGGAGGAATACTATTTGGAACCATATTTGCCGAGTCGCTTTGCTCGTCAGTTCGAATATGACCAGTTCTATGTGGGCAATGCATTAACCTGCTTACAAGGAAAGGGATACTTGATCGACGGTGCCAGAGCATGGGCTTACTACAACGCACGAGGCACAAATACAGTGTTCTTGATGCCAAACAAGAATAATAATGGTCCAAGAATGCTGTATATATATTCACAGTTTTACACTGCTGCGAACACTTTTGCCGAAAACAATAGCCTCGTTGATAGTTTTGCCACGGCAAATCGTCTAAAGAAGGGAGAAACTGACACATTAGCTCCTAATAATGATGAGGAACATGAACCAGTGGATGATCCATTGGAAGCTTCCAGGGAAGCCAATTTCCCTGAGGAAGTTAACCAACCTTTAAGAATTTCTCTGAAGGTTGTTAAATCTCCAGTCAAAGAGAAGAAGAGAAGAAGGGAAGAGTCTTATGGCCCCATTGCGAAGAAGAAATTAATCTTGGAACATTCTTCAGAGAAAGTTACTACGAGATCCCAATCTCGGCAGCTGGCCGAGACAACCCGAGATAAAGCAGCTACACCGACCTCTGTTCAGAAACAAGTCGAGGTAGTAAACGTAGAGAGTCCTGAGAGGCCTCTACATAGAAGGAAGAAGCTGGCACACCGAAGAAGAAAAAGAATAGTCTCTCCTCCTAGGCAAGTCTTGTCTTCTATAGTGGTGAATGCTGCAGCCGGAATCACCATGCCATCTCCCCCTTCCATTTCTGTGTCTGGGCATAGAACTCCCAGTCCAGAACAGAGAGAAGAGATCGAGCAGAGGAAAGAGCTGGACCAGAGAAATGAGGCCGAAGAGCCTAGAGGCAATATTATAGAAGAAGAGCATGACGCCGTACGATCACCTTCACCTGCTGTGGAGACTACTCAACCTCCTCTTACACCTAGGACACTCCGTGAAGAGGAGGATCGTCGAATGATTGAAGCTTTAGAGGATTGCGACTTCGGCCCGCTGGAGGATTATGTTGACCAGGCTATTGCAACTGCCAGTGGGGATGCACCGGAGGAAGATGAAAATGAGGAGAGCTCTTCATCTGATGAAACACAAGACCCTGAAGGGGATGCTGAAGAGCATTTGTCTCCTGTAGCTGTTGACGACACCTTGAATCCTGAAGAGGATGTTGAGGTACAAATACTTCCTGAAGCTGCCGATGACACCTTGAATCCTGAAAAGGATGTTGAGGTACAGGCATCTCCAGAGAAGATAGCAGATGAAGAAGCGGCCCCGGAGGAAACTCTCGCTGTTGATCCTCAAGGTATAGAATGAAATTAGCAATCTTCTTTTGAATAGAATGATAGCTGACATCTTTATTTGTATTCCATGCAGAAATCGAATCTTCTCCAGCACCTCCAATGTGCATGGACATAGTGCTTGCGACGACGATTGCTAGTAGTAGTCGTCATTTATCCTGTGGCTCTGAAGCAGGAAGTAGTCAGGCAGTAGTGTCTGAAGCTACTTCTGCTCAACTAGAATCTGTCCCAACAGACGATAGGCCTGTTGCTGGATCAAACCATGGTAAGACTGTTTTCACTTTTGATTCTCTTTGACGATAGCCAATGACAGGCAAAGTGACAATATTTAATTTTGCAAAAGAACAACCGGGAGGGGCAACCAGCACCACTTTAGTTCCCTTGTTCAAAGAGCCCTCCATTCAAGCACAAGAAACTGAACGGCCTGCCGCTTCGATGTCAACCGGAGTAGCTGCTACTCCTGGTGCTCTAGCCACCAATCAGTTCGTCATCCGCTTATTCACCAAATTCTTCTTTGATTCATTGGGGCCTCTGATAGATAGAGGGATGGAAAAAGAGGATGCCAATTTTTACACAGTTAGAGGTCCAACCTCTTTCTTAGTTAAAGCTATCCGTGAGCAAGGTGACGAAGATCAAGCTACATTTCTTGATCACATATTGGATGAGCTGGAGATCTTAACAAAGAGCTACAAAGAGCTGAACAAAGGAGAGGTGGAACCCTTGATACAAGCCGAGTTTGAACGAATGTCTCAGGAGGCTGCAGTTGAAAGAGTTAATTTCCAAATTATCTTGGATGCTTTCACTGCCAAGTCTGCTGAGTACAATTCTAAAGTGGAGACGGTATCCTCGACTGCTGAAAGAAAAGAGAGAAGAATTGCTGAGCTGAGAGCGAAGATTGCCCGTCTCCAAGAGGAGCTGGAGAATGAGGTCACCGAACATCAAACCGCAATTCAACAACTCGGTGCTCTAACCCAAGAAAGAAACAAATATGCCGCTGCTCATAATGCCGAAATCACTCGCCGAATGGTGACCATGCCAATCTTCAATAAGAAATCTGGGATGGAAGAGGCCAGGAAGCGAGTGATGGAATCCCATGAAGAGCGGCTGCAGACTCTGAAGCAACAGATAACTGGCTTGATGACACCACCAGCTTAGAAAAATATCTTGTATCTTCTTGTCTTTTGCAGCATGTATGTTTTTGTATTGTCTTGAATTTTTGATCAATAAAAGACGTTTTATTGTGGCTTTATTATTTATTGCATATTTTGTTCAGATATAAATAATAGCGATAGAAAATATATTCAGAGGTACAGGACATGATATATTTGTGGATTTTTAGAAAATAATTATATTTATTATATCTGCTCAGAGGTAATATGGACATGGCAGAATATAATTTGTTGAATATCATTATTTCAGTAGACAACTCAATCAGGGATGACAAGTTGCTAATGTGGATGATGAACGATAATGAATCGTCAAAATGTATGAACGAAGTGAATCGTCGGGATGAACGGGTGAACCGTCAAATGGGTGAAATAAACGGACAAACCGTCAAATGAATGATGAACGGACGAACCGTCGAATGGTGATAACGAATGGATGAACCGTCGGATGGATGTAATGAACGGGCGAACCGTCAGATAAATTGAATGAACGGGCAAACCGTCAGATGAATTGAATGAACGGATGAACCGTCGGATAATAAATGAATTGAATGAGCGGATGGACCGTCAGATGATAATGAACGGGCGAACCGTCAGATGATAATGAACGGGCGAACCGTCAGATAATAATGAACGGGCGAACCGTCAGATGATAATGAACGGGCGAACCGTCATATGATAATGAACGGGCGAACCGCCAGATGAATGTATCGCTTAGTTATTTGGAGAATCTCTACTTATAAATAGAACAGAAATCTGGCAGGAATGAGCACTTCAACTTTTCAATATAAAAATGTCGTCTGGAGATACATCCAAGAAGGCTGAACTCGCCCCAAAGATTGAAGCGGGCGTTGAAGAACGTTCGGCCGAACTGGTCCAGCCAAAGCAGGCAGAAGCAGGCGAAGGTTCGTCTGCACCCAAGCCACCGCGGGATATTTTGGATTTCCTGCTTGAACCAGGGAAGACTGAAAAGGAAGAGGCCATGAGGATGGCTGCTTGCAAATTCTTGGTGGGTTCCAGCAAGGATGTCCTCGACTCTTTTGCCGGTTATGTCTTTGATAAGGACGGCAGTGGTCCACGTCCCAATGTTGAGAAGGATAACAGTGACCTTCTTTGATATTATGTAACATCATTTATGATGAAATAAAATTGAATTTTATTCATGAACTTGAACTCGTCTGATGATTTACAAGCATTTACATTTATACATAATATTTCTTAAGGAATTTGCCATTGATAGGCATCATAGCAACTCGACCATCCAGCTCTGATAGTTGATAGGCTCCATTTGAGAAGACTTTGCTTACAACATAGGGACCTTCCCACTTTGCGTTGAATTTACCTTTGCTCATGTGAGTCATAGTCATAGTCATAGGACATCTGACCGTTAGAACGAGTTCTCCTTGTTGAAAGACTCTGACTTTAACTTTGCGGTTGAAAGTCTTCGAGATGTGGGCTTGGTATAACTCAATATGTTGTTGAGCCATTAACCGCTTCTCGTCGAGCGCCTCCAATTCTTGAAGTCGAAGAAGGTCGTTGTTCTCTGTAGTGAGCTTGTTAGCAATCGCAATCCTTAAAGATGGGATTTGAAGTTCCAGAGGAAGAATAGCTTCACAACCGTACACCAGAGAGAAAGGCGTAAAGCCTGTGGGGTTGCGGACCGTGGTACGGTATGCCCAAAGACATTCACCAAACTTTTCACTCCAATTCTGTTTGTTAGTAGATACAAAATTCTTAAGGAGCTTGATGATAGTTTTGTTGAAAGCTTCAGCTAAGCCATTAGCAGCAGGATTGTAGGCTGTCGAGGCAACATTATCAATCCGATGATCATCACAAAACCTTATAAATTTCTGACGGATGAACTGTGGTCCGTTATCATGGATGATTCGTCGAGGTACACCAAATCGATAGATAACATGATGTTTGACAAAGTTGATGACGCTGCTGGTCTTGACTTCAACCAAAGGTATAGCTTCAGCCCACTTGGAGAAGTAGTCGGTTATCGCTAGTATGAATCGATGTCCTCTAGAAGAAGGAGGATTAATGGGACCTATGACGTCCATACCCCAAGCTTCGAAAGGCCAGGAAGCAGCTATCGGATGCAGAAATTCTGAAGGTTGATGAATAAAATCTGCATGGATTTGACAAGCTCGATATTTCCTTGCATATTCGATGGCATCTGATACCATAGAGGGCCAGTAGTAACCCATTCGCCGAATTCGATCCTGTAGCTTAGGACCGGGTTGATGTGCTCCACAAACACCGTCATGAGCTTCACGCAACACCTGTTTTGCTTCATCACCAGCAAGACAACATAGGAGAAGACCGTCATAAGTTCGCTGATAGAGAGTTTTGGTGGTTTGATTGTAATAGAATCGTAGGGACCGTCGTCGAATACTAGTAGCCTCTTTAGGATCTTCGGGGAGTATGTCGTGAACTACAAAATCGATGAAAGGAGTTCTCCAGTCTTCATCGATAACATTGACTTCAACAAGATTGTTGAACTCAATATTACGATTGTTTTCCATGCAAAACAACTCTCGATTAGAGACAACCACCACCTGCTGTCTTTTGATAGGGATGGCTAAGACAGCTGCAAGGTTGGCTAAAGCATCTGCTTCAGTGTTACAAGCTCGGCAAACATAGTCGATGAAGAAAGCTTTGAATGATATAGCCATGTTGATTGCTGCTTCATGATAAGGCACCAGATCTTGATGGCGAACTTCATAGGTTCCTCTAACCTGGTTTACAACCAGCTTAGAGTTGCCGTAGACTTCGAGATATTCGACGTCCAGTTGCTTGGCTAACTGAAGGCTGATAAGTAGGGCATTATACTCTGCTACATTATTGGAGCAGGGTTCGTCTAGAGAGTAGGCTCTTTGGATGGTTGATCCAGCTGGAGAAACTAGAACAACTCCGACTGCTGCTACAATGGCACCATTTGGTCCGATTCTGGATGCACCGTCAAAGAATAGTCGCCAGGTTGGAAATTCTTCAAAGATCATGTTGACTTCCAACGTCTCGTCTAGAATTTCATCATAAAGCTTGGATGTTTTTGGCACGGGAAGAGCTGCTAAGAAATCTGCCAGTTCTTGGCCTTTGACAGATTTTTGAGGAACATATACCATGTCATATTGGGCAAGCAAAATGGCCCACGTAGCCAGTCTAGAATTGAGTGTACTGGGCTTCTTCATCAATACCCGAAGAGGATTAACTCGGGATATGACATGAATAGTTTGACCAATGATGTAATACCTCGTCTTTTGAATAGCTAACATAAGAGCTAGGCATTCTTTTTCAACCGGACTATAACGGTGTTCAGCACCAATCATAGTGCGACTGAGATAGTAGATGGCCTGTTCATGACCTTCTTTGTTCTTTTGGGCAAGTAAAGCACCCAATGAATGGTCCATAGCACAGATATACATTAAGAATGGTATGCCTGAAATTGGTGGCACCAAGACTGGTGGGTTCATAAGATATTGCTTGATGTCGTCGAATGCTCGCTGACATTCTTCAGTCCAAATAAAAGATACACCCTTCTTCATTAGTTGAGTGAATGGTCTGCAGCGTCCAGACAAGTTTGAAATGAATCTCCTGATGTACGCAAGACGACCTTGGAATCCTTATAGCTTTTTTAGGTTGCATGGAGGACGTATCTCTTGAATGACTTTGATCTTCTCGGGATCCACGTATATACCCTTAGAGGTAATGACGAAGCCGAGAATCTTACCACTAGAGACACCCAAGAATGACTTGGTGGGATTCATTTTGAGTTGATGTTGGCACATGAGGTTGAAGATGGTTCTCAAGTCTTGGATGTGATCTTCCTTTAGACGACTTTTGACGGCGATATCGTCAATATAACATTCGACAGTCTTGCGTAGATAATCTCGAAAGATGGTACTCATGGCCCGTTGGTAAGTTGCACCAGCGTTCTTGAGACCAAATGGCATCACTGTGTAGCAATAGACTCCACGAGGAGTACGAAAAGAGGTATGTTTTTCATCTTCGAAATTCATCCGAATCTGGTTGTACCCAGAGAATCCATCCATGAAGGATATTCGCTCGAACCCACAGGTATTGTCGATCATGACGTCCGTGTTAGGGAGAGGAAATTCATCTTTTGGACATGCTTCATTAAGATCCCGAAAGTCGATGCAGACTCAAACTTTGCCAGATTTCTTTAGGACTGGAACAACGTTGGCTACCCAATCAGGATGTTGTTCTTCTCGAATAAAGCCACAAGCGATGAGCTTCTTGACTTCATCATCAATCGCATCCATCATTTCTGGTTTGAAGCGTCATTGTTGCTGTTTGACTGGTTTTGCATTGGGCAAAATATTCAGTTTGTGAGTAGCAACTTTGGGATCTAGACCCGGCATGTCTTCATAACTCCAGGCAAAGACATCAATGTATTCTTTAATAAGAAGAATTAACTCTTGTTTATCTGCTTCTGGAAGGTTCTTGCTGATGAATATTGGACGAGGTGACCCGCTTTCTCCTACATCAACTTGAACTAATTGATCTTCAGTAGGAGGTTCTCTTTGTTCGAATCGGAGTTCCCATTGGGTATCCATTCGTTGAACCCAAAGATCTGTTTTAGGATTTTCTTCAATGTCCTTGTCATAGCCTTCTGAAAGTTCGGCAGAGACCATATTAGAAGATACGATCAGCCGATGGACATCACCAATACTGGTGTCAGAATCCCATGATCTGGAATCAGAAGAGTTAGAGCGTTCTTCACTATCAAAGTCAGAGACTGCTGGGGATAACATCTGAGGAGAAGCATATCCGAGACCTCTTTTGGTCCTGCTGTAATACATATCCGACTTTCCTTTTGGGACAGTCGTACGGATAGGAGTTCGTCTACCCTTGCCGTAGTTGAGGCCATTTTTGAAGTCATAACCCATCTTACGGATGATGTCTTTGATTGTTGACTGTAACGACGGAGTTGAAGATGTCCTGTATCGTTACTTTTGCTATCATCCGTATAACTGAATTATTGTTCCGGTCCTTTATAAAAAAGTATCAGACTTTCGCCTTTCTTACGAGAAGAAACAATACGGTATGAATCATCTGGATCTTCAAATAAGACTTCTGTTTGAAGAGATTGTACAACTCCCATTGTAAATGACTGAAAGCTATCTAACATATCCAAATAATACTTAGCATGATAAATAACATCAGTATACTGGAAAGTAGATGCTTTCTCATTGATCTGTATATTTATATTTACAGCAGGACCTTTAGCCTTAGCAGGCTTGGTCAGATTGATAACAAGAGGGGAAGAAGAAGAACGTGGAGGAGGCTTGTTACGACGGAGGTCGATAACAAGTAGCTCAGAGGAGGTGAGCTCCCTTTTTTCCTTGTTGTGAGGTGAATCAACAAGTGGCTCAGAAGAAGTGAGCTGCTTTTTGTCCTTGTTACGACATAAGTCGATAATAAGTAGCTCAGAAGAGGTGAGCTCCCTTTTATCTTGATCGCCATCAACTGGTTTCCTCGGGACTGGCAAGTGAATAGCCAGTGGTTTAGAAGACTGAGGATGAGAAACACGCCCTTTGACAGGTATGATGAGGGTGTCATTGGGTACTGCTTCTTGGTCTTCTTCAGTATCCATGGCCAATACCACTTTCATAAATTCTTCCTTGTACATACGAGCATCGTTGCAGTATGCTTCGACACCCTTGAAAGGGTAAAGGTCTGCAACCTCCTTGTGAACTTCTCCTTTGTCATCGACATATTTAAAACATTGATAAAGAGTCGATGGAACAACATTGTGTTCATGGAGGAATGGTCTTCCCAGAAGAGCATTGTAAGAACAACCATGGTTGTCTATGATGTAGAAGGTCACCTTCGTGCGGAGATTGCCTATTCGGAGTTTTAGACGAATCTTACCCAAAGGTTCACTCCTTCCTTGGTTGAATCCCAAGATAGTGGTGATTGTGTTTGAAAGACTATGCACTGGTATCTTCAATGCGTCTTACATTGTCTTTGGCATGATGCTGAGAGCTGACCCTGGATCTATCAGAATACGATCGACTTTCATCGAGTCGACATATCCTGTATAGTATAGAGGACGATCATGTCTATTATCCTCCAGCAGCATATCATCCTGAGTGAAAGTGATGTTTGGAATCAGCTCTAATACGCTGTGACAATGACGGCAAGAGACCGGTTCTGCTTCCGGCTTTTTGAGAAGAGTTAGGCAAGTTTCAGCCTGCATTAGGGCTTCACTCAGAGTTTCTCGAGTCTCTTTGGAGAGGCTCAAGAGCTCGAAGATTGACAGCCTAGCCGGT
The DNA here is from genome assembly GCA_029216955.1 of Iris pallida. Lineage (NCBI taxonomy): Eukaryota > Viridiplantae > Streptophyta > Magnoliopsida > Asparagales > Iridaceae > Iris > Iris pallida. The sequence goes on from JANAVB010013398.1 coordinate 3,179,705, forward strand.
GTATTAGCTAATTGAGCCACTATATCAAAGTTGTATGGCTTCTCAAGTCCTGTGGGGGATGATTTCTTCAAGGGCTTATCGAAGCAGACTTGTTGCTTGCCTTTGTCAGCAACCACCGGCTTGGGGGGAATGGGTAATTCAACTGGTGAGGATGTAGAAGGGATCTCTTCAGAGGAAGTAGATTGTACTGGAGCAGGTTCAGAAGAAGAGGCAGGATTCTCTTGAGTTTCAGGGTAATCCTTCAGATAGGCTTTCCCTGATCTGGTGCCTAACAGAATTTCCTCATCCACTATGGGGTCAAAAGATACCATATTGCAAGTCTTTGTCTTGCCCTTGGAGCGGTCTTTCTTCTTGGATGAAGAGAGAACTTCGAACTCCGAAGCAAGATCTGGATGAATCCACATAATCTCACCATTGTCAAGAGACAGGGGAACGAGACCTGCACTTGGTGGAGGTGGGAGATTCTCGATCTCAAGAGTAGCTTTGGGAATAGGAATGACGCCATGCTGTACCATCTGCGGAGGGAAGTCACCGAACTGAACTGAGACCATATTTGCGATAACAGTCTTCTCGTCTTGCTGCAGAGTGACGACACCATCATTGACCAGCTCTTGAATTTTACCCTTGAGCACGTAGCATGCTTGAGTAGGATGCCCAATGAATCTGTGGTAGACACAATACTTAGGATGATCTGTCTTACCGACTTTATCAGGTTTCTTTGGATCTGGGAGCTGGATCTTGTTGCTTTTGATCAAGCAATCAAAGATACTTGCAGTGTCATTCTCGTCGAAGGAATACTCTACTTTAGGACGAGGTTCCCTCGGTTGAGGTGCAGAAGGAGTAGAAGTGGACGTTGGCGGAGCTACGTTGACAGCCAAGGACTCTTTGCTCTTCAAGTTGATGTTCAAAGTCTCCTTGTTCTTGCGGTTGTTCTGACGTTTACCGCCACTTGATGTTTGATGTTCATCCCGGTCAGGGTTAGACATTTGTACCCCCAACTGCTTGAACTTCTCGGCACTCACTTCAGCTGCTTTGGCATTGACAATGAATAATGGCCAGTCCTGGAATTGAGTTGATCCTGTCCACATACTGATGATAGGCAAAAGATTTGCCTTGTAAGTATCAACAGTGACAACAGCTGGAGTTCCGGGAGGCATCTTCAAGGCTTCTCGGCAGAACCGTTCGATGAAACTCTCAGCGGTTTTATTATGTTTCTGTTTGATTTTGTTGAGAGCCGACATAGTCATGTTGTTGAATCCCTCATAGAACCGTTCCAGGAAGATTTGTTTCAGACCTGAGAAGGAAGTAATACAACCATCGGGCAAGCTTCTGTACCAGTCGTATGCTACGCCGGCTAAACAGCCGACGAATACTCTGGTAAGAAGAGCGTCATTTGGCTGGAGTTGAACGGTCATTACCTCAAAGTGATTGATGAACTGGCTAGGAGAAGTGTTACCATCAAACAAAGAGATCGTTGGGATCTTGTACTTTGGCGGGAACGGAACTTCCTTCCATTCAACTGGGTAGGGTTGCTTGATCCCTAATCTTTATAAGTTGTCCTTCTCTTTGAAAGCCTCGAACTGAGTGCGTAAGAGTTTGACAGCTTCATTAGCGTCTTCTGATGAAGAAGAAGGAGCAGGTGGAGTCTGAGTGTTAGGAGGAGGAACAGCATGGTAAGCACCACCTCCAGCATCTGACTGACTGGGTGTAGGTTAAACTTTTACAGGAAGTACTTGAGGAGCGGCTACCCCCAGCCCTGCACTAATAGGCACCGACGATGCTATGATCTCCGGACTTGCAGCAGGTACGGTCGGAGGTATGGTATGTTGTGCCACAATGATAGAATACATACTGGCGACCATTTTAGCCATGGTTTTCAGCTTGTCTTCTAATGCAGCTATTCTCTGTTCTTGACTAGCTGAACTGGAAGCATCAGGATCTTCATAGACAACATAAGCTGTCACTTCTCTGGGTACAGTGGAGGACACTGTCTGTTCTGAGCTTTTGCTGTATGCATCGTACTCGGAGAAAAAATCCTCTCCTGAGTGAGAAAGAGGAAGATGGCCGGAGGGATCTTAAAGATTCTTTTGACCGATTGTATCTCGGCTTCGGGAACGGGTATGTTGAAATACTCCTTCAGAAGATTCTTGGAGTAGATCCAAATACCGCTGGCTGGGTCGGCGAGGCTTGTCATGCTTAGAGCATTTTCTACCCCCAGTGTCTCTAGAAGCCATATTGACAGAAGAGTACAATACTTCGTCTTCATCTTCTGACATCGGTTCGGAGGTTGCAAAGTTCAAACGATCGAAGACAGATCACTTTGTTGTCTGGCAACAACACTGGATGACCACCTTGTGATTGCAATGGTGTTCGGGTGGTTGTACAGAAGGTGTTGAGGCATTGTCCCGCTTTTGCCTGAGGTGTTCTCGGAGGTTTGAAACCATGCCAGGACGGGAAAAGTTCGAGGGATGTGCTCTTTGACAATATTCGAAACATGGTTTCGATTCTTCAGATGTTTAATCCCCTGTGTGTACAAGGAAGTGCTCACCTCATTAACATAGGTGTCAGGATTTTTGATCCTGGACGTTTGCCTTTGATGCAGGTTCATCTTCAGCATTGGTTGTTTGCGTTTTGCCGAAGTTGGCCTGTTGAGATAAGTTTTAAGATCTGTAAATTCACCCCCAGGGGTTTCTGTTTGAGACACCAGTAGTTTTCCCTATTTTGATCGGGATATCTTGAGAGTTGGGAGATCTTGGAATTCTGCTACCGGGGTAGGTAGAATACCTCTTTGATCAGTACAAGTTCTCTTGACATAAAGGAAAGAAGAATCCTTGTTTGAAAGAGTTCTTGTACTGACTGGTGCCGAGGCACGTTCAGATTGATCTTCTACAGTAAAAACCGAAGAAGATTGAGAAAAGACCAAAGGGCCTTTTCCTTTGTTTTGTGAAGAAGGGTTAGCTAAAGAGCGTTTCCCTCTGTTGTCTTCCAAGTCATAGGACAAGGAAGTTTAAGAAAAGACCAACGGGCCTTTTCCTTTGATCTGAGGAGGAAGAATAGCCAAAAGACTACCCCCAGTGGATTGTGCTGGAGCAGCAGAGTGCTTGGAGAGAGAAGCTGAGTCTTTTCCTTTGTTGAGAGAGGAAGAGAGATTAGCCAAAGGGCTGTCTCTCTTGGATTGCGCAGGCACAGTCTGTGCAAGGATTGATGGCGTACTGGCCACTTGTGCATGAGTAACTCTGGCAGATGCCTTTCCAACAGATTGCACAGCAGGGGTTCTTGCCTCAGAGTGTTTAGGATGCACTCTGGTTGCTGGAGTAGTAGATTACGCAGGAAGAGTTGCTGCTAACTGCGCCAGGGGCATAAGAGTCTTATACTTTGACAAGGCAGCATAAGAAGTAGTTTTTGTACTGGCAACAGCAGACTGCGCACGAGTAATTGAGACAGATTGTGCAGCAGTTGAAACAACAGACTGCGCACCAGGCTTGGTGGCAGCGTGGACAGACTGCGCAGCAGTCTTTCTGGCATACTGTGCAACAGTCTTTGAAGCAGACTGTGCCACAGATTGCGCAGCAATCTTGGTGGCAGAACTGCCATATTGTGCAGCAACCTTAGGGACCCATACTGGGCACACTTTGCTCGTGGCAGAAGTGGTTGCAGTGCGGGGTGGTCTTAGAGTTGAGCATCGCCTCGTAGGCTGTCTGGTTGACTTTCACAACCAGATTCTTCTGCGTCTTCATGATAGACGCGATGTCACATTGAGTTGTCACTTCCTCGTCGGAGGAGAAAGTCGTCCCCAGCAGAGTCGCCGTTTTGTTTGCAAAAACAAAAGTATGAACTTTTTTTGATACAAACTTTGTAAAGATTACAAGAATTTTGGGAAAGGTACAACTGTTGGAATTCAATCTAGAAGACGATTGCTTTATCCCTTGGACGATGAGAACTTGGAAGACGATAGCCTCTGAAGTTGAAGACAACTCAAAAATTGAAGGCAAAAGCTTTGGAAGAATGCAGCAGCACTTGGGCAAGAACTCCTGAACTCTCTGATATTTCTAAACTTTATGTCTGATCCCTCTATGATCCCCTTGAATGAAGACTTGAAACTCTATTTATGGAGTTCTAGAAATAACTAACTTTTAGTTATTCTGGATGGCGCAAGTTGGATTGCGCATGGACTGGGTGGCGCAACATCAGACTGCACAGGCAGTTGTTGGATCGTGGGCCAACTGTCTTGGACACATGGCATCTTTTGATTGAATTGTGCATAATCGTGTGTAGACGATTGCCACGTAGCGAGTTATTGATGGCATGAATGCCACGTGTACTTTTGTCAGTTATCATGATGAAGTGTGCCACATGAGTTGCGCTAACTTCAGATTGCACGAGGTTGGACTGCGCAAGAGAGTGCCTGACCGATTGTGCTGCCAGCTGTCCTCGAGCGCCGTGCTGCACAACACACGAACAGTCTCCTCGTAGAACGTGCTGCCAGTTGTCAAAAGATCTGATTCTGTCAGATAATGATGACTTTTGCCACGTCAGCTTTGCGCAGTTGAGAGTGTGCGCAGTCTGGTGTGCGCAATCTGAATGATGCACAATCTGATGTCTGCGCAGTTCATTTAAAAGTTGTATTTCTTGATTTTCATGATTTTGTTGATGGGTGCAACTTGATTTTTTAGGACCTACACCCGGGACTCTGGATTTCAATTCTGACACCACCAGTAGACTCTTGGCATCGTTCTGGCACGATTTCATATAAAGTTTGTTAGATATAGAGAATGTGGGCCCTGGCACGTATTTCGGTACAAAGCGGGCCCCACTGTCCGAGTCAACGATCACTTTAAGATCGGCTCATCTGAATCCAATTCCGAATATACCTTTGAGTTCGTATCGTCATTCTGGACTCGTTGACATATAATTTGCTACGTTTTGTGGACTTTGGCATCGGCACGTATTTTCGTATGGACCGAATTCCAAATATCCGGGTCAACAGGTCAATTTGAGATCGGCTCATACCAATTCTAGATTTATCGTTGAGTTCGTATCGTCATTCTGCACTCGTTGAAATATACTTTGTTAGACTTAGTAAACTTTGGCTTCAGTACGTATTTTCATGCAAATCAAATACCAATATCCAGGTCAACGGACCATTTTGTGATCGGGTCATCGGAATCCCATTTCGGACATACCATTGGGTTCGTATCGTCATTCTGGATTCGTGGACATATAATTTTCTAGGTTTTGTAGACTTCTATCCAGACACATTTTTTGGTGCAAAGTGGGTCCAACGACGGACATCATTTTTATCCGAAATTACCATTTTTCCCCTATGTCCAAATTAAACTTATGGGTATGTTATCCTAGCTAATTTGACCATTCTGGACACGTTGGTGATATTTGTTTTATCATCCGACGACATCTATAGATTTTTCCTTGTGTATAACCCTTAATTATAATTAATTCTTATTATTAGTATATATTTATATACTTGGTTTTTGTAAAACTCTAGAATGATCTTTGAGTTTCTAAGGACTCTGAGTATAGGTTATAGGCTTAGTGTCACCCCATATTGGTCTACCATACTTAGTCATCACTTAGCTAAGTGTCTAGTTAGAAGTCGTGGCACACCACTAGTGTTGGAGTTAGCAGTCTAGAGTCTTGAACATAGAATAGGATCTGAGATTGTTATACCCTTTTTGAAAGTGACAGGACACCAGGCTTCTTCCTCTACATTTTCATTTCATTGTCTTGCTCTTGGCGAGTACCTCTACAAACTCTATTTTACTCCATATGATAATGAATTGCGTATGAACCATGTTAAAATACCGTTTCTTGAACTGCAAGGCATATATTCATATGCTTTATACTGCTCTAAGTACCTACCATGTTTTATACTGCTCTCAGTACCTACCATGCTTTATAATGCTCCCAGTATCTTTTACATGTTTTAAACTGCTCTCGTATCTCTCACATGTTAGAACTTGGGTTATAGGGAAACTAATAGTTGAGTACGTGATCATGCCCCTTCTCCTGTACGTATGTACCGAGCAAGGTTGACATTTTATATGTATATCTTGTTATAGGCGTACCAGCTGTATTTGTGCGTATGTACATCTATCGCTTGCTTACTTGTATGGAAGTACATTTTATATACTTGTGCCACAGTACATTTTATACCTATTGACTATCACGTGCCTACTCCAGTTTTAAACATTACTTATACATCTTTCGCCATGACAAATGTATCTTCTACATGATAGACTGTGATATGACATGATTCTTATTTATTACATCTCTTTTCATTCCATGCTCTGTATGTTTACTTTGTAGAAGCAGTACTTGCTCCCGTCCTGACAGGATAACGTTGTAGGCATACTTTCGGAGGAAGATTTTGCTCTGTGATCTTTATTATGGGCCCACTGCAGAGGACCAGGTCATTGCTCCCGAGGAAGTCTCCGCAGGGAACCTCGCTTGGTAGTCTCACTTAGATTTTTTTTTTTTTTTGCTTAGATATTGAACTGTTTAGACTATATCTTGTAGTCACTAGACTTTGTCTCCAGTTTAATACTTTGGAAGTGTATTATTAAGTCTGTACTTATTTTACTTTCGCTTATAGATGTTGTGTTGTGATGAACCATTTAAATGTGATATTATAACGGTTAGCAGCTTAGATCCTTTACTGTCTATACTTAGAACAGCTTACTACGCTTTAACCAAGCGTAGGCTGGACATGGCTCAGCCCGGCCCAACAATTTGGGTAGCGGGTCGTGACATGTAACCTACTTCCCCCAAGTCCTTCATATCAAACTGTTTGGATAACCATATCCTTACATCAGATAACACCTTCACATTATTTCTAATAAGCAAGATATCATCTACGTAAAGTACTAGGAATACCACCATATTTTTGTTATACTTTTCGTATACACATGATTCATCCTGACATTGATCAAATCCATATGATTTTATCACCTTATCAAAACATATGTTCCAAGATCTGCAAGCTTGCTTAAGTCCATAAATGGACTTCTTGAGCTTACAAACAAGATGCTCTTGGCCCTTTTCAATGAACCCGTCCGGTTGCTTCATATAGATGTCTTCCTCAAGACTTCCAATAAGAAAAGTTGTCTTGACATTTATTTGCCAAATCTCATAATCGAGATGAGCTACAATAGAAAAAAGAATTCGGATAGACTTAAGCATGGCTACTGGCGAAAAGGTTTCCTCATAATCAATACCCTCTCTTTGAGTAAAACCTTTTGCAATAAGTCGAGCTTTAAAGGTTTCAACCTTGCCGTCTGATCCTCTTTTTCTCTTATAGACCCACATGTATTCAATGGATTTTACGCCAACCGGTGGTTCTACTAGCTCCCAAACCTGATTGGAATCCATAGATTCTATTTCAGATATCATTGCTTTTTGCCAAGACTCTACATCTTTATCTTGGAGTGCTTCATTGTAGGTACAGAGATCATAATCTTGTTCCTCAGGGACAAAGTATGACGACTCTCCTAAGAACTTATATCTATCAGGTTGTATCATAACCCTCCCACTACGACGAGGTACTATCGGTTGTGGTGTAACATGTGTAACACGTTATGTAGTTACTTGTGGTTCATCCTCTTGTACTATTGATACTAAAGTACTTGGTGTCTCACCTCTCAGTTCTTCTAGAACAACTCTACTTGTGGGTTTATGGTTCATCACAAAGTCTTCCTCTAAGAATCGGGCATTGGTGCTAACAATGACCTTCTGATCCTTAGAACTATAAAATAAACCACCCTTCGTTCCTCTTAGATAGCCTACAAACAAGTGTACTTTTGTACAAGATTTGAACTTATCTGTTTTCCCATTCAGCACATGTGCTGGACTACCCCAAATTTAAATATGTTTCAGACTAGGCTTACGCCCAATCCACAGCTTTGTGGGAGTAAGAGGTACTGATTTAGAAGAACCAAGTTCAAAATATAAGCTGCAATCTCTAAGGCATATTCCCAAAATGAATCTGGTAAATCCGAATAACTCATCATTGATCTAACCATCTCCATAAGAGTTCTATTCCTTCTTTTGACTACATTCTGCTGGGGAGTTCCAGGTGTAGTCAATTGGGATGTAATCCTAGCCTCAGATAAATAATCCCTAAACTATCTAAAAAGGTACTCGCCACCACGATCTTAACGTAATGACTTGATACATTTTCTATGACGTATCTTTGTTTTAGTCTTGTACTCTTTGAATTTCTCAAAGCACTTAGACTTACGGCGCATCAAACAAATGTATCCATACCTTGAATAATCGTCAATAAATGTGACAAAATATTCAAAGCCACCTCTAGCCTGGATAGTCATGGGTCCACACAAATCAGAATGAACCAATTCTAACACATTTTTGGCCCTATACCCCTTCGCCGTAAAAGGCCTTTTGGTCAATTTACCTTCCAAGCAGGATTCACAGACTGGTAATGCCTCCACTTCCAATCAACTCAAAGGTCCATCTTGTCACCACCACTTTCTTGTTACAGTATGGTCATAATCATTACGCTATTCCCCAGTCCCCCGCAATTCCCCAGTCCCCAGTAGTTACAGTACAGTACTCTCGGTGAGAGTTTCGTGTTTGAGTCGTGGTTTAGACATGCATTAAAACGATTAAATAAATAACTGTAAACTAACACAAACTATACTTGCCTCAGGAAAATGACTGGAGAGATGAGTTGGTACCAAGGAGGAACGTCAGGTACGACTTCGAGTTCCTACAGTTGAGAACTCGACTTAGATTCCTGAATAACCAGACTAAATGTGCTAGTTGCAATTCTAGTAGTCATGTCCTAGTCAGGTTTTAAGTTGTATTAAACTACAGCTAACGGTTACGTCGCAACTACGTGCGTTGATTAAACCGGTTAATTGGATTATTTGGAAAATCACGAGAATCAAATACAATTTGGAAAACTTTGTGTTTTGTAATATATTTATAAAAATACAATTTCTTTTAGTGATAAATCATGAATTAATAATATTTTATTCATTTTACTAAATGTCGTAATTAACCACTAAATTACGTTCTAAACTACGAATATGCGTATAATCACAAAAACCACCCAAATCACATCCACCAGAAATAAAATAAAATAACTACGCTACACAAATACATTGGCACAGCTAATGGTCCTAGGGTGGGCTTATGCCCGGTACAAATTTTCCTTTTACATTACATAAGAGAAAATGACTGAAATTAAATAATTAAAGTGCAGGAATTAAATATCTAATATAAATAGCCTAAAATAAAATAATTAAAAAGAAAGCTAAGAGTCTCAGACTCGGTCCATTTTCTCAAAATTCGGCTTATGCCTCAACGTCCGGTCGGACCGGTGCGTTTGCATTTCGCCAGGGCCCACAGACCGGTACGGTCGTCGCCCGAAAATCGGTTTTAGAAATCATTTTCGAAAGCCAGTTTTGAAATTAATAAAAATATAATTTTGTAAAAATTTGGGCAGCACTTCCTCTATTCCGGGACAAACCCAAAACTGGGAAGCGCGCCAACAAACACCTGCAAAATGTCCCAAACCAGGGAAAACCCAATTCCAACCAAAATAGTCCACAGAAAAATCCACCAAAATAATTCCAACACTACAGAATTAATTCCCGAAATATCCGGGAATTCAATACCAACCAATTCACGCCAACTCAGCAAGTAAAACACAGAAAATCAAACTAACGCAGCTAAACGAAAAATATAACGCAGCTATCCGGATTCCCGAGAGGGAACCGGGGACCGTTCTATCATCATCGACTCACGGGAGGGACGAATTGATTATTTTGGTAATTTAAAAATTTTTATTTTTAGTTTTATTATTATTTAATTTATGAATGGTGCTAAGTGTTATATTAGGTCTAACCCTAGAATTACCTAATCTAGATGTTGATCATGACCCTAGAAACTTAGTTGGTAGAATTCAACTAGTTAACTAAGTCCTAAAGTATCTAGATATTATGTTATAACTAGATATTTGTGCAAAACCCTAATCAAGTTTGGGCCTGTACCTAAAGGGCTAGAATTGATGTCTTGAGAGGCCTTTCAAGGCAATTGACCCTAACCCTAACCCTAGGTAACCCCTTGGCCGGCCACCTTAGGCTATTTCCTTGCCTATATATAGTATAAGTTGCCCCCTTCTTCCCTTACATTGAAACCCTAACCCTAAATTGGTGTTCTTCCTCAAATTTGCCTCCTTTTATCAAATCACCTCAAAATTCAACCAAACCAATTGGAAATCACTTCCCTTGGGTAGAGGAGGTCTTTATTGGCTAGCTAGGAAGGATTTAGAGCAATTTAACCATTGGAGCTTGGTAGAGATCTAGATCTAAGAGCTTTCATTGAGATTCCAACTCTCAATTGGTAAGAGCGTCTAAACCTATTAAATTTTTGTTTTTTTTCATAGATGCATTCATTTAGGGTCCCCCTAGTCCTAGGAATAGTTTAGGTTCAAATCAAATCCATTTGGGGTGCGTATCACAAGAGTATCGGAGGGGTATTTTAAGTGTTCGACGAAATGCCCCTTAGAACTTTTTGTTCTCCATTTTTAGAACTAATTATAGATTTGGGTAGAGGGTCCAAAATCACTCAAAAGTATCGGAAGGGTATTTAAGGAGACATGATCATGTTAAGGACATTTGTTGTAGGGATTTTATTCTGATGGATCTGTATAATTTATATGATGGATCTGTATAATTTTATTCTGATGGACCCCCCTCTCTCCAACAATAAAACTGAGTCTTCTATTAATACATGTTGAACTTCATGTTAGGAACAAAAGTGGGTAAGAAAGAATTTTTTGACACGATGTTGAACTTCATGTTAGGACATGCTAGTCTTCTATTAATACAACTCTGATGAGAGTGGTAAGAAAGCATTGATACAACTCTGAATTTAATAGGACATGCTAGTACTTGCTAGTCTTCTTTATAGGACATGCTAGGGGTAAGAAGGCATTGATACACTAAAATAAGAAAAATTAGCTTTATATTTATATTTATAAAAATTACCAAGTTTTCCTAATAATCTGGCATCGACGATGATTTCCCGAATTCAAAAGTTAAAATGATATTTTCCCTCGTATTTAATCAACGCACTTAATAACCGTGTTTGTTATGTGTTGGTTAATTAAATAACTAAAATTGGACTAGGACGCTAATAGAGATTTCCACTAGCGTAGCTAATGTTGGTAAACCTAATGCTGAGTCAATTTCTCGAATGTAGGAATTCGAGGACAACTCTAACTCCCCGTCTCGAAGTCTTCTACCCCTCCAGTCATTTTCCTGAGGCAAGTATAGTTTATGTTAGTTTACAGTTATTTATTTAATCATTTTACTGCATGTCTAAACCACGACTCAAACACGAAACTCTTACCGAGAGTACTGTACTGTAACTACTGGAGACTGGGGAATAGCGTAATGATTATGACCACTACTGTAACAAAACCCATTATCCCTCATGTAACAAACCCAAGCCGGTCATATGTCATTACCTGTTCAAATCACTGTTTTATACTGTAATAAACCTGTTTTAAAACTGTTTAGAACTGCATGATTCTATTTCTTATTTAACTGCTTAATTAGCATGAATTGTACTTTGCTCCATCCTGACTGGAGATATATTTTTAGGCGATGTTGAGGATGCTGAGCTGTGTTACAACAGCTATTACGACCCTGAGTTGTACCCCGTTGTGCTGCCAGAGTCCCCGTAGGAGGACGATGGAACTGAGGCTGCTAGATAGATTTCCTTTTCTGCATTTTTGTTATTTCAAATTCTGTATTTCATTTCAGAACAGTTTCATTTTGTATTTAAATTTCAGTTTAAATAAAGTTTATTTCCGAATTTGAGTTGTGATAAATATAGTGTTGTTGTATGGTTACCTGCTACTGAACAGCTTACTGCCGCCGTCTCAACAACGGTACAGGCTGGGCATGATCCGACTAGACCCAGATTATTGGGATCGGGTCGTGACACTTAGACTTTTCTGATCATCTGTATTTCATTTGAGTTCTATATCATATCGTGCTTCTTCTTCCTTAGTTGTGATAGAGTTTCCATTCTGCTATGTCACCCCCATTCGGGGAGTATAAAGTGTTTAGCTTTATACTGTTAGATGCATGAGACATAGGACAGCGTTCTACCGCCGATACTGCGGCGTAGGCTGGACGTACCCACGTCTCATGCCCTTACTCTATGGTGCGGGTCGTGACAAATGTAGCCGAAAAGGCATTTCAAATATTATCGAGAAAAGATGTATTCTGACAACAATTATCAATAAAATGAGTATTTCATCTTCCTATATTATGTCCTCAATGTTTCTGAATTATGGCTAGGTTTCAAATGTTTCTAAATGACTTAACAGTGCACGTTCTTGCCTTGTACAAGTACAACACCAGACTAGTACGACATCACGCCTTAGCGAGGACGAACGATTCGGTACAAATCAAAGCGAGGACGAAAGATTCCCCGAATCGAGGCATGACAAGTTGGTATCAGAGCATGGTTTCAATTCCTCGGATTTCGAAATGTTTTCAAAAAGGAAGTCTTGATGCAAATTTTTTCGATTGATGGTATCGATAGCGCTGGCATGAAATAATGTTCCATATAATAAACCCATAAATATTTTATGAGTGCTAATAGAATTATTTCTTTGTTGTAGAATGGCCAAAGGTGATAGCGCAAAGACGAATTCATCGTCTGACCCAATGGAGAAACTGATTAAACAGCTGGAGGCTCAGAGGAAACAGAGCGAAGCTCAATATCGCACGCTTCAAGAGCAGCTTCAGTATCCGTTTCAGGAGCTGCTAGATGCTCAACAAAAGCAAGTGGATAATCTGTCTCAGATTATCACCAAGCTGACGGTCGATTCCAATATTTCTGCAAAGCCGCAGCAACCGAGATTGTAAAAGTGCCGACAGAGAAACCTGAAACACCGACACGGAAGAGAACGAGCTTCAAGTTCTCTGACTTCAAGAGCTACGACCCGCCTGAGTTTAATGGGAGAGCAGAGCCAAATGAGGTGATGGGCTTCTTGAACACACTTGAGGGCTATTTTCAAATGCTGGAGATTCAGGGCAGTAAGAGAGTGGAATGTACCGATGTACAACTTCATCTCAAGGCCCAGGAATGGTGGACTTCGCAGAGACAGGCATTTTGCGGTAATAATCCAGATACAAAGATACCTTGGAAGACCTTTAAGCATGCTTTCATTGCGCAATTCATTCCACCAGCTGTCCGTCAACAGAAAAAGAATGAGTTCGTAGAACTCCGACAGGGCAGTATGTCAACTGACGATTATGAAACTGAATTTTTGAAGAGAGTTGCATTCGCTGGATACATGGCCCCGAATGATAAGGTGAAGAGAGGAAGATTCGTGCAAGGCTTGAATGAGGGCCTGCAGCACGATGTGTTAAGTCGAAAATGTACGTCTTATAGGGAGGCGTATGAAACTGCCCTCGAGATGGAGAGATTTTATCTGCCCGCTAGTCGCAAAACAACACAGAACTACCAAGGCGGTAACAAAAATGACCTTGGTCTGCGAAAAGAAATGACGCACCTAAGCGTCATAATGCCGGTGACAACAGGGGATATCAACAACAGTTGCCACGTTGCAATAAATGCAGCCGAGTGGGACACCGTACTGAATAGTGTCGAACGGGGTATTACAAATGTAGTGGTATGGGCCATAAGGCAGCTAAATGCGAAGGCAGGGGAGGAAATCAGTATCCTTCTCGTGGATAAAACAACAATCAGTACAGTGGTCAGTATAACAATCAGAATCGGGGCCAACATAACAACCAAAATCGTGGCCAAGCGCCACCTGCTTTACCAGATCCAACTGGGAATACACCGAATCAGCAACAAGGTGGGCAAGCAAGGGTTTATGCCTTGACTCAGGCAGAGGCCCAGACCACATAAAATGTAATAACAGGTATGTTGTTGTACAAAGGCACACCTGTAAGAGTAATTTTTGATTCTGGTGCTACTCATTGCTTTATCTCGTCTGATTTTGCAACGAAAAATAAATTTTGTATGACTCTACTAAAGACAGCTTTGTGTGTTAGCACTCCTTCAGGAGTAGATAAGCCTCTAACTTTGATTTGCAGGGACGGCTACATTAAATTGGAGGCAAGACTTTATCTCTGGACGCAATTGTACTCGACATCAAAGAGTACGATATCATATTGGTAATGGACTGGCTCAGCGCCTGTCATGCAACAATCGACTGTGCGAATAAGAGATTTGTGTTTCGCTTACCCAAAAAAATGGAGTTCTCTTACTCGTGTGGCTCGGCGTTCCAAGGACCCATGGTTATATCGGCAGTTATAGCAAGGCACATGCTGTACTCAGGGTGTGAAGGATTTCTCGCTTCTGTTCAAGACACTCGAATGAAGAGTGTAGGCTCGAATCAGACCAAAATTGTGGCAGAGTTTTCTGATGTATTTTCGGACGAGATACATGGAATGCCGCCGGATAGAGAAATTGAATTCACAATTGATACATTTTCGGATACTCGTCCGATATCAAAGGTGCCGTACATGATGGCTCCGGCAGAATTAAAGGAACTAAAGGTGCAGCTACAAGAATTACTAGACCGGGGATACATTCGCCCAAGTGTATCTCCATAGGGAGCTCCAGTACTATTTGTAAAGAAGAAGGACGGGACTATGCGATTGTGCATCGATTAAAGAGAACTGAATAAGGCAACCATCCGTAACAAGTATCCCTTGCCAAGGATAGATGATCTGTTCGATCAGCTGCAAGGGGCGACCATGTTTTCTAAGATCGATCTTCGTTTAGGATACCATCAGTTGAAGATCAGACCCGAAGATGTTTCTAAGTCAGCATTCCATACGAGATACGGATACTATGAGTTTTTGGTCATGCCATTCGGTTTGACTAATGCTCCAGCAGCCTTTATGGATTTAATGAATAGAGTGTTTCGACCATTCTTAGACAAGTTTGTTGTTGTATTCATCGATGACATCTTGATCTACTAAAAGGACAGAGAGACTCATGTCGGACACTTGAGAGAAGTACTTCAGACGCTGCGAGACAATCAGTTGTATGCAAAACTAAGCAAGTGCGAATTTTGGATGAACAGCGTGTCATTCCTAGGGCACGTTGTCTCGGCATAAGGCGTTGTAGACTGGAAACAGCCTGCATCAGCTAGTGAGATACGGAGTTTCCTTGGTTTAGTCGGGTACTACCGTAGGTTTGTGAAAGACTTTTCAAGGATCGCTTCGTCTTTGACTCACCTCACTCAGAAGGGAGTCGTATTTAAGTGGACCGACGACTGTGAGAGTAGTTTTCAGGAACTCAAGCAGCGACTCATCACGGCTCCAATTTTAGCACTTCCAGAAGTCTCTTAGGGATTTCAAATCTACAGTGACGCGTCGGGACTTGGTTTGGGATGTGTTCTCATACAACGTGGGAAGAAGATATCCTATGCGTCGAGACAACTCAAACAGCATGAGAAGAATTACCCAACTCATGACTTAGAACTGGCGGCGATTGTGTTCGCATTGAAATTGTGGCGACACTATCTCTATCGTGTGTCCTGCGAGATCTTTACCGATCACAAAAGCCTGAAGTACATATTCACGCAGAAGGAATTGAATTTCAGGCAGTGGTGTTGGTTAGAATTGATCAAGGACTATGACTTGACAATTTCCTACACGCCGGGTAAAGGGAACGTGGTAGCTGATGCCTTGAGTCAAAAATTTGTTGGGTCACTAGCAGTGGCAAAGGAGGTACTACGAGATCTTGAAGAGATGGGCATCGAATTCAGGATTCGTCCACAGAATGTACAGTTGGCTCAGTTGCAGCTTGAGCCGAGTCTCCATGGAAGGATTAAGATTGCTCAGAAGGACGATCTGTTTCTGCAGAAGATACGCGAGTTGTTTCTGCAGAAGATACGCGAGTTGTTTCTAGCAGAAAAGGCATCAGACTTTACAGTTGAAGATGACACTATTTGTGTCAAGGAAAGATTGTGCGTTCCTAAGGATGATGAGCTTAAAAAGGAAATACTGACCGAGGCTCATTTTACGAAGTATTCCTTGCATCCAGGAAGTACGAAAATGTACAAGGATCTGCGCTCAACATTTTGGTGGCATGGTATGAAGAAGGATGTGGCTCTATTTGTGTCATAATGCATGGCTTGTCAGCGTGTGAAGGCCGAACACTAACAGCCAGGCGAAGAACTACAAAATTTGGCTATCCCGCAGTGGAAATGGGATAACATCTGTATGGACTTTATAGTCAGCTTGCTAAGAACTCAGAAGGGGAATGATGTGATTTGGGTTATCGTGGATAGATTAACCAAGTCGGCTCATTTTATTCCAATAAAAGTTACGTCAGGCGTAGAACGGTTAGCTCAGATCTACATAAATGAAATTATCCGATTACATGGGGTGCCAACTTCTATAGTGTCAGATAGATACGGCGATTCTTGTTGCAATTTTGGATAAGTCTGTACTCAGCATTGGGCACAAAGTTGAATTTCGGTACAGCATACCATCCGCAGACTGATGTTCAGACAAAGAGAGTAAATCAGATTCTTGAAGATATGTTGAGATTGTGCGTGCTCGATTCGAAGACAAATTGGGACGTACATCTCACGTTAGCAGAATTTGCCTATAACAACAGTTATCATGCAAGTATCCAAATGGCCCCGTACGAAGCATTGTATGGACGCAAATGTCGATCATCGATATACTGGGATAAAGTCGGTGAAAGGCAAGTACTCGGACCAGAACTTATGGAACAGGCCGTCGAGAGAGTCCGCTTAATTCGTGAAAGGTTTAGAGTTGCTCAAAGTCGACTGAAGAATTATGCGGATGTACATTGATGACTTTTGGAATTCACGACGGGAGATCATGTCTTCTTGAAGGTCACACTCATGCGAGGTGTGATGCGGTTTGGGATGAAAGGAAAGCCGAGCCCGAGATTCGTTGGACCCTTCGAGATTTTGGAGAAGGTAGCCTCAGTGGCTTATCGACTTGCACTACCTCCGACTTTGGCTGATGTGCAAGATATCTTCCATGTGTCTCAACTACGAAAGTATGTGCATGATCCAAGTCACGTAGTGAACTTCGATCAGTTACAGCTGAGCGCTGACCTATCATATACTGAAGAGCCTATCCAAATTTTGGACAGGAAAAAAAATGTTTTGCGGAATCGGACAATATCCTTGGTCAACGTGCTATGGCGGAACCATGCTGTCGAGGAGTCGACGTGGGAACTAGAAGAGGAGATGCCAATAAAGTACCCCTCGTTGTTTGATAATTTTGAGGTAGGACTCTTGTTTTAAGTTTCTAGGACGAAACTTTTTCTTAGTGGTATATTATGTAGTTCCCCACTCCTAGCGGTTCACTATGTAAGGCTTGTGGCTTGGTTAACTCGGTCAGAACCGAGTATTGGAGAAACTTACCATCGGCACCGAATCGATTACGGACAAGTGCATAAGAACCTTTCCAACAAATGGATTGGTTGAAATGTGTCCAAGAGTTTTCTCTGGATGTTTTGCTGCTGGTTTTGTTGCTTGGTTTTGATGGATTCTTTTCTGAATGGTTTTTGATGATTTAATTCTTGCCCGTTTTTATCGATTTGCATAGCATTCATTCTTGAGAATTCTGAGAGAAGAGAACATAATGAGACGGAGTATTAACCAAACTTTTGGTGCCATTGCAGACTAACGCTTGACGGAAGGCTAAGCGTACAAGTGTTACTCTCTCTCTCTGCGATTCTCTAATTTGGTGAGTATGGATCTCTGTGGTGGTATTATCCCTCTCGTTATTCCTTCATGCCAACTAAATAATTGTCTTGCAACATCGTTGATCGATATCAAGTTGCTAATGCCACAAGTCAATGCCACTAAGAAGCTAGAGATTGAACATTGAACATTGAAATGATACTTGTCTCATGAATACTGAATCACTACAACAAAAACACCTTTAATGACGGCTAAAAAGCGTCATTAATTACAAACCATGACGCTTTTTTCCCAATCCAAGTGTTATGAAAACGGGTGTTATAAATGTTTTTAAAAGCGTTATAAATAATTCTTCCAAAACCGTCATTAATAGGTTGAATTTCTGCTACGGTTTATTTTCAAAGCGTTATGGATAGTTATGTAAAAACCATTATGAATAGATGATCTGTATATGATCATTGCATCACATTTATAACGCTCTATATTGCATGTTATACATTACATTCCTAACACTGCTCAATTCAATTCGAAAACAACCACTTTGAACCATATTCACAACAAAATATTGAAATGTAATATAAAGTACCATTCTCCATTTCATTGTCTCAAAATAGGGTACATCAACATCTCACAGATATAGAGTACTTTAGCTAGCTATATTTCATTGTCTCAAAATAGAGTACTTTAGCTACCATTCTATATTTCTCTATTTCATTATATGCATCTTCTCAAAATATATAGAGTATCCAATATAGAGTACACTTTAACTACATCAAAACTATCCACATCAAAACATCTCCACTAACCCAGATAAAGCATTTAGGAAAATCCACATGAACACTAAGCCACTGAAGTTCTTCTCCTTCCCTCTGCAACATGGGCCAAGTGACAAAGACAATCAGCAACTGCAGACATATAAAAGAAAGGAGACCGATGGGTTGCAATTAAATAATGTTACAATGAAACATGCATCTTTACTAAACAAACCTCTTTCTCCCTAAGAAAAACTACTACATACCAAACCATGGCATTATCATGGTTCAGTAGCTCAAGAATGTAGGAGACAAGATTTACTACATACTTTACATTTACGATTTATAAATTAACAGTTTGGACTTTTAAAAATTTGACATATTAGCTAGGCTTATGTGACACGCTTGTAGAAGTATGGAAAGATTTACTACAACCAGCCATAAGCTTGAATGTTGCACTACTGCTTCTTATCCCACTAACAGTTAAGGATTTGAGTACTGACATATTTCAATCGAAAGAAATAACCAAAGAAAGTATGGAAAAAGAAAAGGATATTAGCAACAAACAGAACCTGCTTTCTTTTTCCTGTGTGTGTGTGTGTGTTAGGGGAGGGATGACTTTATTCTATATATATATATATATATATATATATATATATATATATATATATATATATATATATATATATATATATATATTTGAGAGAGAATAGGCAATAATAATAAATGACCAATTTATATTTAGTCCCTTCTACATAGAAATTGAAGAATAGGTAATAACGAGTCTTTGAGAAACGAAATACCAAAATGCGGAAAGGAAAAGGGAAGAGAGCAATATTATAGCAATGCCACAATAAATTAAATAGAATATAAACTATGGACAAAAACTTACATTTATGTATAACTTAAAAAGTAACAAAAATGACTTAATCTATAGGTTGTCCAATAATTACAAAAGTTGGAAACTACTATAATGTACTTGTTCAAACTGCAACTAAGGCAAGAGGAAACTAGAATTATTTTCACAAAGGGGACTTTGTACCAAACATATACTCGTACATATTCCAAGTACATTTGGTAGGAGATTGTAAAGCTTCAATGCATACTAACATACCTTTTGTACAAGAAGCCAAGAGAAGTGATCAAAATTTGGCAGAAGATAGAGCTGGTGACGGAGAGATTAGAATATCTGCATAGGCTTCCTCTTGATGTACATTGATGAGACCATAGCTCTTTAGAACCTGTGAACAGATTATAATAAATATCAAATAAATGCTCTTTATGATTAGAGTCCTAATGCCTAAGTTGCTTATCATTAACTAATCCCTGGCACAGTGACACAAGTTAAAATGTCGAGATCATAAAGAAGGTGGCAGAAGGCCACAAATCTATTTTATGAATGGTAGGCAAAAGATAAGATCAATAGGAAGAAAGTATTGATCGAAAATCAATCAAACATAAACCAGCAAAAGCAGAGAAAATAGGATATTGGGTTGGTAACAATAGGTTTGGAGGTAATGTAACTGACTTCATTGGCTAACCTCAGTATCTTAACATACCAAAAGGAAACAGTGACAAAAGTAAAATCCTCACAATATCTTTTAAGACAAAAAAAAACCTAATCGGACTATTGGCTATTGATACTCCTTGGTGATAGAGGTGGGCAAACATTAGAAACTATGAACAAGTTACGAGTGTTTAGAAGAACATCCGTGCACATTGCTTTCTAGTTTTATTTTCTAAAATCCTGTTCAAGCTTAATGATCCTGACTGCTCCTCCAAAGCCTGAGATGTAGGGGAGTGTTCTTTAAAATATTGTGCAATAGCCCTAAAAGAAGCATACTCTATTAGTTTACAGTTTATACAGGAAAAGAAAAACATCAAGGATGTCATGCATCCCCTTTACCTTGTCCTCACAGACATGTTTTCAACTTCAATTGTATCATAACATGTGCATATGAGACAATGCTAGTTAAGAATTAAAGGTGGATCATGAAAGGAAGTGATGTGTTGCATCACTCTCAGTACAATTTAGACAATAGACTTTGCATTTACCTGATGATGCATTGCTTGCTTCCAAAAAGTTCAATTTCTAATGAAAAAACAAACAAGGATAGTTTAGGGAACCAATTAGAAAGTTTGTATATTTCTTCCTGAAGAGAGGTGATCCAACATAATAAATCAAATAGAACATATAGGCCTATATACCAATATTAACATGTGTTCTTACTTCTACATCTGCTGAATTTAGTAGGATAGGTGGTTCTCTTGGAGTTGTGTCATCGTGATGCAGCTGTTCCTCCCAATTAACTGAAGGAGTTTCACAATCACGGCCAACATTTTCTGATGCAGGATTTTTAGATATTGGCAGTACCCCAGTCTCACAAGTCATGCCTTTGTCCGACACTGACCCTACATTGTTGGAACCTAAGGGAGTAAACCCTCCTGCCATAGATGGAGATGGCATTGGATAAGAATAGTCATAATCGTCGTTGCCATCAAATCGACGACGCTCAGGTTCCACCACAGTGTCAGGTATGGAAGGCTCCATCTCAGCGTTAGGAGAGGCAGGTCTCGCATCAATGTCAGGTATAGCAGGTTCTATCTCTGGTACATTACTGGGGCCAGGAAAAGTTCTCTTATATACTCATCGAAGATTAGCACACATACCTGTGATCATGTTTCTACCTCATTACTTAGTACATCAAGATACAGAAAGAATTGGACGTATAAGGATAAAAAAAAAAGTGAACTCACCAGAGATTGAGGGCTCAATGAATATGAAGTCACTAGTCCTACGATACCTCCACAAATCTAGCACTGTATCAGGGAGTTTCCTTCTCTTGTATACTAACTTACTAGTGTCTTCAAGTTGTTTCTTCATCTGCCTATGAACGATTCACATTACTTATAACTAAATGGTAAATCAAGAATAAATGTGCATTTAAAAAATAGTAAACTAATTAAAAGAACAAATGTAGAGCTGGAATGTCTCAAGTGGAAAAAAGAAAGATTCTTTATGTTTATCTTACTAAGTAATGTGCCCTAATCCAAGTTCACACCATAAACATAGAAATAAGCAAAGTCCCACTTAAAGTACAAACTCATTAGTTCTCAGCGAGGGAGGAAAAAAATAAGGGAAATAGGCATTGGCCTTACACTTCTCTTGGAAACATAACCATTCAGAAGCCATCCTTCCTGACCTTAACTATGTTTCCCCTGCTCCGATTAGAAAAACGATGGAATTGTCAGCACCCCATCCACCACTTATATCTAAAACACTCCTCTTCTTCTTCCTTGCATTTTGTTGCTTGATTGGTGAAGAGGGTTGAAGTTCCACATCAGAAAATGGTTGCCCTACAACCCGAAGAATCAAAATCATACAAAAGTGCACAACTTCCAATCTGTATACATTCACTGGATAGAAGAAATCTGATTTTTACTTGATGGGAGTGTATGCTTGTGCATGCGTGTGCGAGTGTGGGGTAAGAAGTGATGACAAATGATTGATATATGTGAAATATAAAGTAAGAAACAAACAGAATGATGTTGCTGTATTAAGAATACCAAGGTCATCTGCTGGTGCAACAGTTTGTGCTTTATCATGTGCAGGCATGGAGAAAGATGCACCACCAGAAATTGATACACCTTCTTTTATTGGAGAAAGAACTTCTTTTCTATTTGTGGAAGGAGCAGATTGTTCATGATGTTCAACAGAGTCAGGCAGCAAATGTCATGTCTCACTATGCGCAGCAAATGCTCCAGCATGTCAATAAAATAACTCACAAAAAGTGACAAGAATATGTACCAAAACATCCCGAACACCATGGCCTGACCTATTACCTCAATATATGCAGAGTTGATTGCTCGTTGAGCTTCTTCCACAGCAGTATCGAAACCAAATGTCTTATCCATCATGAGTATATCATTGTCAATAGTTTTCGGCGCACCTACAATTGAGACTTTCATTCCAAGAAAAAAAATAAACTTCAAGGAAGGATCGAACAATTGAGACCGTGTCCTACACATGGTGTCGTGTTCAGATGGTCGTGTGTTGTACTCGTGCACTTCTCTACCTAAAGGCTAAAAGTCGTCCGTGCATGGTTTTTTCCCAAGAAGAACACACCATAGAAACAACTCGTTAGCAAAATAGTAATAAAACAACTGCAATCGAAAGTCAAGATGCAAACTTTAACCAAGAATCGAGATTCCGATGAGCAACGAAGCGACGAAACCGTACCTGAATCGAACGTCGAGAGTGTCCTGGTCCGGGAACATCTCCGACAACTCGTCGTAGACCCGGTTGGCGCCGCCATCAGCACAGAGGTGCAGCTTTGCTGCTCTAAACACGGAATCGAGAAAGAAACCTCCAAAACTTAGAGAAAGGGAGAACTTTACAAACCCTAAAAAAAGAAAACCAAGAGAGAGAAACGAATCGTGCTTCCAAAGGAGGGGGAAGAAGCGGGGGACGCGCTGGTTGAGGACGATGAGGGCATACGTCAGCGCGGGGCCGTCGCTCGTCGGAGCAGCGGAAGGGGACGGTTGTGAGAGGAGGAAGGAGAGATGAGAGAATGGCGTAGTATAGGAACTTGCTTTAAATTAGGGTTTGCTCGTGAATGAGAGAGGAGAGGGTGGCAAAGAGGAGGCGGACGGCGGAGGCGAGCCAGGAGAGCGGTAGGGCTTCTTCGAATGCCTTGGGGGAGTAGCTGTGGAGCTTCTTGGTTTAGGTTTTTTCTTAAGTGCGGGAGAAGTGCGGGGGAGTGGAGGTTTTGACTTAAATTTTGGTACTTTTTTTCATAACGCTCGTATGATTGAAAGACTATCAATAACATTTATATTGGACACTGTCATAGAATGGAGTCTTGCTGAACTTTGATGATGCTTCTTTATCAGCCATCATGAAATCTACTTATCAAGCGTCATTAATAGGTCTTTTTGTTGTAGTGAATGAATCGATTACACTGTTAACAATATTGAGATTATGCTTGTCCCTTTGAATATGGAAATGAAACGAATTGATGCCTATGATGGTGGAATATGAAATGTTGAGAAGGAATATATGCTTAGTACTTCAATATTCTATGCACACTATAATTGTTGAGTCAGACACACATTCGTATGACCGGGGACAACTTGTATACAAGGGGGTGACTGCTTCCTCGGACGGTATGCCCAGTGCTGGGGCTGATCCGACCATGGAGGAAGTATAAACGTACTTTAAGGGTACGTAGTGTCGGAACATTTCATTAGGGCTTGCAACCTAAGTGAAATGACGTGCCAATTACCTTTCGAAGTCCTATATGGCAACGTCCGAAATGGTGCACTAACACCAATGGTCATGTTGTAAGGATGTATGCTAATCAATGTCTTATGCAGGGACGGTAAGTATATTGTTATTATCCTGTATCTTATGCAGGAAAGCTGGATTCGCCCAATGGTAAAGTAAATATGGTTTCATGAAATTCCATGTTGCCTTAACTATGATTCACTCTAAATGTTGCTTGTTCCTAATAAGTTCATATCTTTAAATTGCTTGTCATTAATAAAATACTGGTTTAGCTGAGTGGGCCAACGGGGCTTACCAGCGGATTGTTATAATGTGCTGACCCCTCCTCCATAGGTACTGGAGAAGGCTCGGGCGCACATCACAATTAAAGCTTTCTGAACTGTTGTTTCCTTTCAAGTTGTTTTCCCTAAAGACGCACAAAGTATTACGGAGTTTTCAAAGATGGTTGTTTATTTTTTCAAAGTAATAAAGGGGCATGATGTATGGAACAGGAAGTTATTTCATGGCAGCCTATCAGTTGTACTTCTCTTCATGAATCAATGTAGCCGAAAAGGTATTTCAAATATTATCGAGAAAAGATGTATTCTGACTACAATTATCAATAAAATAATTATTTTTTCTTCCTATATTGTGTCCTCAATGTTTCTGAATTGTGGCTGGGTTTCAAATGTTTCTAAATGACTTAACAGTACACGTTCTTGCTTTGTACAAGTGCAACACCAGACTTGTACGGCATCACGTCTTAGCGAGGATGAACGATTCAGTACGAATCGAAGCGAGGACAAAAGATCCCCGAATCGGGGCATGACAGGCGCAACCAGATGAAGGCACAACGTAATGGTTTGGTGCCATTTGATGATCTAACACTTTAATAGGTGGCGCAGCTTAATTTTTAGCCTCTACATAGTTCTTCCTGTAGAATCGACTCTAACGTTGAAATTTATGAACATTAGGTAACCAAACTCTGCCCGAGTTTGGTCACCCATAACTCTTATAAATAGAGAAGAAAACCCCATTCATTTTAACTCACTCATTCTTTCTTCTTCTATCTATTCAAGAGTTCTACCTGAGCTTTAACCTTTCTATCTACCAAGTTTACAACCCACAACCAACTATATGCCAGTGCGGTCTCAATTTTAGAAGTCTGATCGAGTTGTAAAAACTTGGATTTCAAAGTGTTGTCTTTATACTTGTTGTTGTGAAGTCGCGAGTCCTTCGTATAAAAGCTTATGGTTGAAGTCGTCGTGCCCTTTGGATAAAAGCACGAGGTTGTAAGAAGTCGACGTTCCCTTTGGATTAAAGCACGTGGTGTAACCACTATTTCAAATACTGGATTAAACCTCGAGTTAGAGTACTCGAGACTGGACTAGTCCTCTCAAAGGAAAACCAGTATAAGTCTTGGTGTTTGTGTTTGCTTTTCGGAACTTATTTACATCACGCATTTATTTTTATACTGTCTACTTCATGTCAGTATGTTACTATCATAATTTATTTTTAACTGGTGTTTTTTATTCCGCTGTACACACGCACTCTTTTCACCCGTGCTTAACGGCCCTACATTTACAAATCGAACCAAACTCTAAATCGAACCAGAATAGCACTTGGCTTGGCTAGGAATAGTAGAAGGCTAGATATGAAAGTGTAAAGCTTTTTGAACGCTCTGAATAGATAGATAAGAGAAGAATGAATTGAATGATTTGGAATGAGAATTTCTCATATATTTATAGAATTTTTGGGAACCGAACTCGGCATAAATTCGGGTGCAGATATTTCATAATTCGAACGTTGGTTGCATATCTTCAAGAAGACCACTATAGTTCAGAAACAAACTGACCAAACTCTGTCCGACCTCGATCCAAACTCGGGTCGAACTCGGTTGGGTAGTTTTCTGACCAGTTTGAGTTCTTAACGAAGATGGGCTTTTTTTTTGTTCTTTGTGTATTGGACTTTTTGGCTAGTATGGAATGTGGACTAGGATATTTTGTGGATAGATAGGCTATTTTGAAAGTAGACTTTAGTAGCATATCCAGTTGCCAATCCGATCGACCGCACATTTTTTCTAGACTCAATAAAGTGTAAAATACAGAATAAAGCATAAAAAATGTCTTGATCAGCATCCGCAATCTTTGTTTGACGAAGAACATGAATGGTAGCAGTTTGGAAGTAAACGTTTTGCGTTTGTACCTGTAGCCGTGTATTATTTGTGTATTGACCAAAGTTTACATTGATTATCAAAATCAGGTGCGACTATAACCAATGGGCCAATAATCTCTCCAATTTTGATAATTGACAAACTTTGAGTTTATACCAAATAATATTAAAACTAACTTAAAATTTTGTACCTTTTGACCATATCGATTCGATGTCTTTTGTATTTGGTATCCTTTAACTCTTTCTCTCCCTTTGTTATTTGTACAAAATGGATGCTCTCCCGCAAATAGTGAGCATAAACAACAAACATAGAAAAGATAACAATACTAATAAATAAAGTAATGACAAAGCGTAGTAAAATTGAACCAAACAGTAGTAACAATAGCATGAAAATACATAAAACCACTAAGATAATATGGAAGTCTGAAAGAGACTTAACCATAACTAAAAAATAAATGCATAATCAAGGTCTAAGCCAAACTACATAATGTCAAAAAAAACTACTAGAACATCATCATCATCAGCAGTATCAGTCTAACAAAGCCAAAATTCCAAATACCTCTTCAGCTAGCATCGTTACCAGTGTCAGCAGATCGGTTCGGATCAACGTAAGATGCCGTAGGATCAAAATATCTCCTAGCCTGACGGTCATCAAATCTGGGTCCATAAAAGTCTCGTTGATAGAGCAAAGGAATGGGACCCGAAGGATGATGGGTCAGATTCCATTGAGTATCAGCAATACCATTCGTTAAGGTTTGGAGCTGATAGGTGATATGGTAGTTAGCGTCTCTCTGACGAATACGCTCTGCCTGATAACACTCATTCTCAAGAGTAGAACAAGCCTCAAAATGCTCATTCTGAAGAGTCATCAAAGCATAGAGCTGATCAATGGTATGGGCAAGAGGGACATCAGTAGGACCTGGATCATGCTGAGGAACCTGAGCGACAGGTGGAACACCTCTGGTACCAACTACAGGAGGAGGAGGAGGAGGAAACCTACGTGACCTATAGAGTTCTGACGGAGTGTCATCAATGGGACAAGAATTCAAATAAATGTTATTATCTACGAAAGATGATATGAAGGATCATAGGGTAGATAAGGTTCTGACTGGCCTTCTTTCAGTTTAGCCGCCATAGTTTTGGGAAGACTGAAAGGAATCCCAAAATGAATACAATACAATGCAGACATTTCCAAATACGTGATCTCATCGGTAGATTCTGTTTTGGGCAAGATAGAAACCATGATAATCCGATGGAGTTCATAAAAGACATGAGTCGTCCCGGGGGTCTGGGATTCGGAGCACACATCGCGTCCTTAAAGGTTTCTAAGTTCAAGTCCGAACCGAAATGAACTTTGGTGATGTCAACAAGAGCATCTCTAGTGTTGGGAACTTGGAGCCATTCGCTCAAGTCATCATCATTAAATTCCATCTCGATTTTGCAGACAGACGAATACATAATACCGTGTGAATATTGTAAGTTGTAGTAAAACATGCAAACTGCATTGCCATAAATAGGATTGGAAACTTCTAATAATTCACGTAGGCCAATATTCTAGAAAGTTAAGCAATACTATGGAAATATATTAAAATTAATAGTATATCCAGGACAGATAGCTCTTTTGTGGAAATTATCAAACCAAGCATTAGAAGTTTCTAAATCCACAAATAAGCTAGAATCATAATCATCCTCACAAGAGGATCATATGATGGATTCGAAGTTGAAGCACCATATCCTCTCTTTTTCTTCTTAGCAAATCTAGGTGCCATTGAAATTTAAAGAAGAAAAGTGAAAAATTACCTCAGAGAATTAAAATAGATGGAAGAGAACCACAAAAGCTCTATAAATCCTAGAGATTTAGGTTGGAAACCCTAAAAATAGATAGATCTAAGGTTAGGGTTTGAGAAACTAGGGTTTAGGGGAAGTTTTTGGAGGTTGAAGTAGGGTGTCGTTGTTAAAATGAACAGATGGGTATTATAAAGAGGGTAGGAGCAAATAAAAATATATGGGCCAGCTCTCTGGTTGCTCTGGAAATGAGCGAACCGACCTCGGTCCGAACTCGGCCAGAGTTCGGTCTGAGTTTTGTATGCTTGTTTCCTGAGAAGCATAGGTTGATTAATGTTCTTAAAAATAGCTCAAGACTATCATTCATTTATCTAATAAATCTCTACTATTTTGTGTTAGCTGTAGGGGCTGGATCCTTGTCACGACCCGATCCTAAATTATTGGGTCGAACCGGATCATGCCCAGCCTGCACCGTTGTGAGACGGCGGCAGTAAGCTGTTCTATATGCAGGTATTCACAACGTCTATACATTTGTCACAACTTGAATATATGGAAATTTTAAAAACTTTTTATTCAACAATTGAAAGATACAACTGGAAATGAAAGAACTGAAATAAAGTGCTGAATTCAAATTAACAAACTCCAATACAATAAAACTAGAAAATAGAAAAACAACTAGCTAGACAGTCGGCTCATCAGCCTCAGGTTCTGCGTCCTCCAAGGGGGACTCTGGCAATACCACAGGTACAATACCGGGTCATAGTAGCTATTGTACAATAGCTCAGCATCCTCATTGTCACCTAAAAATGTTGGTCTCCAGTCAGGAGGGGTGCAAGTACGAATATGTATCTCACATTTCAAATAATAATGGAAAAGTGCAGGCTAAACAGTTCGAATAATATTTTCCAACAATTTAACAATTCAATACTTGAAACAATGTGATTTGAATATGTAACGTCTATGACCGGCTTGGGTTGTACAACAGCATCCTAGTGACGCGATACGGATTATCCCCGTGTGTAAGAGGGGTAAGCTCGCACAATAACAATATACAATATGAGGGGTATTGGCCATAAACGTCACACTATTCCTCCAATATCTCCACAATCAATGTCAATCAATATTTGAACCCTAAGAGAGGGTTCCGTGTAGCAATGTGGTTTAAACATGCAACTTGACAATTACTAAATAAAATGCAAGAAAATATAACCGTAACTTGCCTCTGTTGATTGACTGGATCGGGAATATCGGTACCGAGGAGGAAGTCAAGTATGTCTCCGAGATCCTACAATTGAGAATCTTGACTTAGAACCATAATGAAACCATTCTAGGTGTGCTAGTTACAATCTCTAGAAGCAGACCCTAGTCAGGTTTTAAGTTATTAATTAATCTAGCAGAAATTGTCTAACGCCGTAATCTACGTTCGTTATCATTTTAATTGAATAAGTCGGTTACTAATTAATTGGGAAAAATAGCAATTACCGGTTAATTTGGCAAAACTTTGTATTTAAATATATCTACATAAAACTAGGCTTTTTCTTTTAAATGAGAAAACATGTGAATTGCTAAATTACTAGATTATTTATTATGAGAAAACTTATTAATTTTCTTTATAAAATATATATATCCATTTTATATTCTACGTGTTTAATGGCAAAATCAACATTCCAGAAAAATAAGAAAAAGCTACGCTACATAATACAGGGTCACAGAAAAAAAAACTGGGCTTATGCCCTAACAAAATTTTACATAAATTAAATAATCCTAAGGCGAGCTCTGAGTGCCGCGAACAGTCCAAACAGTAGGCCGAGGCCCTGCACCATAAATACTAAAAGTAGTACCAGTTCTAAAATAAATTATAATTAAATTAAAAATTAAAGAGTCTCAGACTTGGTCGTGCAATCTCATGTTGCTGGCTAACGCCTCAACGTACAGGTGACCCTGTATCGTTTGCGTTTCGCCGAGGCTCATTCGACCGATATGGTCGTCGTCTAACTGGTGATACAAAATCCATAAAATCCAAAAACCAACAAATCCAATCTATAAATCATTTTACAAAGACCGGTTTTCTTTGGAAAAATAGGTTTTATTCAAATTGCTAATTTTATGAGGAAATCCCTTTTTAAAATATTTTCTAAAAATTTGGGCAGCATCTCTGTAACGCCCCAGTCCCAAAATACTTAGGACTAGGTACGTATCCATTCCAGCTGCATACATACGAAGTATACTCCAATATATGAAAATCTCGTATGAATACATAAGCTGTAAAATACAGTAAACCAAGAGTAATCTAATCTCATCCACAAATAAAGAATAAAAGATATCATATAATCAACTGTAATAAGTCTTTGTACAATATGTTGGGTGGAGACAAATCTACTACCAACAAGTAAGGAAAAATATACATGGAAACTGAAATGATTTGGCGAGAGTAGCAAAGGAAGACCCAAGACACGTCATCTCCGAATGAATAGAGAAGATCATGACCTCGACTAGAACACCTGCAATATCATAGAAGCACACACCTGGAGAGATAACCAGGTCCTCAGAGGGACGTAACAAGATACAGGAAGAACATGCCATAAATACTGAATACAAAATATGCCACAAAGAATATAAGTGACAAGACAACAATAAGGTAATCTAACCGTACTACAGTGTTTATGCAGTTAAGAACAAACCTCCAACGCATGGGTTTCTGGCTCAGTAGCAGTAACTCGGGTATAGTCCCATCAGGATACCAGGGACATCAAAGCGTAACATTCCTCGAATGTCAGAGGCCAGCAGTATCAGTAATAGGAAAGTGCATAAGGACCCATACGTTAAGGAACTGTTCTTCCCACCCAATGCCTAACAGAGTCACATCCATGTCTGGTATACCTCTACTAACTGCTAAGTCTCCTAACATGCCTCTATTAGCAGTTAGCCCTAACGTATGCACATGGGGGATCAGCCCACACGCAAGGACCTCTACATGCTACTCGTCTCACACATCCTCGTGGTACAAATATGTCTAGACATATGCAATACACTACAAACGGTAGTCCCCTAACTCTAAGTTCATATGCAATCAAAGGATAGTAACAAAGTAACTAATAATCACTGAGCATGTAGTAAATCAAGAACTGTAATAACTGGAAATAATGAACAGTGATATGGAAATAAATTCAGACTGAATGTAAACAGTATAATTGTCACGCCCCACTCCCGTAGGAGCGAATGCCCTCGCTAAGGCGTGATGCCGCACGAGCCTAGATTGCGCTCGTGCAAGGCGGGTTCCATAACGGCCGATTCCAGCGGCTGCGACGGGTTCATCGCACAGAAGTCCCAAGCAGAGACATTGAATAATAGTAGCAGAAATTTAGAACAAACACAAGTTATTCAAAAGAAGCTCTTTATTGATATTGGAACATAGATTACAATGGGGCGCAAGGCCAATATTACAAGTCTCTCAAGCTCACTCATCTCACATTACAAGTCACTCAGCTCTCTCTCATCTCTCAATACAAGTCTTGACTCCAGCGAAAGCTTCGAAAGACGACGTCCATACATTATGTCCCGTATAAGTCTTTACTCCATGCGGCCGCACGCTTTGAATCGCCAAGGAACTCCGTGCCTCGACACGTCCAAGCGAGCTCCGTGCCACGAGCTTCTACTTGTGCCTGCACATAAAAACTATATGGGTGTCAGTACTCAACTGTACTGGTGGAATAAGCTCCTCGCCTACCCATACAAACCCAACACGTTTGATTTACTTTGTGCAATACAAGTCCCTTTACGATTGTTTTTCTAGTCTTTCCTTAGGATCAGTTTTAGGACCGACGCCTTGGCCTATTCTGTGTCGCTAGACCATCCCGTGCTTGCGTCAACAATGTTAACTCTTGCTTTGGTTCTAGACCCTCCTTGTGCCAACAACGTTAACCTATCAAGTCGTGTTTGCCTTACAGCCATAATCAGAGATGCAACTAAGCGATAAGACTCCATTTCCGTGTGACCGTGCTTCAAACCCTTGTTGAGGCCGTACCTCACAACTCAGTGAGACTTAACCATATCTCCGCCTTGCGGCCCTTGCCGCCAAGCGGCCCTTTCTACTTCAATCACCAACTGACCCAATCAAGACTTCTGGACTAAGAATCACTTGACCTTCTTCGCCTTGCAACGTTTTCTGACTTAAACTCAAGATGACTCAAACCAACTTATACAACTTATATGCCAACAACTTAAGACCCGACACCGCATCTTATGCCGAAGCTTGTCACCTATATTGATGCCCAATCTTAGGACCAAACCTTGTGTTCTAACTGTACACACATTCAACTGACTCAATCCAAAAGCACATACGCGAATTGCCGCCCGTGCCGACCCATCTATATGAATTGGTCGCTAACATCACAAGCTATCCTGGACTATAGCCTTGCCATTCGGCGACCCTTTCAGCGCAAGTAGCTAGCCCCGCTAAAAGTTCCCGAATGACCCGAGCGGTTCGTCCAGCTACGGCTATACCTGTTTCCCTCCGGAATGCTGCGGTCCCATGGCGTCCAGGGTTGTCGCACGTAGAAACTCCTCCTTGTCGACAAGTTGTCCAATGACCATACAAGACTCGACATAAACTGACGTCTCACACAGTCATCCCTCTTTCAATGTTACCATCTCTTTCAAAACCAATATCAAACCTTCTATCATTTGAGACCCCTCGACGACCCACGCTCGCGAGCATTCTTTCTCTCATTTGAGACCCCTCGATGACCCACGGTCGCGAGCATTCTTTCCATATTACCATATCATTTCATTCAACTCAATGCCCATTCAATAGTCCTTTATCCAAAACTCATTAAATCAACCGAGGTTCATGCCTTAACGCTAAGTCCATGCATCGTGCCTCAAACCGACTTTGACCTATACGACGCTATCGTCCAAGTCATATTTATATGATGGGCCTTGGGATCGTGGGACTATTTAACCTGACAACCGCAGAATGAGCGGGACAGCACTTGGAATGACTTAGGTCGATCGACATAACTTCGCCTAACATACTCAAGCCTACAACTTAACGAGCAAAGGCCGCGTCAAGCCTTGCCTCGATGGAACGTGTCGTGCACGCGTTCAACTTTGAACGACCAAGTCATTTGGGTGCCTAAACTTATGGCACAAGCTGTGCAACGCAACTTAACTCATGGGGCAAGCCAAGGCTATGCCAAGCCTTGGACGATAGGACCGTGTATGCTTTATGAAGTATTCATGCGGACGACGTCTATGACTTAGGCTATGTTCATAACTTTGCTGACTCAACCAACTTTCCTTTTTCCAAGCCACGGGACGAAAGATCGAGTGTCATTTTCAAAGCACGCCGTGCACCGACTCTATGCCGACCGTTGGACCTTCCCATATTCTAACTCCATTTGACCCGCCGGGATTATTCCCTTTAGCTATGTGGATTCATCTCTTTTATTATTAAGCCTACTTGTGCAAGTTAAAAATATGTGTTTTATTATGCAAAGGCAAAGATGAGGCGAGTTCACCGAAACTACACCACCTGAGCGAGCGG
This sequence comes from Iris pallida, assembly GCA_029216955.1. Classification (NCBI taxonomy): domain Eukaryota; kingdom Viridiplantae; phylum Streptophyta; class Magnoliopsida; order Asparagales; family Iridaceae; genus Iris; species Iris pallida. The sequence continues at coordinate 3,212,959 of JANAVB010013398.1, forward strand.
TCGCCTTGACCAAGTGATGTCACCGAGTAGCCGTTGCAAGGCTAAGTCCAAACGCCGATGGCGTTTCGATTTCTCCGATTGACTGAGCGGGATGGGGCACTACATCATACACCACTCAGAAAAAGTTTCGTCCTCGAAACTAACTGAGTACACTTATCGACTTATCACTTTACTCAATATTCAAGGACTCTCGCACACACTTCTCCTATGCGTTTCCTCAAATCCGAGCCATGCTCGTGCTACCCTCAATCCTTTCCTCAAAACTCACGATCTCAAAATCTTCGACATTTTTCATCTCTCAAGTCTCACTTGATTCAGCATATCACTTAGTTTGGATCGTGCACACATTCCAGGCGTCCCTGAAATACATGCATTTCAACCAAACCTTGTGATAGTGAATCCAATTCCACTTATCGATCCCTCTATTCATTCCTGAAAATCAATCCTACCGATGCTAACTCTCGCAACATGGACATCTCGCCTAGCCGCTAGGCCATCTTTCTAGGCTAAAGTCAATTTTCAGTATTGGAATCATAGTTCCCAAACAACAATATCAACACTGACCCCATCCTAAGGTCAAACCAAGTTGATAGTACGGGGGTTTGCTACCCAAGCTCGTATCACTCTGATTTTTAAACATCGAGCATCGATTCCCTACACACATCCCAACATTTTGTCGCACGGGGGGGTCCGAGTCATTCAGCAAAGCCATCCTATGACAACTTACATTCAACCAATTCCACGACATCTCAATATCGCTCGTTCAACAAACCATCTTCGCATAGTCTATCTCTTCGAACACGTTCGACATAATTCGTCTATCAATCCTTCTCGAATCAGACACGCTATGACACAAATTGTCGCTAACCAAAATTTCATATTCCACATTCCTAAGTCATCTATTCCAATTCACGCAACCGATCACAAGGTCGTCTAGCTAAACAATATGTTGCACCCCGATCTCACGCGAGTCAGATTATCCACGGTGGGCATGAATTACCATGCACGCTTTCGCAGGATAATCATCCTCATCGGGACGTAACTCTTGTTCGAGTCTAGACTAATTCATTTTTGATGCGCGGATTGGACCTACTCAATCCTCAAGTTTATTCAATCATCAATCGCAAGTCCTAACATTCCCGAATTTTCCTTCGCATCAAACCAACAAGTCGAGACAATCAAAGTTACCGTATCCTGATTTTTCGAGTTCGATCATTCCCGCGACATGAATCACCATGTCAACGCTCACGCGGAACGATCGCCCCAAATTCGACGCAACGCATGTGCGAGACTAGAGTTGCGCTTACGTAAGACAATATCGTCGATGTTGTGGTTATCCGCGTAACCATCAAGACACGATCACTTTTATCCAACATTTATCTCAATCAAAATCCTAAGTATAGCATCCAACCGAACAATAACACTTGCACGATCGTCTTTTGCTGAGTCAGAATACCCCCGAGTTATTGCATATCGATCTTTGATACGCCTCAATACCATCGACGATATGCATAACCTGACGATCTTCCTTTGCAACCAAATTTTGAGTCGTGCGAGGGATGCCATCGTTCAACTGGATAATCTCCTTGACATTCAAATTTAAGTTCGATCATTATCCCTCGAATCATTCACAACATCAATTTCCTCAATCAATCGATCGATATCCCTGAGGATATCGCATACACCACTCAGGGATGAAGTCATTCAATAAATACTCAACCTATCATTTGATTCAAAATTGACTTCTTCGAGTTTTCCGTTCGAACCATTCCTCAATTTCCAAGCACGCTCACCTATATTGCACCGACGTTATCGTCGTTCGATAGCACCCCTGTCGATAGTCATCTCATTTTATTCAATCGAGTTCAACTCATTCTCGTTCGACATAATTCAATTTCCGTATTCGTCTTTTCTAAGGTCGACGCAACTTTGGTGTATATATGCGCAGCCCGACTTAGCCAACCGTGCTTACACGAACCATCTTTTTGTTTTGTTGTCAAAAACTGTTCTCCTACGTTTTGCAAATTATTTGGACTTATTGTATGGACATCCCGTGGGACATTTGAGAGAGAGCGCACCAACGATATCAACTTTGCGGAAGCAACGATTCAGAGTTTGAGGAAACGAGTTAAAGAAATCAATCGATAGCCCAAGGATGTAAAGCCGTGCTCTGATACCATTATGTCACGCCCCACTCCCGCAGGAGCGATCGTCCTCGCTAAGGCGTGTTGCCGTACGAGCCAAGATTGCGCTCGTGTAAGGCGGGTTCCATAACGGCGGATTCCAGCGGCTGCGACGGGTTCATCGCACAGAAGTCCCAAGCAGAGACATTGAATAATAGCAGCAAAAATTTAGAACAAACACAAGTTATTCAAAAGAAGCTCTTTATTGATATTGGAACATAGATTACAATGGGGCGCAAGGCCAATATTACAAGTCTCTTAAGCTCACTTATCTCACATTACAAGTCACTCAGCTCTCTCTCATCTCTCAATACAAGTCTTAACTCCAGTGGAAGCTTCGAAAGGCGACGTCCATACATTATGTCCCGTATAAGTTTTTACTCCATGTGGCCGTACGCTTCGAATCGCCAAGGAACTCCGTGCCTTGACGCGTCCAAGCGAGCTCCGCGCCACGAGCTTCTACCTGTGCCTACACATGAAAACTATGTGGGTGTCAGTACTCAACTGTACTGGTAGAATGAGCTCCTCGCCCACCCATACAAACCTAACACGTTTGATTTACTTTGTGCAATACAAGTCCCTTTATGATTGTCTTTCTAGTCTTTCCTTAGGATCAGTTTTAGGACCGACGCCTTGGCCTATTCTGTGTCGCTAGACCATCCCGTGCTTGCGTCAACAATGTTAACTCTTGCTTTGGTTCTAGACCCTCCTTGTGCCAACAACGTTAACCTATCAAGTCGTGTTTGCTTTACGGCCATAATCAGAGACGCAACTACGCAATAAGACTCCATTTTCGTGTGACCGTGCTTCAAACCCTTGCTGAGGCCGTGCCTCGCAACTCAGTGAGACTTAACTATATCGCCGCCTCGTGGCCCTTGCCGCCAAGCGGCCCTTTCTACTTCAATCACCAACTAACCCAATCAAGACTTCTGGACTAAGAATCACTTGACCGACTTTGCCTTACGACGTTTCCTGACTTAAACTTAAGATGACTCAAACCAACTTATGCAACTTATATGCCAACAACTTAAGACCCGACACCACATCTCATGCCGAAGCACGTCGCCTATGTTGATGCCCAATCTTAGGACCAAACCTTGTGTTCTAACTGTACACACATTCAACTGACTCAATCCAAAAGCACACACGCGGATTGTCGCCCGTGCCGACCCATCTATATGAATTGGTCGCTAACATCACAAGCTATCCTGGACTATAGCCTTGCCATTCGGCGACCCTTTCAGCGCAAGTAGCTAGCCCCGCTGAAAGTTCCCGAATGACCCGAACGGTTCGTCCAGCTACGGCTATACCTGTTTTCCTCCGGAATGCCGTGGTCCCATGGCGTCCAGGGTTGTCGCGCGTAGAAACTCCTCCTTGTCGACAAGTTGTCCAATGACCATGCAAGACTCGACATAAACTGACGTCTCACACAGTCATCCCTCTTTCAATGTTACCATCTCTTTCAAAACCAATATCAAACCTTCTATCATTTGAGATCCCTCGACGACCCACGCTCGCGAGCATTCTTTCTTTCATTTGTGACCTCTCGACGACCCACGGTCGCGAACATTCTTTCCATGTTACCATATCATTTCATTCAACTCAATGCCCATTCAATAGTCCTTTCTCCAAAATTCATTAAATCAACCGAGGTTCATGCCTTAACGCTAAGTCCGTGCATCGTGCCTCAAATCGACTTTGACCTACGCGACGCTATCGCCCAAGTCATACTTTATATGACGGGCCTTGGGATCGTGGGACTATTTAACCTGACAATCGCAGAATGAGCAGGATAGAACTTGGAATGACTTAGGTCGACCGACATAACTTTGCCTGACTTACTCAAGCGTACAACTTGACGAGCAAAGGCCACGTCAAGCCTTGCCTCGATGGAACGTGCCGTGCACGCGTTCAACTTTGAACGACCAAGTCATTTGGGTACCTAGACTTATGGCACAAGCTGTGCAACGCAACGCAACTTAACTCATGGGGCAAGCCAAGGCTATGCCAAGCCTTGGACGACATGACCGTGCATGCTTTATGAAGTATTCATACGGGCGACGCCTATGACTTAGGCTATGTTCATAACTTCGCCGACTCAACCAACTTTCCTTCTCCCAAGCCACGGGACGAAGGATCGAGTGTCATTTTCAAAGCACGCCATGTACCGACTCTATGCCAACCGTTGGACCTTTCCAAATTCTAACTCCATTTGACCCGCCGAGATTATTCCCTTTAGCTATGTGGATTCATCTCTTTTATTATTAAGCCTACTTGTGCAAGTTGAAAACATGTGTTTTATTATGCGAAGGCAAAGATGAGGCGAGTTCACCGAAACTACCCCACCTGAGCGAGCGGTCGCCTTGACCGAGTGATGTCTCCGAGTAGCCGTTGCAAGGCTAAGTCCAAACGCCAATGGCATTTTGATTTCTTCGATTGACTGAGTGGGACGGGGCATGTAGCCTCTCTTCCCGGAAGTTCTGAAATATTTTTTTTTGGAATTTTATTTTATTTTTGAACCGCCTAAGTGGACTCTGTGCTAGGCGGCGAGTGGCCGTCCGACTAGCGCCTAGCGTTTTCACAACCTCGCCAACCTCGCCTGCAATATATAAGTTTTCTTCTTTCACGAGTCTTTATAACCTTATTATGTTTTTACACCTTTGTTAATTGGTCTTTTTTCGTTCAATTATCTTCGCTGAATTGACGACAAAAGAGACGCCCAATGTCATTACGGTCATTATTGGTATTAGTTGGTATCGGATTGGGACGGTATCGGCCGATATCGCAAAATATGGAAACTGCAAGGCACGCGTTAATGGCACCAAATCCTGACCAAATATACATGTGGCACTGTCACCTTGCAAGTTGCAACCTAACCAGCTCTCCTTTTTGAACCTCCTCTCATTTGTGGAGCTTTCTCATGCACCATAGCTGACCAAATTCAGATGAAAAAAGCTTGGATGATAGTGATAATGATTAACAAATAGCTGAAACAAACTTGCCTCGCCATCTCTAAAGATAGAGATCTGCACCAGGATCAAGATAGAAAGGAGCCTATTTTTCCTGTGGCCAACAGTGTGGCCATATACACACCAAATGACCAGTTTAAGCCAGCCATTTCCAACGCAAGGTGGAAATGAACCCCCATCATATGCTCTCCCCTGCTGCCAAATGGCTGCGGTACAGAAACCTCACCAGTGGAAGAGCCAAGGGAACAGAGAGCTGTAAATGAACAAAGCAGCAGCAGGCCCAAGCTAGGCCCGCCAAACCCGAGCTCCTAATTTCCCCCGGCCCGAGCTCTTCCTGGAACCCAGCTATATATATATATATATATATATATATATATATGATCAGAGAGAGAAGAGAAAACCCTAACAAACGAGCCATGGCCGCCGCTCCCTACACCGATCTCCCCTACGACCCCGACTTCGTCCCGGACTCCGTCAAGGGCCTCGTTGCCCACCTCTGCTGCCACCTCAGCATGGCCGTCCCGGAGTTCAGCGCTGAGAAGGAGAAGCGGACGCCAAAGGCTAACCAGTATTACCGGAACTCGGACTTTGTACTCGGAAAGAAAAGGTTTCTGCCCGCGAATTCGCACAAGAAGTCCAAGTCGAACGGGAGCAGGATAGCGACCATCGAAGCTATTTTCGTCTATACGTCGAGCCGACGCATTGACTCCGTCTATTTCCAAGCACTTGTCGAGGCAACCTTACCCAAGTCGTAGGCACCGAAGTTCTTCCCGTCCCTGGTAATTGATCATTCTTCTCTCCGTTCCTTCCACGCCTTGGTTAGTTGATAGATTCGAAGTAAGCTGGAATGCTTGAATGGATGGTTATATAAGTTTATATAATATATTGAAAAGAATTCACCATTGATTGTTCTCATGTAAGGTGGTTAATAGCTCAAACCTGAAAACCTGCTTAGTAAAAAAAAACGAGTGGGCAGTGTTGTGTATTTCCATACAACCTTCACCACATGGGAGAGAAAGGTGCATAGCAATACACACAACTGGTTCTGGAGGTTCCATCGCATGGAGTGTGTCAAGAATTAATTAAAGATACATTAGCATGAAGAAGCCTTGAGGGAGAATATGAGGGAATTGTAATATATTTCATTCCACTAGAGCCATATTCGAATAATTTATGTGCTTAGCTCACCTGGTTGGGGCGCAAGTGGATTGGTGAGTGAACATGAGTTCGATTCCCTTTGTACCCAGGAAAGGGTTTTTGTTGCCATTTTGACCTTGTGTTGTTTAACATGTTTTTGTTGTTCTTCCATTTCCTAGTAAATTGTTAACAAGGTGTTGATAATAAGCAAAACCCATGAGCAATCATATATGCGATCGTAGTTTACTGGTTGGGTTCTCAGGTTGTATATTTGAGGTTTTTGGTTCAAGCCTTAGTTTTGAAGTTTGGAGTTTTACTTTTTGTAATACCCTTATATTGAAGCAATTTAAGGTAAATTTCTATATAAGTTCCCTCTTATCTTTAGAAATTACATCCATTCATCAAGAAGAGTAGTCCTTTTCGTCATGTGCAAACTTAACTTTTAATATAGGTAATTTACTTATTAGACCCTTTAAAATGTATAATTACAATCCTTTTCTAAAACAAAAATTCTATTTGTAATTTTTTCCCGATTTCTTTGTGCACGGTTCTCAGATCGAGATGAGACTTGCGCCAACAGGACCGTATCATTTTTCTGGTCATGTATGCCAAGTTTGGTCCGATTCTGAGACAGTTGATCGGATCACCGTTTTGCGGGCCCCACGGTCCGATTCAACAGGCAATTTTGTGCACGGTCCACCGAAATCCAAAACTGGACATACCGTTGGGTTCGTATCATCAAAACGAATTCGTAGACATGTAGTTTGACGATTATAGAGACCATTGACTCTGGCACGCTTTTCGGTGCAAAGCGGGTCCAACGGCGGACACCATTTTTGCCCAAAATTACCGTTTTGTCCATGTTTCCAGAATTGGACTTAAGGACAGGCAAACCTAGCTAATTTGACTATTCGGAGAATGATGGTAACGTTTATTTCAGCTTTCGGAGACAGTTGTGATGACTTGGACTTTCTGATTTGTGATTGGCGATACATTGCTAGTTCTCCGTGCAACCCCCAGGCAAGTATACCTTGCCTCCCTCTACAGTTTATTTACATGCATATTTCTATTATTATATTATTTTACTAGTTGGTTATTACTTGTGATTTGTATATCGTACATGCTAGTATAGCTAGTTCTTGTACATGGTTAGCCTTGTTAGTTCATATTGGATTGGTTCTCTCGTGTATCGTCATTGGGTCGTGTCGTGTCTTCACCTGTGTCTTGACTGAGTCGTGTCTGCAAGTACGTGTGAGTGAACTGCTATTCTTTTGTCTTTCCCACAACCTGCGAGTCCACACACGGGGCGAGGGTTGTCCTTTGCACCTGCGAGTCCACACACGGGGCGAGGGTGACTTGTCTTGAAACTGACCTGCGAGTCCACAATCGGGGCGAGGGTTAGTTTTCCATTGATCTACCAGCAGTTCATTTATTCATACTTGATTCCGTGTCCGTGTTCATAGTTACCTGTCAGTAGCCACATACTAGTTTCCTGGCTAGTTCCTGTTTATACTCTGTATATATTACTGCATGATTAAACTGTTAGATAGGCATGTTTTATGTATCTTGCTAGTCCTCTGAGGACCTGATGATCTCTTCAGGTTTAGAGACTGCATGGAGTTAGTTAGCAGGGCAGGATGGTAGAAGATTGCGATACATGATACAGGTATTTGCTTGTGTTACTTCTTTATTATCTTCTCGTGCTTATATTCCACACCATGATATATTCTGCTTACTTTATAGACTCATATTATTCTTGGAGTCTAATCGGACAATATGCTAATGGGCTTTAGATCATGACCATACTTGTTCATTCTTGCTTTATACGATTCTTGTGGATTGAGATATAGTTTAGATTAGACATGATACCCATAACCCTGACAGCTTATACGTACTTGAGTCGGACTGGAGTCCGCTCGATACGTAGCTGGCTTGCTCACGTGCTGGCGTCCGAAAAGCGGGTGCGGGTCGTGACAGGACACTACAATAATGGCAAGGTATCTTGCCTGAGCTTATGTGCAAAAGAGAATAATCCAGTAGCTCGAACAGACAAATAAACGAAGCAAGAAAAGCCAAATCCTGCAGATGACTCTGGATGCTGCAATAAACATCACGAACGAGTTTGGAATATAAGATATGCCTAGAAAATGCCTGTCCAAAAGTTAAATTCTGGAACAGGGGCAAAATCGTAATTTCGGGTCAAAACGATATCCGTCGTTGGACCCGCTTTGCACCGAAATATGTGCCAATATCTACGGTCTCTAAAGTCATCAAACTACATGTCTACAAATTTTCTTGATGAGACGAACCCAACGGTATGTCCAATTTTGGAATCCGGTGGGCCGTGCACAAAATCGTCCGTTGAGTGGGATTATGGGCCCGCTAAAATGGCGTCCCGATCAATCTTCTCAGAATTGAACCAAACTTGGCTCACAGGACCAGAAAAATATTTCGAGTCCAATGGCACAATTTTGTCGCGATTTGATGAGTGTACACAAAGTTGTGACTTAATTTGCGAAGGGTCGATACGGGGGTATCTCGATGGATACGCACTGATTTCGTCGCGCACATGCAACGAAATCGGGTTCCGTCAGTTCCCACACGTCGACAACATCCATATGCGCCTTTCGATGTGTATAGTATGCGACCACGTCACCTGGTTTGTCGGGACGGACGCCGTATCGGGATATTTTTCTAATTTTCAAAAACAGAATTTACAATTTTTCGTGAAACTTTAACAACGTGTAACTTTTTACACACTAGATGAAAAGTGAATCCAGAAGGTGCGTTACAATCTCGATTATGTTGTCTTTGACTGTCTTTAATTAGTTTCTACGAAATCCTATTGTATAGAAAGAAAAGTAGCCGACAAGTGTTTAATATTCTAGAAAAGTGGTTTTTCTCCAACTTCGTCTCGATTTTTCGAACAAGTTGGATGGACACGTCAAAATCCACCTGGGGGATCTCGAAGGGGGTCATGTTGGCTTTCTACATGAGTTTATGGAATCGAATTTCGTGAAGTAGACAGGGAGAAATCTAAATCGAAAGGGAGTACCTTTGCTTAAAATTGATGTTGTAGTTGTTGCGGTTATTGTTGTTGTCGTTGCTGCGATCGCGAGGCTGGGGCTGCGACGCTCGGCTGCGAGGTTGGCCGAGGGTGGAGGGACGAGTAGGAGGAAGGGTGGAGAGAGTATTGATTTATGGTTTTCTTTTTTCTTTTTCTTTTTGAGTCAATCTATATATATATATATATATATATATATATATGTAGGATCGTTGAGCACTTCTAGAGGGGGGGTGAATAGAGTGCGTGTGTGCAGCGGAAATAAAATCACCAATTAAAAAATTAAACTATGGCAATGATGTAAGAGCAGTAAATAAAGATAGGAGAATCAAACTCAGTAACACAGCGATGTATACTGGTATCCCTCTGAGAGGACTAATCCAGTCTCGAGTACTCTTGCTCGATGTTAATCACTAAAGGCACAAGCTTTAACTGAGTGCTTGCAACTCTTACACCACCGTGCTTGTTGACGAGTGCACGACCAACTCCAACACACACTGTGCTTGGTGACGAGCGCACGACCAGCTCCACAACTGGAATAGTTGTTGAAACTTGACGACCTCTTTACAACTCTGAATAACCAAAAGACTTCTAAATCAAATGTGATAGTACTGGCTTTTGGCTAAGAGAAGTATAGGTGAGATTTGAAATTCTTAGATCACTTAGAAAACACTTGAGATGAAATAGAGAAGAGATGAAGAATGAATTGATGTTTTGAAATGAAAAGTTCTTCTCTATTTATAGGTGTTTTCACCAACCGAACTCGGGCAGAACTCGGGCAGAGTTCGGATGCAAATATCTCGCAAATTAGCCGTTGCTCGCAGATTTGGAGGCAACTGAAGTTTGAATACAAACTGACCGAACTCGGTCAGAGTTCGGGCCGAACTCGGGCCGAACTCGGCTGTGAGTTCTGTCAGGAGATATTGTAAATTCTTTTTACAAAAACAATTTTGAAACATGTTTTTGGTAATTTGTAAAATCATTTGAAAAGGAATATTTTCGAAATATATTTTTGAAATATTTGTAATCGAAAATATGAAGGGTAAAAATAAGTTTAGAGAAAGGAGAATAATTTTAACCCTAAGCCAGTAATACCATACTTGATTTTACAAAGAAATTCCTAGACTCAATAAAGTGTAAAAATACAGAATAAAAGTAGAAAATGAGTCTTCAGAATTTTTGATGACTTTGACGCTTGGATTTATGCAGTACATCGTCCGTTGAATAAGATTTCATGTATCCTGAAATAGTTAGCAGCATTGTCTATATTTTGTATATGGACTAAAGTGTAAGTCGATTATCGAAATCGGGTGTGACCATGGAATGGGCCAACAATCTCCCCCATTTTGATAATTGACAAAACTTGAGTCTATACCAAAATATATTTATAAAAAATAAAATAACATAACAAAATACCTGAAAAAAAACTGATTTTTGATATCTGATTTTTGATTTGGTATACTCATTTTTCTCCCCCTTTGTCAAGTAGTAAAATGAATCGGCTCCCCCGTAAGTCATGAAGCCAACAATAGAGATGACAAAGTGAAAGAGGACAATAGTAATCACAGTAATCACAGCATAGACAAGTGAAATCACAATAAGATGAAATGTCATAAATATTCCACTAGAAAATCAACTTGTACAACTGATAAATGTCTAACTGAAACAGTTTAGACAAGAAAAATAAAAGTACTACATAAACTGCATCAAAACTAAACAAAATCCACTATCCTATGGCTGAAACCATATCACAACTCTGCGTCATCTGCACCGGGAGGATCATGAGGAAAATAGGCAGTGGTCGGGTCGAAGTACTGAAAAGTAGTCTCATCAGTAAAACGAGGACCAGGGAAAGCAGGGTGTGGAAGGATAGTAAGTGGATGGGCTGGATCATGCACCAGGCTGTAATGGAGGTCGGCAATACTGTTTCTCAGCACCTGGGCCTGAGAAATGTGCCGGAACTCTGAGTCCTGATAACGTTGCGTGGAAACCGCAACGAACTCATCAAATCGCTGGTAGAATGCATGATCGAGTCCTGGAGCAGGGGCCGGAGCAGGAGGAGCATCTGCTGGAGGGGCCTCAGCATCAGCAACTGGGTCAGCAGGAGCAGCACCGGGAGGTTGAGGAAACCGACGAGAGCGGGTCAACTCAACAGAAGTAGAAGAAATAGCACACGTTTCAAGATCAATCTCGAAACGGCGAAAGATACTCGCAAGGTGCATAGGAAAAACAAGGTTCCTACCTGCATTCTTGCAGTTGAGCATCCAAGACATCATGGTTTTTGGAATTGAGAAGGGAATTCCAAAATGAATGTGATACAAAGCAGAGAGTTCCAAAAATGTGACCTCATCAGTAGAGCCTTTCTTCGGAAGAAGGGCTGAAAAAATCATGCGATGAAGTTCGTAGAAATTTTGGTTAAGATGTCTAGAAAATATTCTCCGAGGAGGAGGAGTGGGGTGACAAATCAATTCCCTAAAAGAAGCTAAAGTAACATCGGCAGGGAACTGAATATGGTGGATGTCAACAAGAGCATCACCAAGATCAGGAACGTGAAAATATTCACTGATATCGGTGGCGCTAAATTCTAGTTCCTGTCCAGCAACGCAGGAATAGAAATTTCCGTTTTGTTGTACTTGCAAGTTGCAGTAGAACATCCGGACAGCATTGTCGTAAATATTATCTTGGACTTCGAAAAAGTCGCGAAATCCAAGTTGTTCAAAAATAGGAGCATATTCAAAGAAGATTGTAAAGTTGACAAAAGCTCCAGTACAAATACGACGTAGAGAAAAGGAATCAAACCAGAGATTAGAGAAGTCTATGTCGGAAAACAGAGTGCCATCGAATTCCTCGGGATCTCTAGGTTTGGCTGGACTGAACAGACTTACTGGAGTGTAGTCGGAAGATGAGGAAGCACCCTGGGAAGAATTTCCTCGCTGACGCTTCGGAGCCATGTGGAGATGGAGAAGATCGTCGAAGCCTTGCCCGGAGGGGGGAGGAAAGTCTTCTAGAAGGAGGTAGAGCTATTTCTCGTTTTGGTGTGGAGAAATAGTGGAAGAAAGGGTGGATTTTATAGGTGCTAGGGCCGGCTGTTCGGTTCTGGAACCATCACAGCGCCGACCGAACTCGGTCCGAATTCGGTCCGAACTCGGTAAGAGTTCGGGCCGAGTTCGGCCACTTGTATTCCCGAGACAGTTAAAGCAGTCAGGTGAAATAAAGTTTGTAATTATGATGTTTGACTGTTTTATTAACTAATTTGCTGTTATTTTTAGGTTAACTGTAGGGATTGTCCCAGCTAACGGTGGTTCACCGGGGAACTCTTAAGTACCGCTTCGCTTCGACCGTAGTCGTGGTGACAGACAAATCCTTTGTAAGTTTGTCCCCAAAAATAATTTTCATTAGATAATAAATTATCAAGTCATAAATACAATATTTAATTACCATATGTTTTAAGAATCCGAGAATTCAAGAATGCCGAGCTCACGCCTCAAGATGTTAAAACGGTCTTCAGCCAAAGGTTTAGTGAAAATATCTGCTAGTTGATGTTCAGTATTAATAAATGTTAAGCAAATATCCCCGTGTTGTTGATGATCACGTAGAAAATGATGTCTAACTTCTATGTGCTTTGTGCGTGAATGACAGATAGGGTTCTTAGTTAAATTAATTGCACTAGTGTTGTCACAGTATATAGGAACATTTGTATAGTGCAGATTATAGTCCTCTAAGGTTTGCTTCATCCACAAAATTTGAGCACAACAACGTCCTGCGGCGATATACTCAGCCTCAGTTGTTGATAATGCTACTGAATTTTGTTTCTTGCTAAACCAAGAGACTAGGGCTTTTCCCAAGAAATGACATGTACCACTGGTACTTTTACGGTCCACTTTGCATCCAGCAAAATCCGCATCCGAGTAACCTATAAGGTCAAAGGATTTGGTTTTGGGATACCATAAGCCAACTGTAGAAGTTCCTTTAAGGTATCGGAAGATACGCTTAACGGCACTAAAATGTGATTCCTTAGGGTTTGCCTGATATCGTGCACATATGCAAACACTAAACATAATATCAGGGCGACTAGCAGTTAAATATAATAGACTACCAATCATACCTCGATACTTATGCTGATCAACAGGTTTGCCACTTTCATCAGTATCAAGCTTTGTAGCTGTAGCCATAGGCGTCCCAATTGGCTTCACATTCTCGAAGTTGTACTTCTTCAGTATGTCCTTCGTGTACTTGGCTTGGTTGATGAACGTTCCGTTTGAGTGTTGTTTGATTTGCAATCCAAGGAAGAAGTTCAGCTCTCCCATCATGTTCATTTCAAATTCACTCTGCATACACTTGGCAAATTCTTGACAAAGTTGTTCATTAGTAGAACCAAAGATGATGTCATCTACATAAATTTGCACTAGAAGTATATCATTATTCAAAGATTTAATAAAAAGAGTAGTATCAATCTTGCCTTTTGAAAAACCATTATCAAGTAAGAAGGCGCTTAGGCGTTCATACCAAGCACGAGGTGCTTGTTTGAGTCCATAGAGTGCTTTCTTAAGCTTGAAGACGTGATCAGGTTTTTGAAAATCTTCAAAACCAGGGGGTTGTTTCACAAAAACTTCTTCTTTTAAAAATCCATTTAAAAATGCGCTTTTCACGTCCATTTGAAAAAGTTTGAAATCATTAAAACAAGCAAAAGCGCAAAACATGCGAATGGCTTCTAGTCTAGCAACAGGAGCATAGGTCTCATCATAATCAATTCCTTCTTCTTGATTATAACCTTGTGCAACTAGACGTGCTTTGTTGCGTAGAACTTGACCATCTTCACTAAGTTTATTTCGGAACACCCATTTGGTACCAATTATCGATTGACCAATAGGTTTAGGAACGAGTTCCCAAACTTGGTTTCTCTCAAATTGATTAAGTTCCTCTTGCATGGCAGAAATCCAAAATTCATCAGAAAAAGCCTCATCAACATTCTTAGGTTCTATTTGAGAAATAAATGCTACATTAGCTGCTACCTCAGAATCTCTAAGAGATGAACGAGTACTTACACCTTTGGATACATCACCTATTATGAGAGTTTCTGGATGATCTGGTTTGAATCTTAATGATTCGAATCTTTGGGCCATACCTTTCACAAGGCTCTTCTCAGTTCCTGCATCTTCAGGACTTTTATCGGTTCTTGCCTCTTGGGTAGGATCTTTCTCAGAACTCTTCTTTGTCTTTGTAGGTGCATCTTCATCATCACTGTCGCTAGATCTATGACTATTCAACTCATCAAAGGTAACATTAACACTTTCTTCAACAATCAAAGATCTTTTATTAAAAATTCTATATCCTTTACTCTTAGCAGCATATCCGAGAAATATTCCGTCATCTGCTTTCGAGTCGAACTTACCCAAGTTATCCTTGGTGTTCAGGATGAAACAGCGACAACCAAAAACTTTAAAATAAGATATGTTTGGAATTCTTCCAAACCAAAGCTCATATGGTGTTTTCTTCGATATAGGTCGAATTAACACCCTATTTAAAATATGACAGGCTGTACTAACAGCTTCTGCCCAAAAATATTTAGGAAGATTATGCTGATTAAGCATGACTCTAGCCATTTCGCTTAGAGTACGATTCTTCCGCTCCACAACACCATTCTGTTGGGGAGTTCTAGGACAAGAAAATTCGTGGTAGTATCCACTATCATCACAGAACTTTTTGAAATCAGTATTTTCGAATTCGCCACCATGATCACTTCGGATACGAGTAATCATGAAGCCTTTTTCATTTTGAACCTTTTTACAAAATATCTGAAATTCAAAAATTGCATCACTTTTGTTTGATAAAAAGTAAACCCATGTAAAACGAGAGAAATCATCAACAATGACAAAAGCATAGAGTTTACCGCCAAGACTAGCGACTCTACTAGGACCAAATAAATCCATATGAATCAACTGCAAAGGTCTCGAAGTACTTACAGCGTTGATGGATTTAAAAGATGACCTATGTGCTTTGTTCTTTTCACAGTCAGCACATACCATGTCTCTCTTGAATGGAATTTCTGGGAGTCCTTTTACCAACTTCTTTGTGTTCAGGCGTGAGATAGTATCCATGTTTGCATGTCCTAGTCTCATGTGCCATAGCCAGCTTTCATTTTGATTGGCTACTAGACACCTTCCTGCATTATTAGTATTCTCCAAAAAGAAAACATATATATTGTCTTCTCTAATCCCTTTATATATGGGATCACCCGATGACATATCATATATAGTACATTTATCTTTCACAAAATTGATACCATAACCATTATCTGCCAAGTGACTTATGCTCAATAGGTTATGTTTCAATTCGGTTACTAGACAAACATCTTTTATTATAGGGTAAGGAGACATACCTACAGTGCCATTACCTATAATGTCACCTCTCAAGTTATTTCCGAAGGAGACGTATTCTTCTTTCTTCATCGATAGCGTAGCGAATAAAGATGCATCACCAGTCATGTGTCGTGAACATCCGCTATCGAGGATCCATTTGCTTCTAGCATGAGAGGGTTGAGGGTCCACCTACAAAACAAGTAGATGAATCCTTTGGTACCCATTTTCTGAAGGGTCCATGCTGATTAGCTTTAGGTCTCCAGACTAAAGTATGGTTATCAACAAGTTTTCTTGCAAGACAATATTGTGATATATGACCATGTGTACCACAATACGTGCAAGTCAGTTTAGAACCAGATGAGGTTGAAACTGAGTTCACATGCTTGTTTGGTTTCTTGGAGAACCTATAAGTGAAAGCATGATGATATTCGTGTTTCTTATGTGCTTTCTTGTTCTTAGTCCTCTTAGGTGTATGCTTAGCATTAGGACTAATCTTGGGCTGTGTCACAGGTATTGCCTGTTTGCCCAACTTGATTTCTAACTTTTTAGAAATCGCTACAGACTCTTCGTATCTTGCAGTTATATCAAGGAGTCTTTGTTCAGTTACTAGGTGCAACTTCTTCTCTATGTCATAAAGTTTGTATATTTTGACATAGTCTTTTTCTTTCTTTTCAATGTTGAGGATAGCCTCTTGATAGTCTACTTTAAGTTTGGCTATCTCTTCCGTGTTACCGGTAGTAGATGTCTCTTTAATGTCTTCAAGTAAATTAGACAATCTAGCTATCTCGGCTGTGTGTGCCTTAATCTCTTTTCGAGATTGCTTATACTTGTCGAGCACAGTTTTGTGATCTTCAAGTAAATCGCTAAAGGCAGTCTCTAGTTCATCAAAAGTAAAATCATCAAACAGAGGATTAGATGATACCTTTTCGAATGCCATAAGACAAACATTTGCATTGTTGCAGGGTCTGTCTTCCTCTTCTGAGTCACTGGCATCACTCTCGTGCCAGATGCTTGTGTTGGCATACTTTCGGCCAGATGTGGATCTTCTGTTTGATCTTGACCGATCATATGGACTGCTCTTCTTGGTAGCTGGACAGTCCTTCTTCATGTGCGCTGATTTCTTGCATCCGAAGCATATTGTCTCGTCTTCATTGCTTTCTTGGATGTCTTTCTTCTTTCTGCTTGTGAACTTTAGATATTTCTTGAAGTTCTTCACAAGTAAGGCACGTTCATCACCACTTGATGATTCTTCATCTGAATCATTGCATGTTGATTTTCTTGCTTGAGCTTTGAAGGCGATAGTCTTTTCCTTTGGTGTGGCCTCTTCAAAGTCTTGCAAGTCGAGCTCATGAGTCATCAACTTGCCCATCAGTGTTTCTAGAGTCATCGTGGTGAGATCGTTTCCTTCAATGATTGCTGTGGCTTTTGGATTCCAGTTCTTTGTTAGAGCCCGCAGCACTTTCCTGATCTTCTCATGGTTGCTGTAATCTTTACCAAGAGATTGAAGGGGATTAGTTATATCAAGGAAACGGGTAAACATCTGTGTAATTGACTCACCAGGTTTCATTTTAAAAGATTCATATTCCTGAGTCAGTCTACTGATTTTGGATTCCTTGACTTGAGAAGTCCCTTCATGGGTTACCTCAAGGAGTTTCCAAATTTCATGAGACGTCTTACAGGTAGAAACTCTATTGAACTCTGTTTTGTCAATTGCACAGAATAGTGCATTGATGGCTCGAGCATCAAGACTAGCCTTTGCTTTTTCAGCATCGGTGTACTTGTCATGCGTCTTTTCCATAAGAATACCTTCAACCACTGTAGGTGGTGGTTTCTTATACCCATCAATGACTATTGACCATAAATCAAAATCTAGAGACTTTAAAAAGAAAGTCATACGTGTTTTCCAGTATGTATAGTTTGTTCCATCAAATAGGGGAGGTCTATTTGTGGATTGCCCTTCACCGTTGAATATAGATTTCACGGCTGCCATATATATACTCTCTAGGATATGTTATATAAGAATATAACCCGCTCTGATACCAATTGTAGGATCGTTGAGCACTTCTAGAGGGGGGGTGAATAGAGTGCGTGTGTGCAGCGGAAATAAAATCACCAATTAAAAAATTAAACTATGGCAATGATGTAAGAGCAGTAAATAAAGATAGGAGAATCAAACTCAGTAACACAGCGATGTATACTGGTATCCCTCTGAGAGGACTAATCCAGTCTCGAGTACTCTTGCTCGATGTTAATCACTAAAGGCACAAGCTTTAACTGAGTGCTTGCAACTCTTACACCACCGTGCTTGTTGACGAGTGCACGACCAACTCCAACACACACCGTGCTTGGTGACGAGCGCATGACCAGCTCCACAACTGGAATAGTTGTTGAAACTTGACGACCTCTTTACAACTCTGAATAACCAAAAGACTTCTAAATCAAATGTGATAGTACTGGCTTTTGGCTAAGAGAAGTATAGGTGAGATTTGAAATTCTTAGATCACTTAGAAAACACTTGAGATGAAATAGAGAAGAGATGAAGAATGAATTGATGTTTTGAAATGAAAAGTTCTTCTCTATTTATAGGTGTTTTCACCAACCGAACTCGGGCAGAACTCGGGCAGAGTTCGGATGCAAATATCTCGCAAATTAGCCGTTGCTCGCAGATTTGGAGGCAACTGAAGTTTGAATACAAACTGACCGAACTCGGTCAGAGTTCGGGCCGAACTCGGGCCGAACTCGGCTGTGAGTTCTGTCAGGAGATATTGTAAATTCTTTTTACAAAAACAATTTTGAAACATGTTTTTGGTAATTTGTAAAATCATTTGAAAAGGAATATTTTCGAAATATATTTTTGAAATATTTGTAATCGAAAATATGAAGGGTAAAAATAAGTTTAGAGAAAGGAGAATAATTTTAACCCTAAGCCAGTAATACCATACTTGATTTTACAAAGAAATTCCTAGACTCAATAAAGTGTAAAAATACAGAATAAAAGTAGAAAATGAGTCTTCAGAATTTTTGATGACTTTGACGCTTGGATTTATGCAGTACATCGTCCGTTGAATAAGATTTCATGTATCCTGAAATAGTTAGCAGCATTGTCTATATTTTGTATATGGACTAAAGTGTAAGTCGATTATCGAAATCGGGTGTGACCATGGAATGGGCCAACAATATATATATATATATATATATATATATATATATATATATATGTGTGTGTGTGTGTGTGTGTGTGTGTGTGTGTGTGTGTGTGTGTGTGTGTGTGTGTCTATATAATGGGTTTGGGTGTGTGGTCGGCCTCTACATGGCTCACCATGCTGCTGTTGCTTATTTATTTATGGGCGCTAGCACTAGCTGTTGCTTGCTAACATGCGTTTTGTGGTGTGGGTGGTCGGGTGGGGCCGACCACCCATTATCTTAATACTTTTTTTTCCAAATCTTTTTAAATCAAAATCTTAAATCATTATATGTATATATATATATATATATATATATATATATATATATATATATATATATATATATATATATATATATATATATATTCACCATAAAATCTTCAAAAAATTTAAAATAAAAAGTAATATTATCCATCCATATATATAATGTATTTAAAGATATTTATATATATACAAATTCAATTGACCATAAATAGGACAACAAATAATAATGATATCTAGTAGTACTGAATATGTATATTTAATCACCATAAAAATAACTTTAAAAATATAAAATAACAAAAATTGTCCTATGGTGGTTTTGGTGAACTTATACCACACACCTTTTTCGAGTTCAAAAATTGTACAACGTGTTGAAAAATATTTTTAATAATAAAATACCAATAATTGTAAATAATTAAATAATTAGGAATTGTACATAAAGTTCTAATATAATTTAGAAAATATTTGTACATAAATAAAATATGCCTACAAGGCGACAGTTGGTCACACTACATGCTTACATGGGATTGGGTTCGGTCCGGGCCCAGTTCGGGCTAGTTGGTCCAACCGAGTCTCTTAAAAGTCAAAAATTTAAATTGATAAACAATTAATTTATCGGTAGAGGTTAAGTCGCAACTTGGCCTGGTTTTTCTAGTTTGGACATCACCATGGCTAGGCTTCCCCTGGCATGGTTAATATACTAGTCAAGGCACACTACTACAACTTCCGTGCTAAAAGTCATGGTCGTCTAGTGCTCCAAAACTCAACAATGGCTAACGTCATTTTTAATAATTAATAAAACCATAAATTATATACATTCATTTTTAAGTATAATAAAAAAATAAAAAAATAATTAAATAAAATAGAGGTTTTACATCCTACCCAACTTATAAGAATTTCGTCCTCAAAATTTAGGATTAATAGGGTAGATAGGGTTGAGGGATAGGAAGAGTTTATCATACCAAAATACAATTAAATTTTGGAGGAGGCGATAAAATGACGTTCAACACAACTATGCATAGAAAATTGTGGAGTCGATATATACAAAAATATATCATGGTTATGGAATTCAAATAAGGATTGCTAGTGAAGGTAAAAAATTTTGAATATCCAATTTTAGAGAAAAGTAAAGAATTGAGTAGACCAAAGAGAATAAATTAGACATTTGGGAGATATGGTTCCTTGAGAGAAAACTGGATACTAATCATCTTGGTCGAGGGTTTGATTAATTGAACGATTAGAATCATTTTTGAGTGCTCAAGAATAATTGTGAGGGCACGATAACAATTCTAGGGTTGAGGAATGAGGAGTAGTTAAAGGCGATGATATAGCCACATGAGTCGGTCGGTGGCTATCTACACTTGTGTATAAATAACTGATAGGACAACTAAAGATGATATCTTGTGTCTATCTATCAAGTGCAGTGTCTGGTCTTTCTAAAGTAAGTAAAGCCCATAACAAAAAGAGTTCAAAGACGATGCTATTTAGTACGAAATACGAGGTTCATAGGCGACGAAAATAATTCGAATTAGAGTTATCAATGCTGTCGCGGATGAGACTCTAAGGCAAGTTTACTATGTCTCCATCCACGTAGAATAATATGTGATAAACGAACCAAAGTGCAATAGGTTGATCAGACCATCATGCATCGATTCTGATTAGACAATATGTTAGTGGGTGCACCCAATAAAATATGTTATGATCAACCTTGGTAAAGAAATAAGCTTGCAAAACTGAAGCTACATTAGCAGCATGAGATAGTCAAAATATGAGTAAGGGAGGTACTGATGAAGGAAATTTTAAATAGTCCAAGATCTTTTAAAATTGAGTCTTGTCCGAAGTGTGGGCCTATACAGTTGTCCTAGTTTTATTTACTTACGGTTTGGTTGTCTAGATAAGTTAAGGTCCTCTGAATTTTAGTCTAAGTGAACTCATCAATAGGGTCACAAGGACAAAGGGTTTGTTAGGTCGTCATGTATTCTACCCAACTTACAAGAGTTAAACTAGTAGTGTGATGGGACAATGGGTCAAGCAATCAAGATAAAGCACAAATTTCAGCATTTACGAAATTAAGTAGAACAAAATCACATATCGGTCGAAAGAATTGAGTCGAGATGGAATCCATATCCGTGGTCAAAAATATATCGGTATCATGGTAAAGTTTATAGTTTAGCCATTTTGATCAGAAGGTCATATCATGAAAATAGTGTACAAGGAGACGTGTTCTAGTGGGACATGATATATCTACATGAAGGTGGGCTTATCTAGGTCTTACATATGAAATTTATTGGGAGAAAAAGTGTCACGACCTGCTGCCGAATAATCGGACACGAGTCGGACACGCCCAGCCTTCGTCGTTAGACACGACGAAGTAAGCTGTACCAAGCTAGGGAAAACTAACCAGATAAACATGAAAGTATCTAATCACAACATCTAAAAACGTATCCTAGAATGATCACCATAATCCACAATTCTAAATGTACGAGTCATCAAGAATGAAATGTACCATAAATTCTAAATCAATATCTAAAAGTAAGGCTAACAGTCTAAACCTGAAACCTCAAGCTAAGTCATGACCATCCTGCTCAGCTAAGATCCCGGGCTCTGGCCCATAAGGTAGAATGATATCCTGCAAGTATACCTGCAACTTATCCAGTCAGGAGCGGAGCAAAGTACAGTTCTAGGTAATGAACAAGACATCATGATATGAAAGTACAAGGGAACATGGTATGTAAAGTACAAGAAAGAAGATGGTGTGTAAAGTACATGAAAGAACATGAATGTAAGAACACGAAAGAACATGAAATGTAAGAATATGAAAGAACATGGTATCTCAGGAATCACAGGAAATAAGTACAAGGTATATCTCCTGCATGTGTGTACTGTATTTAAAATATAACTAATTATGTGACCGTCTAGGGGTAAGCACTTGAAAGCACATGAAAGTACATGAAAGCACATGAATGGTACGGCTTAGGACCCGCGTGCACGATACGGGGTCTAAGCTAAACACACCTGAATTGTTTCTTGGATGTGGTCACATAAATAGTCTATTTCTCCACCCCAGGTACAAGTAATAAGAACAAGGAACATGAGCACCAGAAAGTACACGACATTTTGCAATGTGTCAATCAAGAAAGCACAGGATATAATGAAATGCACAAGACCATAGAATGTACTTGCCTTTGCTCCGGAAAGATCGAGAATAGGGAGATAGTAGTCTCTATGTCCACCTGAATTTGATAATGATTTACAAGTTGATTAAGTTCTAAACAAAACCAATTTCTATCATTTGTTTGTTTAAACAAAAGCTCTAATTAATTTGTCAAAACCTAGCTATCTATCAGAAATGAGTTTGTACTAACCTGGTATGGTTGGTGAAGATATTAGTTACTAACTTGTTTTACAAAATAAACCATTCCATTTATACTTAATATAGAAAAATACCATGAATTTATAGAGTACCTATATAGGATATAAATACCAGGTTGAATAGAGTTATTCTATAATTTAAACTCTTAACCAAAAATATACCACAGGTTTACTATGATAGCACCAGCCACTGGGATTAGATCCAGAAATCTCAGTCGTCACAATCTTAAAGAAACAAGATTCACAAAACCGAAATCTATTACTAAATTGCTTTAACCAAATTCAGCCATAGGAGCAGCTCATCAACCCTGCTATAGAAGCAAAAAATCAAAGTCCCAATGATTCGAACAGCCCAACATAACCCAACTTCCTTGTAGATGACTCCAGCACCCAACCCAATTTCCAACTAGTTCAAATGCAAACAAGAATTTAAAAGCCAAAACACTAGGTCACAACTGGTATAGTCTAACACTCATCAATCACCCTTATCTATAATCAACCTGTACATACGAGCTTAACCCGATACCACAATATTCAAACGAATATGTAAGAATATTACAACTCAGTATAAATACAGAAACAAGTGAGTTTCATTCAAAAATATTTAAACAGCAGATTGAACCCAAAATATTATTACTTATAAGTAACCACTTCCATTCTGGCCGACTCTAGTCTGCACCCCCTGTCTTAATGCAAGGACACGACACAACATCACCCTTCAAACACGCATACGTACTGATCTGAACACCCAATTCAAAACTCGGACACGATCCGCAACTGGTTCATCCCGATATTGCTGCCAAATTCTATTTGAGAACACAGACACTTCACAGCTTCCTGAACATCAACAACCAACCACAGACCCGAACATACGGACACACCAACGTCTGACACAACAAAAAAAATCCGACATTCTAAGAAAATCAACTATGAAGAACTACACTAATCTGGGAAAAGAATTTACCTGGAATGATTTGAAATCAAAATGAAATTTCCTACAAAATTGAACACAGCAACTGCTGGATATGAACAGTATTCTGGACACGCACACATGCTACCAACTCCCTGTATCCCGACCCCCATCTGTCCAACACTTCCATCAATTCAAAATTCGTAAGAAGCAGTTCTACAACATCGATAGAATTAGATTAATACCTGAGAAATTTCCAATATAGGCGCGATACTAACGAGTCGAAAATGATTTCACGTTCAAACTGTTCGGCACCATCTCAGAGAAATTTCAACGAACATCTGGTGTCCAAGAATATAGGGATAGAATTTCAGAGCACCGATCAAGAATCAAGAATTTAAAAACCAGAGGATAGCTTGAAAGATTCCGTGGATCCTTTCCAATTGATCGATCAAGAATCAAGAACTTACTTAGATCAAGCTCATCGTTTCAGCAGGAGAACTGTCGAACCGCGATGGAGGACACCGAGAAGAACAGAGAATTGCCGTTGGAGTGAAGTGTGCAGTCGTCGAAGCTCGTCTCGACGATACGTCATCGCTGGGGAGGAACACGTATGTCATCGTCGGGAACGCTCCATCAATTCGTCGCGTGCTCGTCGAGGAAATACTTCGTGGAGTCGCACAGATCGGATTCGCTCGCCAAGGCTTTGTTGAAGGAGATCGTCGGAGTTATTGTCGCCGTCACCAGTCCTGCCACCGCCGGTCCTAGGGTTAGGGTTCGCTCTTCGAGGTGATCTTGCTCCAGATCTGGCCGATCGAGCGCCGATGATTAGGCGCTGCTGCCGCCGGAAAGCCACGTGCAGCCGAGCTCTCGTCGAGATCTCGCCACTGGGGTGGTGACTCTGCCTCAGATGGTTCAGTGGCCGGAGAAGAGAAGAGCCGTACACGGTCACTGCCGCTATAGTGTGCCGTCGGAAAGGAGCTCGACACGTCGTCGGGAGAACGCTGCCGCCTGGTCAGACTCATCGTCGTGGTCGGAGGTTGGAAGACCGTCAGTCGCCACCGCCATCGATTTAGGGTTTGGGGCTCGAAAAGAAATTTGGGGAATGAGAGAACAGAAGAAAAGAAAAAATAAGACTCTGATCATTCTCTCTCTTCCCAGCTCAGTTGTTATAAGAAAATGTTTGGACCATTTACAAAAAAACCCTCTCCGAAAATACCTAATTGCAAAACACCCCTTCCACCCTGAAATTTTTATAAAACAACCCTCCCCCTTTCCAGAAATTATAAAAAATGTTAAAAATCAGTTAAAAACTTTTTGGAAAAATGAGGGGACCACAAGTTGGTTGTAACAACTTTTCAAATTTGAAAATTGCTCAATTTATTTCCCTCTAAAATATCAATCATCATATTATTAATTAAAATAAATAAAAATAACTTTTTATTTGAAACCCAATTTAATCAATTGCTATTATTAAAATTAAATTTTTTTTATTTTCGCAAAAATTTGGAAGTGGAGTTACAAATCTTCCCTCCTTAAAATAATTTTGTCCTCGAAAATCGAGAGGCAACAAAACAAACTCAAAGCAAATCTCAAGAAGGTTCAACAGAATTTATTTATTGTATTTAAGATTCTCAATATCAAAGTACACTCAAACAAACAAACTGGGATAGTGCTCCCGCATCTCGTCCTCGCGCTCCCATGTGGACTCTTCCGGATAGTGGTGTCTCCACATGACGCGGACAAGTGGGATAGTCTGGTTCCGCAAGCGCTTCTCCCTCCGATCAAGGATCTCCACTGGCTGCTCCTCGTAGGTCAATCTCGGACCCACCTCTAGCTCCGAAAAGTCTACCACATGGCTCGGGTCTGGAATGTAGCGTCGAAGCTGGAACACGTGGAAAACGTCGTGCACTCCCTCCAAGATGGCTGGAAGCGCTAGTCGATATGCCACCTCGCCAATTGTGCCGTCACGTCGAAAGGCCCGATGAATCTCGGACTGAGCTTCCTGTCTCTGTCGAAACGAATGACGCCCTTAGTCAGCAAGATCTTAAAGAACGCTCTATCTCCAACTGCGAACTCCAGTGGCCGTCTGCTGCTGTCCGACCAGTTCTTCTTCCGATCCTGTGCAACTCTGAGACGCCCTGAGCCTTTGAGATCAAATACGATAATTACACACAAGAAGCTGAAATAACACGATCTAACGACAATTAAGAATAAAATTCCAATTACCACTTAGAGGAGCAAAATCATGAAGACACAATTATTAAGTACGATCAAAAATCGATAGTTTAACACAGGTAGACTAGAACAAGATAGAAAATCATGGTCAGATAAATATGACTTAAGATCGAAGTTTAGACAAGTCACAAACGAAGTACAGAATCACAATCTGGTAATATACAACTTTGAGGAATTCAATGATCTAACGATAAAATGCTAGAAGGAAAATTTAGCAAGGGTTGATTGAGGAAACGTACGAAATACTCAGAAGGTACAGTATCAAATCAGGATAAGTGTGCAAGGATTTGTGAATCTCGAAAACCAATAATCATATGAAAAGGGCATACAGTCTCTATGATATACAAAAACATATAGATATTTGAAGTCACTTTACTTAGAATCCCTGTCCCGCCAGTGTATGTCTGGCTGCAGTGAACTTTCGGTTCCATGACTTAAATAACAATATGTTACCGAATAATATATCAACTTATTCATTTTCAAACAATTATCGATGAAGCAACTTAAGAGATCTAAATATGAAGAGTTTAGGACAAAGTCTCAACAATACCCGAAAACCTATGAATGTCTGAATCACTTCAACTTGGAGTTCATGCCTCGCCAGTGTACAGCTAGCTGCAGTGAATCCTCAGTCTCCATAATCCAGATGATGGCTGCAGTGAACAACTGCCACGCTCTAGTAGGTCATCGAATAGTCTTTGAACTTTATCCATAGGAAATTTCAAATAATCAAAATAAGTTTCAATAGTCCAAGTCACGAAAATGGTGAAGTTACCTGACTATTAGGATACAAGGATTTATTAGGTACTAAGAGACGACAATGGATCCCATCGGTGAGTACAAAAGGGCAACCAGGGAGATTTAAAATTTCAGACAGGACGAAGTTTCAAATTATGACAAAATATCAACTGATATCTGAAATGGTAACAAGATTCCATATATGGGACGTTATTCCGAAGGGATAACAGAGTCTCGAAGGGTAAACTGAAGCAAGGTATCAGATAGGAGACAAGTTTCAAAATAAGAAATAAAATCCCGTACTGGAAACAAGTTTTAATAAAATCTCGGGTAATAATGAAATCTCGAGCAAAACTTGAATTGAAAATGAATTCTCCAATAAGGTACATAGTGAAAGAAAAATAGAAAAATCAAGTATCAACAAGTCGCAGATAGGACACAAAATCACGAATAGAAATCTCAATTAGAAAGCTAGGTTATGAAGAGTGAATGGAAAGCATGTACCATTTAGTGAATGGAATACAAGGTATTGGATCGTAAATATGCGACAAGCAAATCTCAAATAAGTTTGAAACAAAGCCGCAGATAAAGAACAATCTCGAATAAATATAAAATCTGGAATAGGAAATAGGATCCCAAACAAGTATCAATAGAAGCGAAGGTTCAAGCAAGGTTTCAAAATGATATTTCGAGTAGGAATAATTCTTGAATAGTACATAGTTCAAATAGGAAACAAAATTTTCAAATAGAATCCAATAATAGAAAACAAAGTCATGAAAAATGAATATGAAATCATGGTATTAAATAGTGGATATGAAATAAGTGAAACCTCAAAATAAGAGGCAAGATCAAACAATATCGTGGATAGAACGAAAAACAATTCATGAATGAGAAATAAAATCTCATAGGGAACGAGTCAAAATTTCAAGATAGAAAACAAAATCGGCAAATGAAATCTCGAATAGAAGCAAGATTCAAACAAGGTTTTGAATGGCATAAGTTTGAATAGGAATGTAATCCGAAGTAAAGTCTTAAATATCAACAGGATCTGAATGGGGAACAAAATTCGAGTAGAAACAAATCTTGAATTAGGAAACGACGCCATAGGAAACAAGTTATCGAGCAGGAAGAAAATCTCGAATAAGAGCAGAGTTGCGAACAAGAATGGGAACAAACTTTCAAAATACATCTCGAATAGCAACCAAGGTTTCAGAATAGGAAATAAAATCTAATAATCCTTAAATAGGAAACAAGAAAGTTTCTAAGAAACAATCTAGGTGCAAGAGGAATCTAAGGAAAAACTGGATTATGAATCCTGATCCATGGTTTTCTCCAACTATGCAAAAGAGTCTTCTGTCTTCAGTCTATCTTCAGTATTCTTCCGGGACTGGAATCTCTTCAACCTTCTTCAACTGTTCTATCGTAGACTGGTCAGCGGTAGTGCTCCACGTGATTGCTGAATTTGGAGAGGCGAGTCCTTCTTCTGTAGTCCAATGCTCCTCGTGCTTGTTCTTGGGCAGTGCGATCAACGATCTCCGGACAATCTTTGACTTGATCGGTAGACGATCCGTAGAACAAGCATAGCCTCCGTCTTTTGCGGCACTCCTCGAAGCGATGTCCTGGATGGCGGCAGAAAGTACAATTGGTCATTGTCTGAATCTGATGATGCGATTGAAGAACACTATCTGAGTCTGATGACGCTTTGTGGATCCACAGTAGTTGCCATCCCCGTCATAAGTCTTTATGTCCTTCATGAGCTTCAACTTTTCGTCTCGTTTCATTGTCCGTGCTACATTCTTGATCTCCTGGCTGGTGACTCTAATCTTCAGAGAAGTTGGGTCCTCAGGAACTTGGGTGATCTTCAGTGGCAGCTCCAGGTTCTCGATCTGTTCCTCGGTAGAAAATATGCGTTCGGTGTCGGGGAAATCCAAGGTCTGAGAGTCTGGAAATCAGAAGTCCTCTCTAGCTTGGGAAATGTATTTGCAAGTCTGGATTGGAAAAGGACGACCTGCTGGTGTCGAAGAACTCTTGAAACGTCTTCGTCAACTGCGTACTACCCATAGGGATAGTAGTGGCGATAGAAGGTAGTATAAGCTCGAAACCTTCAAGTATAGGTGGATCGACTGTCCCGGTGTCGCATGCTTTTGAACTATCTGTAACAAAAACTGTTAAAATAACCTAGACCTAAATACAACAAGTGTTTATAGAATATCAATATACCTGATATACCATTATTTTCCGATTTTCCTATGCTGTGATCAAGTTTCCCTAGTTTAATCAAGTCCCCCAATAGTACTCTAATACCTAGTTACCATTAGGATAGACCTGCATGGGCCACCACTAAAAATATATCACGATCCGCTCCCGAATAATCGGACACGAGTCGGACACGCCCAGCCTTCGTCGTTAGACACGACGAAGTAAGCTGTACCAAGCTAGGGAAAACTAACCAGATAAACATGAAAGTATATAATCACAGCATCTAAAAACGTATCCCAGAATGATCACCATAATCCAAAATTCTAAATGTACGAGTCATCAAGAATGAAATGTACCATGAATTCTAAATCAATATCTAAAAGTAAGGCTAACAGTCTAAACCTGAAACCTCAAGCTAAGTCATGACCATCCTGCTCAGCTAAGATCCCGGGCTCTGGCCCATGAGGTAGAATGATATCCTGCAAGTATACCTACAACTTATCCAGTCAGGAGCGAAGCAAAGTACAGTTCTAGGTAATGAACAAGACATCATGATATAAAAGTACAAGGGAACATGGTATGTAAAGTACAAGAAAGAAGATGGTGTGTAAAGTACATGAAAGAACATGAATGTAAGAACATGAAAGAACATGAAATGTAAGAATATGAAAGAACATGGTATCTCAGGAATCACAGGAAATAAGTACAAGGTATATCTCCTGCATGTGTGTACTGTATTTGAAATATAACTAATTATGTGACCGTCTAGGGGTAAGCACTTGAAAGCACATGAAAGTACATGAAAGCACATGAATGGTACGGCTTAGGACCCGCGTGCACGATGTAGGGTCTAAGCTAAACACACCTGAATTGTTTCTTGGGTTTGGTCACATAAATAGTCTATTCCCCACCCCAGGTACAAGTAATAAGAACAAGGAACATGAGCACCAGAAAGTACACGACGTGTTGCAATATGGCAATCAAGAAAGCATAGGATATAATGAAATGCACAAGACCATAGAATGTACTTGCCCTTGCTCCGGGAAGATCGGGAATAGGGAGATAGTAGTCTCTATGTCCACCTGAATTTGATAATGATTTACAAGTTGATTAAGTTCTAAACAAAACCAATTTCTATCATTTGTTTGTTTAAACAAAAGCTCTAATTAATTTGTCAAAACCTAACTATCTATCAGAAATGAGTTTGTTCTAACCTGGTATGGTTGGTGAAGATATTAGTTAATAACTTGTTTCACAAAATAAACCTTTCCATTTATATTTAATATAGAAAAATACCATGAATTTATAGAGTACCTATATAGGATATAAATACCAGGTTGAATAGAGTTATTCTATAATTTAAACTCTTAACCAAAAATATACCACAGGTTTACTATGATAGCACCAGCCACTGGGATTAGATCCAGAAATCTCAGTCTTTACAATCTTAAAGAAACAAAGATTCACAAAACCGAAATCTATTACTAAATTGCTTTAACCAAATTCAGCCATAGGAGCAGCTCATCAACCCTGCTATAGAAGCAAAAATCAAAGTCCCAATGATTCGAACAGTCCAACATAACCCAGCTTCCTTGTAGATGACTCCAGCACTCAACCCAATTCCCAAATAGTTCAAATGCAAACAAGAATTTAAAAGCCAAAACACTAGGTCACAACTGGTATAGTCTAACACTCATCAATCACCCTTATCTATAATCAACCTGTACACACGAGCTTAACCCCATACCATAATATTCAAACGAATATGTAAGAATATTACAACTCAGTATAAATACAGAAACAAGTGAGTTTCATTCAAAAATATTTAAACAGCAGATTGAACCCAAAATATTACTACTTATAAGTAACCACTTCCACTCTGGCCGACTCTAGTCTGCACCCCCTGTCCTAATGCCAGGACACGACACAGCGTCACCCTTGAAACACGCACACTTGCTGATCTGAACACCCAATTCAAAACTCAGACACGATCCACAACTGGTTCATCCCGACATTGCTGCCAAATTCTATTTGAGAACACAGACACTTCACAGCTTCCTGAACATCAACAACCAACCGCAGACCCGAACATACGGACACACCAACGTTTGACACAACAAAAGAAATCTGACATTCTAAGAAAATCAACTATGAAGAACTACACTAATCTGGGAAAAGAATTTACCTGGAATGATTTGAAATCAAAATAAAATTTCCCACAGAATTGAACACAGCAACTGCTGGATACGAACAGTATTCTGGACACGTACACATGCTACCAACTCCCTGTATCCGGACCCCCATCTGTCCAATACTTCCATCAATTCAAAATTCGTAAGAAGCAGTTCTACAACATCGATAGAATTAGATTAATACCTGAGAAAGATCCAATATAGGCGCGATACTAATGTGTCGGAAACGATTTCACGTTCAAACTGTTCGGCACCATCTCAGAGAAATTTCAACGAACATCTGGTGTCCAAGAATATAGGGATAGAATTTCAGAGCACCGATCAAGAATCAAGAATTTAAAAACCAGAGGAGAGCTTGAAAGATTCCGTGGATCCTTCCCAATTGATCGATCAAGAATCAAGAACTTACTTAGATCGAGCTCATCCTTTCAGCAGGAGAACTGTCGAACCGCGACGGAGGACACCGAGAAGAACAGAGAATTGCCGCCGGAGTGAAGTGCGCAGCCGTCGAAGCTCGTCTCGACGATGTGTCGTCGCTGGGGAGGAACACACATGTCATCGCCGGGAACGCTCCATCAATTCGTCGCGTGCTCGTCGAAGAAACACTTCGTGGAGTCGCACAGATCGGATCCGCTCGCCAAGGCTTTGTTGAAGGAGATCGTCGGAGTGATCGTCGCCGTCACCAGTCCCGCCACCACCGGCCCTAGGGTTAGGGTTCGCTCACCGAGGTGATCTTGCTCCAGATCTGGCCGATCGAGTGCCGGTGATTAGGCATTGCTGCCGCTGGAAAGCCACGCACAGCCGAGCTCTCGCTGAGATCTCGCCGCTGGGGTGGTGGCTCTGCCTCAGATGGTTCAGTGGCCGAAGAAGAGAAGAGCCGTGCACGGTCACTGCCGTTATAGTGTGCCACCGGGAAGGAGCTCGACACGTCGTTGGGAGAACGTCGCCGCCTGGTCAGACTCATCGCCGTGGTCGGAGGTTAGAAGACCGCCGGTCGCCACCGCCATCGATTTAGGGTTTGGAGCTCGAGAAGAAATTTGGGGAACGAGAGAACAGAAGGAAAGAAAAAAATAAGACTGATCATTCTCTCTCTTCCCAGCTCAGTTGTTATAAGGAAATGTTTAGAACATTTACAAAAAAACCCCTCCGAAAATACCTAATTAAAATACCCCTTCTACACTAAAAATTTTATAAAACAACCCTCCCCCTTTTCAGAAATTATAAAAAAATGTTAAAAATTAGTTAAAAACTTTTTGGAAAAATGAGGGGACCACAAGTTGGTTATAACAACTTTTCAAATTTGAAAATTGCTCCCAATTTATTTTCCTCTAAAATATCAATCATCATATTATCAAAATAAATAAATAAAAATAACTTTTTATTTGAAATCCAATTTAATCAATTGCTATTATTAAAATCAAATTTTTTTATTTCCTCAAAAATCGGGAAGTGGAGTTACAAAAAGTTTTGTATTGTACTCCAAATATACAAGTCATGGTAGGGGACGCCAGAAGATCAAAAATAGAAAGTGGGAGTTCACGGGGTGATAATTAATGCACAAAAATAAAGAAGATCAAGTTAAAGCATGAAATAAAATTAATTAAAGAATCCCGTAAAAATAATTTAGGAACACAATTTCGGAGAGAAGATAGTCTCCTAGATGAATGCAGTTAAGGAACCATTAACTCATTATTCAAATTGCAAATGGGTTAGAAGGTCGCAATTAAAAGATCTAGAATTGAAGGAAGGTCGAGTAAGTCGAGGTAGAAATACAGTCACATAGCTGAGTAGATGACTAACAACACTTGTGTATATACTACTATCATAGTCATGAGTGACATGGCAATTAGTGTGGAATACTCAGTAGGGTTATCTTGGGGCCTACTATTAAAATTTTAGCTCAAGTATCCTCCAAAAGTTTCAAAGATAAACTTTCAAAAATATACCACAAAAATTTGTATTCACTCCAAGTCGTTCAAATTTATCATAAAAAAATTTAAATCACTTTCATAAATCTCAAAGCAAAAAAAAAAATTTGTCAAGTTACTACTGACTTCTTCAAAAATTTTATATTTTCCATTCAACTTTCAAACTCAAGAGCTCATAAATCATGAATCTATATATAAAATATCCATAATCAATCATAACTTTAAAACTCTACAGAAATTAATAGCTCCTCCGATAAAAAAATTCTAGCACATACAAAGCAATCTCAAAATTTTTGCTCCATATTTTAATGCACTCATAAGTTTTAGCTTCTATTCATCCTAAGTCATTTCAACATAATCACAACTTGTAAATGATAAACTTTATTTGGTCAATCAAAACAACCTTATTAATATATATTTATTATTTTATTTTACCAAAAATCTAAATAAATTTATAAATCCTCCATCATAGGACACAATTTAAAATAAAAAAAATTCAAAAATCATTTTCGTAACTTTCAAATATCTTAAACCAAAATTCACCATCATTACTTCCACTTAAAATTCAAAATTTACTAAACATGAAAATCGCCAATTGTACGATGCAAATTTAAATAATTTCTACAACCACATTTAAAATCTAAGATCATTTTCAAACCCAATTTATAACTGTTCAAAGGTGTATAACTATAATACAATAAATCATAAACATCAAATTTTGAAAATCAAATAAATTTTATATTTGTTCAAAGATGTATATCTGTCACCCAAAACTTATAAATATCATAACTCGAAAAGCAAATCAATTTTATACTTGTGCAAAGATGTATAGCTATAACCCAATAAATCATAAATATCAAATCTCAAAAACCAATCAATTTCTAAAATCAATGGTATAAAGAATTTAGCTATATATATATATATATATATATATATATATATATATATATATATATATATATATATATATATATATATATATATATATATATATTTATATATATATATATATATATATATATATATATATATATATTCCTTCTTGCAGTATTAATCCTATGGTGTTTACTATCTAGAAATCGCAAGATTAAAACTTTCCTTGGTAATATCCTACTTTACAAATTACTAATCATTAAATCACACTTTTTTAAAAAGCCTTTTTAACTTAATTAGAGTCTTAAATGTATTCCAATTGCCCATATAACCATTCTAGCCATGTGTTTGACCTATGAGCATATATTAGTGTAGTCATCTTCCTAGTTGACACTAAGAACGAAAATAAGAATCAACGGTAGAAAAAAATCAAGCAAGATGCAATTCAAGGAAGTCGAACGAGTGTCCGGAATTTGAAGCCAAAGAAAGAGGTCAAGCTGTATGGATGAGATTCCTAGATTCTAATCATATGTTGTAGGCTCACATCGGTACAATAACGTAACCGAAGTGACAAACTCGACCTGCATGGGCCACCACAAAAACATGTAACGCCCCAGTTCCAAAATACTTAGGACTAGGTACGTATCCATACCAGCTGCGTACATACGAAGTATACTCCAATATATAGAAATCACGTATGAATACATAAGCTGTAAATACAGTAAACCAAGAGTAATCTAATCTCATCCACAAATGAAGAATAAAAGATATCATGTAATCAACTGTAATATGTCTTTATACAATATGTTGGGCGGAGACAAATCCACTACCAACAAGTAAGAAAAAATATACATGGAAACTAAAATGATTTGGCGAGAGTAGCAAAGGAAGACCAAAGACACGTCATCTTCGAATGAATAGAGAAGATCGCGACCTCGACTAGAACACCTGCAATATCACAGAAGCACACACCTGGAGAGATAACCAGGTCCTCAGAGGGACGTAATAAGATACAGGAAGAACATGCCATAAATACTGAATACAAATATGCCACAAAGAATATAAGTGACAAGATAACAATAAGGTAATCTAACCGTACTACGGTGTTTATGTAGTTAAGAACAAACCTCCAACGCATGGGTATTTGGCTCAGTAGCAGTAACTCAGGTATAGTTCCATCAGGATACTAGAGACCTCAAAGCGTAACATTCCTCGAATGTCAGAGGCCAGCAGTATCAGCAATAGAAAAGTGCATAAGGAACCATACGTTAAGGAACTGTTTTTCCCATCCAATGCCTAACAGAGTCACATCCATGTCTGGTATACCTCTACTCACTGTTAAGTCTTCTAACATGCCTCTATTAGCAGTTAGCCCTAACGCATGCACATGGGGGATCATCCCACACGTAAGGACCTCTACATGCTACTCATCTCACACATCCTCTACATGCCTCTATTAGCAGTTTGTGAAACTTTAACAACATATAATTTTTTACACACTAGATGAAAAGTGAATCCAGAAGGTGAGTTACAATCTCAGTTATGTTGTATTTGACCGTCTTTAATTAGTTTCTACAAAATTCTATTGTACAGAAAGAAAAGTGGCCGACAAGTTGGTATTTTAAAATAGTTTTTAATATTCCAGAAAAGTTGTTTTTCTCCAACTTCGTCTCGATTTTTCGAACAAGTTGGATGGACACGTGTCACGACCCGCACCCAATGTGAAGGTACGAGTACGTAACAGCGCCTAGCCTACACTACAGTGTCAGCGGTAGAACGCTGTTCTAGGTCATAAACTATAACTAACATAATATGAATACTCTCCAAAAGGAGGCCAATCACACAAGGTACAACTCAATCATAATCTAGAGATAGAACATGGCACGATAAATAGATAAGAAAATCCTCAACTAAGGTACAACAGAAATGAAATAACATAAGTCTCAACAACTACCAGTCTCCATAATAATACAACTCTGAATCCAGACAACTACTAACAAAAAAGTAAGGAACATACTAGACTATCTACACTAAGTATGGGTATCATCGTCAGCAGCTGCCTGAACCTCCCAGGGGTTCAGGTCACGAGTGTCATCTAGGCAAGCTCCATAGTAAGGGGTGCAGGGTTCCTCATCATCCTCTGTAAAAATTTTAACAGGTCCAGTCAGGACGGGAGCGAGCACAATACATCTCACACAGATCATAACAGGTTAGAAAATATAAACATGCAAGAGAGTATGATACATGAAACTGAAAGAAAGTACATGATGTAAATAGAGAGAGAACTGTAATAGAAATATTTACTATAAGTAGAGAGCTACCATTGACTAGTGATTTAGAGTACAAAGTCGACATGTGAATGGCTGGATTTGCACATGAAAATACTAAAGAGGGGCACGTGGATATACTACTTTAGTATTGTTCACATGACTATTTATACTCCCTCATACCCCAATCAATACATAAGGATCCAGACAAGTTATGTTACGCACATGATTTTCACATGAAAGCCCATAAATGGGTGCACATGAAGTATACATGAGGGCTCATAAATGAGTGCACATGAAATTCACATAAAGGCCCATAAATGGGTGCATATGAAATTCACATGAGGGCTCATAAATGAGTGTACATGAAGTATAGGTTATACATGAGATACATGAGAAACATGACCAAACATGAGAGCACATGAGAGTACACGAGTATGCATGAACGAGCATGAAGCATATGAGAAACATGAATAACATAAGAGCGAGGAATACATGATGTAAATGAAACACACGACATGATGTATCCGATGCTCCCGAGGGGGACAACATCGCATGAAAAGGTCCATATAGTACCAATCCATGATAATATCGTGACAGCATCAAATACGGAAAACTAGAGCAGGAATATAATTCTAAGCAAGTTATGAAATGATCAGAGAATGTACTCGTCTGGTATCTGAATAACTGTAAGAATATACTGTCCGAGATGAGGTATCTGACTCCTATTTAGAGCAACACAAGTCAAGATGTATACAGGGGGTGATAAATGAATGTACAATGTATCTGCATGCTGTCTAGGGTCAATTTAGACTAAAATCAACCCTTGGTCAACTCTAGTCAACCGCACTAGTCAAACTAGGTCAACTACGTCAAGCCTAATCCAAACAAGTCTCACTAAGCCTAACCAGTCCTAGACTAGCACTCACACACAATTACAAAGCCAAACCAAGCATCACACATACTAGTATACATACATACACTATATATAGAATCTCATAGGCTAAGAGTCTAGTATACAAGCAATGTATGCATACAGTCCATCCATTATTGCATTATATATACATTACATATATATATAATAGGTAAGCATACATATATGGGCTAATGCCTATATACAAGGCTAATGCCTATATACATGTAACATGGCATAAATATATGTATATATATACACTATTTTACATTGCATTATCACACTAGGTTATATATATATATATATATATATATATATATATATATATATATATATATATATTTAGAGAGGGATAGAGGGAAACATTGCATGTGTGTGTGTGTCATGTGGCATGGCAAGGGGGTTTAGTAGTACATGAGCATGTCGGTGTATGTGAATAAGTGAATGTGATTTGTGTGTGTGTTTTCATGTGTGTATCAATAAAAACATTAGGTGGGGGTGATGTGTCAATGAGAAAATATGTGTGTGTGTGTGGGGGGGGGGGGAGGGAGAAGGCAATGCTCCTCAATTTAGTGTGTCAATCGCAGATCCTCAATCCTGTGTATAGAGTAATGTGGGTGAGTGAAACATTAGTGACAGTGGGGAGAGTGTCCTGTGTACCTGTGTGTGTGTAGGTGATATGAATATCAATTTGTAGGGTGTCCATTCTCAGGTTTCAACAGAGAATGTATGGGTGTGTGTGATATATTTATGTGTGTGTGTACATGAATATGAATCAATAAAATGTGTATATAGGTGACAGCCAATGTGTCTCAGGAGATGTGAATTCAGTGTATGATAGTGTGTGTGAGTGTAGAATTTAGTTAGAACAATGCAATTCAGTTAACAGTTTAGTTAGGAAATTAGGAATCAGTAATGTAATGTGTGTATGTGTTTCTACATTCGAATCAAAACCCAAAAAATAACAGTTAACAAATAACCATTCAGATTTTATATACATACCACAACCAATTGAAAGCAAGGCTCAAACCAAAAACGAAAATCAAATCATGAACCCAATCTCAGATTTTTAATGTAAAACAGTCTCAGATTTTTAGATAATACTGTAAGGAGGTTAGGTTCTCAGGAACAGTACAAGGCAGAGGGTTCAGTCTTAGGAAAACTGAACCCAACCTTCATTGCCCAGGAACCTATACATGTGTTCAGTAATATGCAGAAAACCCTCAAGTGCAGTGTGTTTGCCATTAAAATCTTTTTGTTGCAATTTTAATTACAAACAGAATAGTGTTACAATGTAGGACTTAGATGTAGTCCTAGAAGAATACTTTTGTTTATCTGTGTCCCTATGTCGATGGAGCGAGTGGTAATGCGTTGACTCCGTTGACGATCTGACGACGGTTCTCGGTTCTCTGAAGATATGAGTTGCTCTGGGTGCTGGAGCTTGCGAAAAGGAAGAAGACATTGAGTGTCTGTATCCGCCTCTCTCATTGTGTATATAGGTCTCTGTCCGTAGGTGTGTCTTTGTGTGTGTATGGAAAAAGGAAATGATTTCTCTATTTATAGCTTTGCAGGCTGGCTGCTCATGCGGGTGTATAGAATGCGCCTCGCATTGTGTATGTAGGTCTCTGTCTGTAGGTGTATCTGCCTCGCGCATATATAAGATGCGCCTGTACGTGGGGACGCCACATGGTTGAAGTTGTAGGAGGCGCATGGATGATGCGCCATCATTTGTGGGTTGAATCCTTCATACTGCTTTTGTGGGCTGGCACGTAGCAGGGGAGAGGATCTTTCTGTTGCTGAGATCTTGGATGATTAGCACCCCTTCATAGGCTGAATTGAGTTAAAGGACACGTATCGTAGGTCCATGGCTCAAAGATCTCAGATTTGGTGGAGGGTGATCTAGTAGGATGTGCCTGGGATTGGGCGCATGAGAAGACTTTGGCTCACAACCTTCAGGAGTCACGAACCAGTCTGGGTGCACGACTTTTGAGGCACATGCGACTCTTCAGGCACATGGCTGCTGAGGCACATACGAGTGGTTGGTCGGCCACGTGGGTCGTAACCGTCGGAGGAAAGTAATGATGATGCAGATGTCAGCGACGCTTCGTCTTCTGAAAAAGCTGCTAACTGTCCAGTCTTCGGGGGACGTGCTGCCAACTCTGTCACTTGAGCATTAATTGCTTGATGGGTGACGAGCCAAAATGGGCGCATGGGTCCATGTTGATTAGGATGCATGGATCTGTGCTTTATTGGGCGCATCCATATGGGGCACTTTGGAACCGACGGGCGCGTCTGTACGATACGCGGTGTCTGACCGGCGCATCCATTTTTATGGCGAGTATTTAATGGTCCGACTTTTGTGTTCTTTAAGTGCTTTAAATAGCCATTTTGACTTGGCTGAATTCAAAGCGTCAGGTTCATCACCATTAATGCAAATTCATTGTACGGGATTCGGAGAGCCCGCCACTTGGCGCATGGGTTTGGTTTTCCCGGCCTATAAATAGTGGCAAAGAGAGAGTTTGCCTCTCGTTCTCTCACATCTTCCTGAATGAACTTGTTTACTCGAACACATTCTGTTGACGAGATGCTCCCGAGGGTGAAGATGCGACGCATTGTCTTCATTCATGCACTCGTGAAGGTGACTGTTGTATCCAAAAGTCGGGGTCGAGGGCTTTTGAGGTAGGTGGAAGGTGCCTGTTGCATCTAAAGATCGGGGTGCTTGAGCCCTGTCTCCGTTATGCTGGAAGAGCCGCAAATCGAAATTGTGGTGCTCCCGGCTTTGGAGGCTCTATCTTCTGCCAGAGTGGGTGTTGCCCATTCTGGTTGTGTTGAAAGCTGCTCCTTTAGCCGCGGATCGATTGCGGTGCTCTCCTCTTCCTTGGACTTTGGAGAGCTCTTCCTCCTGCTAGGGTAGGATTGATCGCCCACTCCTGATCTGC
Organism: Iris pallida; assembly: GCA_029216955.1. Taxonomy (NCBI): domain Eukaryota; kingdom Viridiplantae; phylum Streptophyta; class Magnoliopsida; order Asparagales; family Iridaceae; genus Iris; species Iris pallida. The sequence goes on from JANAVB010013398.1 coordinate 3,252,686, forward strand.
TCAATAAATGCTTCATTAGTCGAAGCATTTGCTCGGGTCGAAGTAAGGCGTATATGTTGAACTTCATGATGCGCATAACTGAGACGCCGAAGAGATGCGCCTGACTGAAATGCTGAAGGTTGCGCCTGGCTGAGACGTTGAAGAGACACGCCTGACTGAGATGCTGAAGTGATGCGCCTGCCTGATGATGCGCCTGGTGGGGGGCGCATGGCAGTTTGTTGCGCCTGGCTGTAGTCTTAGGATCTTTCTTTTTATAGAAATTCTCCTATGTAAAGCCTTTTAGACATGTAATAGACTTTTATATGAAATAAAAAATCTTCTTTTGTTGTCTATACTTTTGTTGTCTTGATGTGCCAAGTACTTTGTTTAAGTTCCCTGGCGCATGTTCTGAGTAGTATTTGAGCGCATAGGAATTCTGGCACATAGATGTGCCCTAAAATTCCATGCTTCTATAAGACCCCCTTCAAAGTTTTCAAAACTTTTTGTCAAATTTTGGAATACTTTGAATAAAAAGCATGGTGGCGTCTTCAACGGGGCGCATGACTGTTCGGGCGCATGATTACTTCGCGCATCAATGATGGGGCGCATGCTCCTCTCAGTAAATGCAAATGATAACGCTTCGAAGTAATCAAAAAAGATTAATGATAATCTTTTTGGATTATTTGCAGTTATCATTTCGCAGAACCCCAAGCGGTGGCTAACGTCACTCATCATCGGTTTTTGCGTATGCCCAAGCCTATAAATAGGCGTCTGATGGAGAGAGAAGGTTCTTCTCCTCTTTGCTTTCTTCTTCTCTAGAGTTCTTCTTTCGAAAAACCCTAACTTTTTCTTTCATGAAATGGCCTCCAAAACTCCTTACGGTGGTGCTGGCAAGGGGAAGGAGCCTGCGGAGTTCGTCGAGAAGGACACTCCTGTCGCCATTGTGACTCCAACCGACGTTCGGCCTGCAGTGACGGGTGGGTATGATCTCCCAACTTTTTAGACGAGTCTGGAGCACATGGATGAGTTGCATCATGTTGTTGTGCCCTAACTCTTTGTCGCTGACGCGCATAGACTTCTATCCTGATGATGCGCTGAGGCTATTCCACCGACGCACATGGGTTTAGACCTTGATTATGTGCCGAGGTTTTACTACTGACGTGCATGGATTTAGACCCTGATGATGCGTCGAAGCTTCATTGTTGACGCGCATGGGTTTAGACCCTGATGATGCACCGAAGCTTCACTGCTGACGCACATGGGTTTAAACCCTGATGATGCATCGAAGCTTCACTGCTGAGGCGTATGGGTTTAAACCCTGATGATGCGCCGAAGCTTTACTGCTGATGCGTATAGGTTTAAACCCTGATGATGCGCCGAAGCTTCACTACTAACGTGCATGGGTTTAGACCCTGATGATGTGCCAGGCTGCTTGACACACCCAATACTTTGTCTTCTATGTTGCCTGACTTTTGTCTTTGCTGTGTCAGTATTGATGACTATCCCTTTGTTGAATGAAGTCCTTCTGGATGCTTCTCTTTGCCAAATGGGGGTTGATTTCGACGAGGAGGTTATTAACCCTGCGAAGGCTGCTATCCTACTGAATCAACCTTCCGAGAGAATATTACAAATCCGGAATCAGTCGCCTATTTTTCTCCAGAGTATGATGGAGAGCGGCAAACTGGAATTCGCTGAGTCCGAGGATGCGACTTTCTTGAAATCTGCCTTTCTGTTTGGTGACCGCTTGACCTCCACCGAGGCGAAGGTACTGAAGATCAAGGAGGACTGATTTTTCTCTGCGAAGGGCATGGTTCTGTACATGCGGCAGCTTGAACGTCAATTGTCGCTGACGGCCTTCTACCGTTTGGCTTCCAAGAGAAGGATGCCATAGGAACTTACTCCTTCTCAAGGAGGGGCAGTGGGGGGTACCCTTTCGATTGATGTTACTTCGAATCAAAGGGATACCTTGGCCGCCTCGCGAGCCGGGACCTCGTTCAGTTGCCGAACTTTACATCCTGGGAGCCTTTATAGTGATGTCCCTAATGACACTTTTGCCTTTGGTGCTTCGACTTTTGCAAATCAGATTCTAACATCGAAGTTTATGCATCCGAAAGGTGGTTTTAGGGTTGAAGGTTGGTGTCACCACGTGCCAAAGGGGATGAGCTGACCCTTTGTGTTTTGTCGAAGTTCAAGGCTGAGCTTAAACAGATTGGGCTGATTGCCGCTATCCGTGCCACACAGGCAGGCGTGGACCTTAACAAGCATATGTTCCTTGCACTCCTAGAAATATTCAATACCCAGACTGGCACTTTCTATACTCTAGTAGGGGAGTCGGGATTGGCTCTCCATGAGATGTACGAGGTGTCCAAGCTTTCCTGGGGCTCGGAACCGTACGAGGAATATTTCCCGACAAATGAATAGATCCTTGTTCTGGAAGAGAAGGACCCGAAGATGATGGTTGTTTTCAAAGAGGTGGCGAGCCATCATTATCTGATGCAACGGAAGGACAAAGGCAAGTTACAGTCTCATGTGACTACTTGGAGGGATTACGTCTTCAAGCAGGACCTGGTGGACTCTACGAAGATTCGGTTTACGACTCCGCAGGGACTGAAACCCGCGAAAGTAACCTCCGAAATAAGCCGACTAGGCGAGAAGGCCCCTCGTTCAAATGAGAGTGGCGAAGATGTATACAGCTGTTTCTGGCATTTTGTGCACCGGATGTCGTCCAAGGCAGTGTTGACTGCCTACTTGATGATATGGCTTCGGGACTGTGTGTTCTCAAGTGGGTCAGGCTCTGTGGAGAGGGTGACCCGGAACCTCATTTTACCAGCAGTGAAACTGGTTTTTGGTCGCCCTTTGGCTCTCCTCCCCACGATGGTGTGTAACCTGCTGCGGGATTTGAGAGATTTCGTTGACGATGTGGCCCATGAGAGGGGCAGAAAGGACAACTTTTTTCGAGCTGAGCTACCATTCCATTATCTGATGGGATGGTTAATTCTGCATCACCCGAACGTGATGAGTCCGGGTCCAGAAAACGATCACATTGAAGGTGACGCCTTTATCCGCCGCTTCTATAAGAGGAAGTAGCTGCACACCGGCGTCCCCGTCTATAGGAGAGTTTTGCCTTATATTCAGGGGTGGGAGATCGTCAAGGTCGGTCCCATCTTTAAATTTTTTGAGGCTGACCAAGATTTGGAAGACTCTGGTGAGGATGCGATCACTCTGTCGAAATGGGGTTTTTGTTGGTTGCAGAGTATTCGGCCTTCCCACTTGGTCTACCGCAACCAGAATAAGTGTTATCTGGAGCCATATTTGCCGAGCCGGTTTGCTCGCCAGTTTGGTTACACCCAGCTAATATTATGGAACCCCAGTAACAGTCTGGGGTTTGCTAGAAGTTTGCTGGATGGAGCCCGGGGTTGGCAATATTATAATACCGGGTGCTCTGGGGTTCGTTTCAATACACCAGTTCATAACCTTCGGCCACAGATCCGGTATTCGACTGTTAAGATGTATTACGCCATGAATACTGTGCCTCCTAAATATGACAGGAAGACTAGTTTTATCGTTGGAACTCAGCCAGAGGCTACGAAGAACATGTTGGCGGCGGCCCGGTCATATCGTCCACCAGAGTTGGTGGGATATCAGGCTGCTGCTGCAGCGTCAACGGGAGGCACTTGAGAAGATCCCCCAACTGGAAAGAGGCAAGCCGATGCAGAAGTCGGTTCGTCTGTACCAAAAAAGGCCGAGAAAAGCGACAACTCCAAAGGTGGGAGCTACGGGAGTGCCGCCTGTAACGTCAATGGAATCAGTTCCTGCTGAGGTAAAGACGTCCCCCATAGTCTGGCTCATTCTGTCATTTTTGTGACATATGCTTTCCTTTTGTAGGAACCGCTGAAGAAAAAAACCTGGGTTTCGAAACCGGGCGTCAGTAAACCGAACGAGGTGGTGAGCTCTTCTGACGAGCGCATTCCTCCGATTGTAGCACCTCCCGTGGAGGAGAATCCTGACAATGTCGTTCCTGCAAAGATTTTAGTATCTCCATATTATGTTGGAAGGGAAGCCAAGGATGCAGCAATTCCCGAGAGGGTACAAGCCACCGTGGGGGCCCCTGACATTGAGGATCCAGCAGATACGGGGCTTCCAGATGAGGAAGTGGAGTGGAGTTCGTCCTCTTCAGACGATGTTCCTCCAGAGATGAGTGAGCCTGTTGTAGGAGCAACAGATATGGTTGAAACAGAGGAGAGGGCTGATTCCCCTCCTTGTTATGATGAGAGGAGGTCGGCTGCAGCATTGTCGAGCCCTACCCCAGACTCAGCAGCGAAGGCTGAGGTGGCTGCCGACCAGGAGGTAGCGACAGATTCTATCCCCGCGGAGGGATTCGGTGAGGAAGATGAGACTCGTCCACCTAGCCTGACTCCATGGGAGCCGAGTCTGGAAACAAGTACTGATCTTGCTGCTTTGTCAGAGGGGGGAGGTCCCATACGGCCTGCTGATAGTATGTTGGAGACGGAGGAGGTAGCCCCTGACGTCGGTGGTCCCTCCGAGCTTGAGAAGGGTAAGGGTTTGCTGGAACCCCCTATTGTTCCTTCTACTTGGGGTACTATATCGACGCCCCTCTCGGCTCCTTCCGCTCTCTTGGCCCCTCGGGCCAGTGACGAAGTTTAAGCTCCCGTTGAGGGAGAGTCCGTTGATGCCGAGATTTCAGCCTCGCAGATTGAAGTCGGTGGGTCTTCTTCATGCCCGACGTCTATCACAGTACCTCCTACAACTCCTGCCATAACGCCTCAAGTGCTAGCTGATACAGACGAGTACGTTCAGTTTGTTGTTGAATTAGTGTACATGATGCTGCAGAAGGGCATATCAACGGTGCTGAATACAAATGGGAGTTTTGCAACGGCGAAAGCCATGGCGCTCTCTTCCATTGGTTTGATTCGTTTGCACCGTGGCCACGATCATATGGCTGTAATTCTAGAGGAGTGGTGGTTAAGCTCGACCAGTGTCTTTCTGAATTGAAGAGTATCCAGCGGAATAACTTTTTCGCTCTGATAGAAGCAGAACAGAAGAAGTTGATAGTTGAGGTTGAGTCATCTTATCAGGCCACGGTGGCCATCTGGGATGGCGAGGTGACCGCTGTTGAGGCTGCAGTAGAGATACTGTCTCAATCCATACCGGAGCAGGTGGAGCTGCGGGCCTCATTGGGCTAGTATAGCGGAGGTTACTGCCAGGATTCGCCTCATAAAAGACCAGAGGGCCCAACTTATGTTAGATCTTGAGCGGGCCCAGGCTGAGCACATCTCGTCCAAGGAGGACGTGTCACAACCCGCACCCACTGTGAGGGTACGAGAACGTAACAACGCCCAGCCTACGCCGCAGTATCGGCAGTAGTACGCTGTCCTAGGTTACAACATCTAACAATATAAGGTACCTGAATAGTATATACACTCCGAATGGAGGTGACATAACAGAACAGTCTCAATCACATCTAAGGTAGAGTACGATAAAAAGATAGATAGACATGGAATGAAATGAATCCACAGAGATACAATCAGATAGAAGTCTAAAATAACAACTCAAGAACATCCAGCTCAAAACAAGTCTCTAAATATATACAACATCTCAGAACAACAACTGAAAGTCGAAATAACAATGCTGGAAGAAATAAGATAAAGCCTAGCTAACTAGCCTAGACTATGGGAGTAGCATCCTGTACTGCAACTGGATCCTCCCGAGGAACCAGGTCGCAGTTGTCGTCTAAGCTGCTCCGTAAGAGGTGGTGCATAGGGCCTCATCCTCATCCTCTGTAATATTTTTAACAGGTCCAGTCAGGACAGGAACGAGCACAATACAACTCAAGCAGTTCATATCAAGTTAGGAAAAATAAAGCATGTAATAAAGTAAGATACATGAAACGCTGAAAGAGAATATATGAAGTAAAGGAGATAACTGTAAGAAAATATCTACTATAAATAGAGAACTAGCAGTGACTAGTGAGTCAGAGTAAAATATAAACATGTGAATGGCATAGGAGATTCATGACTACAGCTAAGGGTGATTCATGACTACAGCTACTTGGATAATATTCACATGCCTATTTCTACTCCTCCATCCCCAATCAATACACAAGGATCTGTTCAAGTTATGTTAAGATTCGTGAAACTTCACATGGCTCATAAAATGAGTGATACATGAAGGTGATTCATGATGGCTCTGTGAACATGAGAGTACATGTGTCACAAGCGATTCGTGAATCAGTGAAAGCATAAAGATACGTGATGATTCGTGAAACGCACAAAACATACAGTATTCGATGCTCCCGAGAGGGATAACATCTCATGAAAAGATCCATATAGTACCAATTCGTGCTACCAACGTGTCAGCATCAAGTAAAGTAATCTAGAGCAAGAATATAAATCCTGGCAAGTATGAAACGGTCAGAGAATGTACTCGCCTGATAAATGAATGTCCGGAGAGGGTGTACTGCCTGAGAAGAGGTGTCTGTCTCCTAATCAGAGCAACACAAGTTACAACATGTCTAAAATAGAGAAATATACTGCTACAATGCATCTACATGTTGTCTAGGTAAAACTAGACTAAAGTCAACACTTGGTCAACTATAGTCAACCACACTAGTCAAACTAGGTCAACTAGGTCAAGTCCTAGCCCAAACAAGTCTAACAAGTCTCACTAGGCCTAACCAAGCCTAGGCTAGCACTCACACAATCACAAGGCAATGTGAACCACAACAATGCATAATATAAAATAGATATTATATATAAATACATACCTTCATACATGCATGCATATCCACATTACATACATATTTATATATATATACATATGTTACATCATGCATATTTACATAGTTACATAGATATATACATTCATGCACATTTACATACATACTTTTATACATTATATATGTTAACATTCATTACAATGCATTATATTTTACTTATACCTTTGATTCATTCATTCATTCATATATGACATTCATTCATGCATTTATACATTCATTCTTTCCTTTCATATATTACATTATCTTTAAGTTGAATACATCATATATGGATACAATACATTATCTTGCATGCTTGCATTTATATATTATATTCTATATTACCTATATACATGTATTTTCTCCATTCGTTCATGATTGCATCATATACTCTACATTACCATACATGTTATCATTATATATTGCATTACAATATTTATACATTATGCATTCATATCTATCATTACATATATACCTTGCATTCATATCTAGCATTCATTATATACTTTCATGCATACATTGTATATCATTCTTTCATTCATGCATTTATGCATTGCTTACATACATTACATTAATTGCATTCCTACATGCTTGTATTCAACCATATATATACATTAATGTAAAGAGGATATATATCATATATATATCATTTCATTCATCTAACATATCATGCATTACATACTCTATATTTATTTAATATCCATACTACATAGGCTCATAGGTTACACAAAATGCATATATCGTATAGTCACTCTTCTACTTAAAACTAATATTGTACTAACTGGGCCTTCAATAAATTCTAGGATTAAAGTATGTTGTAGCCCTTCGTGTTAGCTTTCTGAAACTTCAAACGGATCGCATTTTCGTGTCCGAAAGCTCCCAAAATCGTGAAAATACCGAAACACGTTCGTCTTTCGTACAGCTGACACTCAAATAATTCTACAAAAAGTTACATAAAGAATTTGGCTTATTAAAATATATATTTGGAAAGCTAACTTCGATACGATTCTTCTAAAAAAACAGAAGATAAATCGGAGTTCTAAGCTAAAAGTTATGACATTTCTAAGTTACTTTGGTTAATAAAAACGTGGATGAATATTATGACGAATTTGAGTTGTTTTGGACAAAAGAACACATATAGGCCAAGATACTTGGATACAAACATATGTATCCAAATAAAACTCATTCTAACCATCCTAACTAAGATCAATCCACTCTCTAACCATTCTAAAACTGAATTTAAATATCTATTTAAACTATATCATACATACATACACATGGGGTGTCCTAATTTGGGATCTATCAAGTAGGACACAAGATACATATCTCAAATCCTCAAGAGAGCTCCAAATGGCCTCAAATTTGAATCTAAATAGGACACATGCATGAGGATGGATCCTACGGATTCAAAACTAATTTATATGCAAAGAAAATCTATTTAGAGGATGGATTTTACCTACTGAGAGTGGAATTCCAATGAAATCCTTTAGGACACGGCTCCGATACGAAGATCCCTCAAAGTGGACACTCCTTCTTGCACTCCTCTTCTAATCCTTGGTAGCACCCTTCCCTTAGAGAATGGGAATGATTAAGGGAAGGTTTGGTGAAGGAATGATTTGATTTAGAGATCAAATCAATGGGAATGCTCTCTAAAATTAGGGAAGAACAAAAGGAAAATAAAAGAGGCAAGACTGTAATGAATGAAATGAATCATTCTCCCCTAAAGGTGGCTGCCATAAAGAGTCTATTAGGGCTAATAGGAAATATCCTAGTTGCCCCTCTCTAGTCTCATATGGTTAAGTCTAGACTAAGTTCAAGTTTGGGGTCAAAATGATCTAGTTTTGAGTCTCTAACTTAACCATTCTAACATGATAAAAATTAGTTTAATTAACTAACTTAAATTTTGGGTTTTGTGAGCCATGCTTAACTTAATATTGGGTCCCATCTAGAGTTTAAGCCACCCGGGTCACAATACAAGTCGGAACGAGACGAAACTCAAATCCGACTAAACAAATCCAATAAAAACAATATTAACAATATAAAATTTTCCCAAATTATTAAAATATAAAAAATAACCAAAATCATAATACATCAATTTAAATATTATTAAAATAATCTAAAATTCACCAATTAATCAAAATCCTAAATAATTTAAAAGTCACAAAATAACCAAAATACCCTTAACCTAAAAAGTTGTAAATAGTCATTCTAATCACATGGTTAGGTCCCCATGGTCATGGTTAGTCTCTAGGCTCAACAGTTCTAGGGTTCACTTGCTAACACATCAAAATTATAATTCACCAATTTTAAATAGTATTAAATTAATTAAAAATTTCCATAAATCATAAATCCTATTATTAAATAATAAAATTTTATAAAAGTTTCAAAATTATTCTCATTTTAGAAAAGTGGGTGTTACAAGTCTACCCTCCTTAGAAAATTTTGTCCTCAAAATTAAAATGTTCTTACCCCTTCTAGGTCAAACCCCCACAATCAAAGTCTCAAAACTTAATCAATCATACAATTTAAAAGGACGGCATACAGGGTTATGGCATACGGTGGTAATGAAAGTCTCATCTAGGTATACTAGTCACACTAGACCAAAACAATCATAGGTTATCAAAACATACAAGCAATCAAGGGTGTTGAACTAGAAAAGTTACAAAAACAACAATCATCAAGGCTGTAAGGCAGTCTACCATCCTATATGAAAACTGGTAATTATCAAAAATAAAATAAGATAACTACTAATCATCTATAAAGGGGTAATATTTAAGAAAAATTAAAACCAAAAGTTTAAGGAACGAAAGTCAATAGCATTGAATCCAAACACAATATAATATATATAGAAAGAGAGAGTGTTATAGAGGGAAAAGCTAACATTATGTAAAGGTTATGTGGTTAGTGTGTGTATGGGTGTATGTGGACATGTTCATATGGTTAGATAGTAGGCTTGTGTGTGTGAAATATACATGAAAGTGTATAGGAGGATTTGGGTCTCAAAACAATAGCTATCAAGTTACACTATTCATGGCATATTGGTTAAACAGTCTACAAGGCACAAGCTATTTACTCATAACATGCATGGCTAACCATATATATATATATATATATATATATATATATATATATATATATATATATATATATATATATATATATATATATATATATATATATATATATGTATATCTATATGTATAGAGAGGTAGATTTAATTATGTATCTATATATATTATACATGTATGCATAAACTATATATATATATATATATATATATATATATATATATATATATATATATATATATATATATATATATATATATATATATATATTTATAAACATAACATGGAGATGAAGGGTTAGGTTTACATGGCAGTTGTGAACATTAGTGTAGGGTGTCAAGTGTACATGGGTTAAAACTTGAAATGAAGGGTTCAATCATTCAGTTTAGTTCAACATTACATATTAATCCAAAATTGAACTACACATTTGAAAGCAATGTAAAAATGTTAACATGTATTCAATTTTCAGGATTTTGGAGAAATTCGAACATCAAAACCAACCCAACGTTTACCACAACCACAACCTAACATGTAAGAGTATGAAACCTAACATTATATCCCTACATACAACAATGTATACGGCTCAAAATATTACATTTAAAAAAAACTGCAAATTGACTAATCGCTTAGAATTTAGGCTTAAAAGGTTAATATGCACACAGTCTCAAATTTGACAAATTTAAATACAAAACTCAACTAATTTCTTTAAAACTTGAAACCCTGTATGTAACATACATGTGCAGTGATGTAAACAACGACTAATAACATGAAATTTACATTTAATTTACGAATTTAATCTGGAAAACAGAGAACTAGTCACTAATACTGTACTATATTAGAAATATTGAAATTTTGAGAAATTAACATCAAACATATTAATATGCATTTAGATAGGTTGGTAATCAAGTGTAGCATGCATACGTGTCAGGCAAGTATCTGTGTCCACTATATATATATATATATATATATATATATATATATATATATATATATATATATATATATATATATATATATATATATATATATATATATATATATATATATATATATATATAAGCAACACATATTTTATCATTATTACCATTATATATAAATGTAATACAAGAAATAATGGCAAGAAGGAAATAATGATAAAATCTGTGTTGCTTATCTGTTTAAAAGAAGGAACCATTTTGAAACCAGAGCTATAATATCCAATCCAAGTTAAGGTCTAGCAAAATCATCGATTTATTGTATTAGGAAAAAATTTATAGCAAGAAGTTACACTAGATTTATAATAGCAGCTAAAGCTACTCCTACTCATACTCCTACTCCTAAGTTATTTGATGATGGAATACAATTTATAACAACAGAATGGTACGATAGAGATGATATGTTTAAAAACCTTCTCAAGATACAATCTGATAATCATATACGCCTGTCCAAAATCATGTTACTCAGAGTCCTCGCCATGCCAGTAAGCAAGGCTATGATAAACTACAGGTTCCATAATCAAGTAGACGTTTTACCATCTCTGTATTCCCGTCAACATATGTTATCAGAAAATATCGTAACTCAGGCCATAAAATTCATCTTGATAGGAAAATCAAAATCAACAACGATCCAACAAAATCAAATTCAATAATCAAGGAGTGAGAGCAACAAAACAAGAAAAATGATTTCAAATTGAAGTTTAAATAAGATTCTCAAGGGTCGTCCTAGGAATCTCTCAAGAAATCCTAACTGTGATTGAGTACCTTCAAAAATATCCTAATCCTACTGCAGATTGTAGTGATACTCTAGTTCGAATACCACTACATAAACTCGACCTGCATGGACCACCACTAAAAATATATCACGACCCGCACCCACTATGAGGGTACAAGAACGTAACAACACCCAGCCTACGCCACAGTGTCGACGGTAGAACGCTGTCCTAGGTTACAACATCTAACAATATAAGGTACCTAAACAGTATATACACTCCGAATGGAGGTGACATAACAGAACAGTCTCAATCACATCTAAGGTAGAGTACGATAAAAAAATAGATAGACATGGAATGAAATGAATCCACAAAGATACAATCAGATAGAAGTCTAAAATAATAACTCAAGCACATCCAGCTCAAAACAAGTCTCTAAATATAGACAACATCTCAGAACAACAATTGAAAGTCAAAATAACAATGCTGGAAGAAATAAGATAAAGCCTAGCTAACTAGCCTAGACTATGGGAGTAGCATCCTGTACTGCAGCTTGGTCCTTCCGAGGAACCAGGTCGCAGGTGTCGTCTAAGCCTGCTTCGTAATAAGTGCTGCATAGGGCCTCATCCTCATCCTCTGTAATACTTTCAACAGGTCCAGTCAGGATAGGAACGAGCACAATACATCTCATACAGTTTATATCAAGTTAGGAAAAATAAAGCATACAACAGAGTAAGATACATGAACACTGAAAGAGAATATATGAAGTAAAGGAGATAACTGTAGGGAAATATATACTATAAATAGAGAACTAGCAGTGACTAGTGAGTCAGAGTAAAATATAAACATGTGAATGGCATAGGAGATTCATGACTACAGCTAAGAGTGATTCATGACTACAGCTACTTGGATAATATTCACATTCCTGAGTACCACGGTCAGGAGTACCTACTAAAATGGACTAAGGTTAATAACTAGAATTACACAGTAGTCATGAAGAGATTTCTCTGCTATAGGCAATCCCGTTTCCTGGGCGCTCCTGGGATCTGTAGCTGCCATCGAGTAGGGCACATTTCCAGCACACTGTCATGTGTTGCACCCTTCAAACTACTTAAGGGTACATACGTTTCCTGGACGATGTATCCACCTGAATTCAACCCTAATCTTTCGTCCTGGGTAACCTGGATGGTCTGCAGGGCTTGTGGCTGCGGAATAATCTTACTGCATCTTGTTAGTAATTAGGCTTGTGACAAGCCTAGTTAGTTAAAGTATCAAGCCGTAATTCTTGCTTGGCCGTGAAATGATTGGATGGAGTCTAACCAGTCTAGTCTTGTCCTGATCCTGTTCTAGATTACTGCATGACCAGAATGCTTGTATTTATTTTACCGATAAATGGTGAGAATTCCAAGTTCTGTTCAGACGAAGGGTTACAACCCCGGTCCTTGTTTGGTTTATGGGTTGTAACCTGGTTATCTGAATAGTTCTATGGTTATCTCGTCGTATATCATCCTGATGTATTTTCTTTATTTCCAGTTTTTACCTTATTTATACTCTTGTGCTGATTGCTGGTTTTAGTTCCTAAGTGAAGCTTCTTTCGTAGCACTTGCTCTTTCTGGGGTCTGACCCAGCTGGTTTTGTGTGGCCAGATTTCGGAGAGGCTCCAGAGGATCTACCGACCTTTCAGCCAGATGGTGGCCACTAGACGGAACCCTGGCAACGAGTAGGTTTATTTTTGATCTCCCACTCTATTGTAAAAATGTTCTTTTGAGGCGTTTAGCCGACGAGCACCTGTTAGCTCGGTTGTACTTTACTTACTGTCTGTCTACGGGCTGTAACATGATTGACAGATCCTAGGGTTGATCATGTATGACTAAACTCTTGCTAGTCCTAACATTTTGTAACGACTAGTTTCATGATCAGCTGAATATGTAATGTTTGGGACGCCTTACTATTGTATATTTAATGATCATACTTCTTGTAACCTTTACTTACTTGCTTGTGATTGAGACAATAGGCTTGTTCATGACCTTAAGAGACTGTTGGCTTGTAGATAAACCCTCATGTATCTAGACAACCGTGACCGTATATCGAGGTGGGTTGCACTTCAATATACGTAGCTGGCTATGTCTGCCTCCGCTCTCCAGTATTCTTGTTCTGGGGCGTAACATAGTTTAAGTGGTGGCCCATACAGGTCTTGTAAATCAAGATATGTGAGGGTTTACCGAATAGATGTCTCAATTAATATTCGCCCTTGAACTCTGCTCATATCCTCTGAATCCCTGGATTCTTGTCCTGATCGCATGCTTGTCTCATTGATCTGTCCTGGTCCTTCCTTATGGTTCCCTATGTCGTCTTCTTCAGCAGCATTGTTCGTGGTCCTACCGATCAGCAAGGCAGAGCACCTCCCGTGGACCAGCAGCAACCCGGAGATCAAGCCCAACATTCGGGAGTAACAGCGCAGCCAAGAGCTTCAAGCGCTTGAACCCTCCCTTCTTTGATGGTAGCGAAGATGCTATCACAGCAGATGCTTGGCTTCAGGACACAGAGGTGATTCTAGAAGCAGCCAGGACCCCAGAGAACGAGAAGGTGGCCGTGGTGCGCCTACAGTTATTGGATCTTGCCCGTAGCTGGTGGGCAGCGCAGGCCATTAGATTAGCAGCACCCATTGCTTGGGCAGTATTCAGGGAAAGATTCCAAACTAAGTATTTCGATGCTGTGGCTCGGTACGATCTACAGACGAGGTTCACCAATCTGAAGCAAGGAGACAGGACGGTCGACGGATATACAGCCGAGTTTTCGAGACTCAGTCGGTTTGCTCCCACCTTGGTGACAACCGAGTATGATAGAGCCCAGCGGTTCCAGCAGGGGCTTCACTTGGAGATTTTGTTGGCAGTTGAGCAGTTTGAGCATCAGACTTTTGATGCAGTCTTGAGAGCAGCCCGGAGGCGTGAGTATACCTCCCAGAGGATCGTGGATAGGGCCAGAGGTCGGAAGAGATCTCACGGCCAGATGAATCAGTCTTCAGCACGAGCCCCGGCAGCCAGGGCCTTGACTATTGGAGCTCCGAGGCGGGCGGCCTCAGTGACGTCGGTTCAGCATTCAACCCCGACGTACCCTCAGCAGCAGCAGCAGAAGCAGACGCAGTCTTCCGTAGTGGGATGTTCTCATTGTGGGAAGCCAGGCCATGTGGTGGCAGAGTGTCGCAGGGCACAGGGATTGTGTCTGGCTTGTAGAGCAGCAGACCATAGGGTCGGATCCTGCCCGAATAGGGGTGGATCATCATCGTCCAACCTTTCTAGCTCTTCTGTGAGAGGACCAGTACCGGTCCAGCAGCAGCAGCAGTACCCATTGCCGAGGCCCTTGCCGCCTCAGACCCAAGTATTCTAGCAGCAGAACCCGCAGCAGTATGCACAAGCCCAAGCCCAGAGTCAGAGCAGGCAGCGAGGATTTCAGCAGAGGGGACCAGCACCCCGAGGGCACGGTCAGGCTATGGTGATGACCGTGGAGGAAGGATTGGCACCAGGGGAGGTAGTGGCAGGTACTATTCTCGTCAACTCCTTTCCAGTTTCAGCTTTATTTGATTCTGGTGCATCGCATTCTTTTATATCTGCACGATTCGCGACACGGGTAGGATTGGAGCCCGAGTCATTATCAGTAAGGCTCAATATACTTACTGGTAACGGACTTGTGGGAGTAGATAGAGTATTTTCCTCGTGTCGGATCGTAGTTAGCGGAAGAGAATTTCCCGCTAGATTGATAGAGTTCCCGATGGCCGATTATGATGTAGTCCTAGGGATGGATTGGTTGAGGAACCAGTAAGCTAGAATAGACTGCCACATTGGCAGGGTTATTTTTAGCATTCCAGGTGAGCTAGAATTTTCCTTCTCTCGAGGCGAGGTTGAGTCTTTCCCTCCGGTATTGCGGATGGCAGTAGCAGCAGTGCAGTTGCCTCGAATAGTCGAAGAGTTCCCGGATGTTTTCCCAGAAGAGCTTCCAGGGATGCCGCCCAAGCGAGAGATCGAGTTTACCATCGACTTGATTCCCGGGACAGCCCCAGTGTCAGATAGTGTCTACAGGATGGCGCCATCAGAATTGGAGATATTGTACAAGATGATTGAAGAACTCAGAACCAAGGGATTCATTCGTGCTATTGGATCGCCTTGGGGAGCCCCGATGCTTCTTGTAAAAAAGAAGGATGGTACGTCCAGGTTATGTGTTGATTATCGTACCTTGAACTCAGTGACAATCAAGAACAGATATCCTCTCCCGAGGATAGATGACTTGTTTGATCAACTCAAGGGGGCTTCAGTATTCTCGAAGATTGACTTGCACTCAGGATATCACCAGATCAGAGTCAGAGAGCAGGACATCCCGAAGACAGCTTTTAGATCGAGATATGGGCATTGGGAGTTTCTTGTTATGTCTTTTGGAGCAACCAATGCGCTGGCAGTATTTATGGACCTCATGAAACATATCTTCATGCCTTACTTGGATCAGTTTATGATCGTATTCTTGGACGACATCCTGGTCTACAGCAAGAGTGAAGCGGAGCATGAGCAGCATCTCAGAGTTGTCCTCCAGATTCTTAGGGAGCACCAGCTGTATGCCAAGTTCAGTAAATGCGAGTTCTGGCTCGATCGCATTTTGTACTTGGATCATATCATCACCAGAGGAGGAGTAGAAGTGGACCCCCAGAAGATTGTAGCTATTGAGTCATGGCAAGTGCCCAGTACCGTTGCAGAAGTTTGTAGTTTTCTTGGATTGGCCGGCTACTACCGGCGATTTGTTTCAGACTTTGCTCGGATATCAGTGTCGTTGACCCAGTTGACCCGCAAGGATGCGCAGTTTGCTTGGACAGCAGAGTGTCAGAGTTCTTTTGAGCAGTTGAAGCGAGGCCTGATAACGGCACCCATTCTCACACTTCCAGATGGGATCGGAAGATTCTCAGTGTATTGTGATGCTTCGGGCAGAGGTTTAGGATGTGTTCTGATGCAACATGGGAAGGTAATAGCTTATACGTCACGACAACTTCGTAATCATGAGAGGAATTACCCAACCCATGACTTGGAGCTGGCAGCAGTAGTGTTTGCACATAAGTTGGGGAGGCACTATTTGTATGGAGATAGGGTGGAGATTTTCACCGACCACAAGAGCCTGAAGTATGTTTTCACCCAGAAAGATCTTAACATGCGTCAGAGGAGATGGCTAGAGCTACTTGTGGATTATGATGTCAACCTGCAGTATCATCCTGGGAAGGCCAACGTCGTAGCAGATGCATTGAGCAGGAGAGCCGGAGTTTATTTCCTAACAGCACAGCCAGAATTGTTAGCAGATCTTCAGAAGATGGGAATAGAAGTTGTTCTCCCTTCCAGAGTGGCATTGATGGCCAGCTGTAGGGTGTGAAAATTATGACACGCTGACATGAGACTCAGTCAAAGCCATACGCTCTAGGCTATATACTCAGTCAAAGCCATACGCTCTAGGCTATACACTCAGTCAAAGTTATACGCTCAGTCAAAGCCATATGCTCGAGGCTATACGCTCAGTCATAGCCATACGCTCATCCAAAGGCCGTACGTTCAGTAAATATTTTATTATTTTCTGAGATGACAGCACAGCATGTATTTAATAAAGGATGAATCTGACACTTCGTCTTTCGTGCAAAGACAGCTGTCCAATGAAGACTAGCCGTCGTATAGGTTTTCGAAGAGTCAGTTTTGTCTTTTACGAGGATAGCTCAGCATCTCTCATAAATGTAAAAGCCATCATTACTGTCAGTTTTGACAGTCTGTCAGCCATCATATCCGCAGTCACGACGCTCGAGAAGATTTTGTCAGTTATTGGAAGATATGGCGTATCAAAGAAGATTGATGATGGCCATGTGTCTACTTATTCAAACATGCCACGTGTTTACTTATTCAAACATACGACTCCTTGCCAACCAAGTGAGCGTATGGATTCCATACGACTCCTTGCCAACCAAATGAGCGTATGGATTCCATACGACTCCTTGTCAAGTGAGCGTATAGTTTTCATACGACTCCCTGTCAATAATGTGAGCGTATCAGCTTTATATGGTTCTACGCTGTCCAAGTCAGCGTATGTAAGACATGTGCCTTCAAAAGCTAGCGTATGACTCTTCTTCTAAGGCAGCGTATCGCAGCAGTTGTGTCCAGAATGATTTTCAACGTGCAGTTAACACACGTTCTCACGTGTCCTGCACTCAGTTATCTACTTCTTCAGAAGTTATGCAACGTGGCATTCATGCCACCAATCTCTCCTAAATATGCTCTACTACTTTCAACCGCACGCTAATGTGTCTCCATCAAAATTTGCCACGCGTCCCTGCAGTTATGCACACGTCAAGTAACTACCTGAGCGTATGCTTAAGGACAGTTATCCTGAACTCTATAAAAGAGAGTTTCTTCATCTTCATCAGAGACTACAGTCAATTTCAGAGAGAACAGAGAGATTGCCCAGTTGCTGTCCAAGTTCTTCAAAGTTTGAGTTTTCTTCATCGCATCGTCCAAAGGATAAAGTAATCGTCTTCTAGATTAGATTCCTATAGTTGTAATTTTCTCAGATACAAAATAAATAAAGTGAATTTATTTATGGAAAATAAATTGGCGACTCTGCTGGGAAAAGCTGTCTCCTCCAACGAGATAGCAACAACTCAATGCGATACTTCATCGATCGGCTTGACGAAGAAGACGATGGTTGTACAATTCGACCAATCTATTTTTGAAGAAATGCTCAAGGCGAAGGAGGGCCGTACTGCTTCCTCCGCTTTTCCTGCTGCCAAGAAGAAGGGACGCTCTGTCTATGTCCCTAAGTCTTCTTCAACAGACCGAGACGTTTCTGTCACTTCTCACGCTGACAAGAACACGTCTTCAACTTCAACTAAGCACACTTCGGCTTCTCTGAACACGGCAACAGTGGCTTTTCCTAGTCACGCTGACAAAGTTGGTTCTTTAACCAAGTCAGCGTGTACAAGGAAAACCATCTCTGGACATGTCAAAGTCCCTTCTCCCTCTACTCTTACGACAGCAGTCGGCTCTTTAGCCATTGATGACTCTGTGCGTATGGCATTCAAAGGGCAGTGTACGGCAAAGACAGCGTACAAAAGCCAACATCAGGCAGCGTACGCTAAGCCAAAGCCAGCGTATGCTAATAAAAAGGCAGCGTATGACCAGAAGTCTAAACTGAAGTCAGCGTATGCTAACAGATACAGTCCTTTGACTGTTTCTCAAAATCAAGCTGGGGGTTCTCTTCCACAGAACATACAAATGATTCCCTCTCAACTTGCACATCTTGTGCCAACCAAGGAGAAAGACTCTTTAGTCAACTCCTCTACTCCTAAGGTCTTTACCTCTAGAGTTTATTTGACTAGTACTCTTACTAGATCAAACAAAGGAAAACGCCTTTTGGCTAATTCCTCTAAAGATGGATTATTACCGACTCCCAGTCGGAATAATACTCATCTTCCTTCTCTCAAAATTTCTCGATCTGAGAAAGGCAAATTATAAGTATCCAAGACTGATACCAAAGTCAGATCTCCTACGGATCTTCGTAACAAGCTTAATCAGAATCGTCTCGATTCCACTGAGACAAGTATATTAGACCCTGATGCAGAATATGCCAAAAATTATGTGGCTCAAAATAATCGGTCTTTATACACTCAAGAACTGAGAAGACAGAAGAACAAAAGACAAGTTTCTACACAGAAACTATCTTCAAGTACTTCCCAATCTGTTCCTACAGATCTCCGGGAGTATTTGCAAAATTAACGGAGAATTGACACTCCATCAGGCTATGATATTGCTCATATTTGCCATGAAAAGCATGGTTGCAACTTCCAACCTCGAGTTGTGATTCAGTGTTGTTGTTCACCAAAAAGACAATCTGTTTTCGAACGGATTCAATATGAACCAATGTTGGATGAAGATGAACCTCTTTATGCTTCTGTCAATATGACCTCCAGAAATATTGGGGGTAGCATACGGTCTGATGCTATATCAGACTCTGAAGATGGTGTTTATCTCGGCACCCGATCCAGGACCGGAGCCTTGGCCAGGATCTCTTCTTCTTCTCATCCAAATGGTAATCCGGAGATCACAGAGGACTTCCTTGGAGAATCCAACTTTCCAGTATTGACTCCCGTAAATAGCCCCAGGAAAGATACTGATTCACACAGTGATGATTCAGAACAGACTGTTTCATCATCTATTCCTCGAATGATTACTACTTACATGGCAGAGGGCAATCATGAACCTTCAACTAGCACCGAAGCTCATGAACAAAGGATTTCTTCCTTAGAACAACAGTTGCGAGCTATGGCAGATACATTGAATGCTATGCACACTCTTATGCAAGCTCAGCATCAAACTCAGCAAGTCCAACAGACAGTTCCTCCAGTTGTATTAAATACTCATGTTGTTCCAAACCCGGAACCCTCTACTATTCCGGGGGTACAATCTAATGTTCCTGTACAACCCACTCCAAGTCAGTCTGGAGCTGGGGGTGGTATATATGCTGCAGTCCCTCCTCCCAATTACACTCAACAAGTTACAACTCCACAATCCTCCGGAATTGTTACTGAAGAGTTAAGAAATCTCCGAACTCAATTTGAGGCATTCAAACAGAAGGATGGTTTGCAAAGGTTAGGTATCAAGCAACCTTACCTGATAGAATGGAAGCAAGTATCATATCCTCCTAAATACAAGCCTCCGACTATCTCTTTCTTTGACGGGACAACTTCCCCAAGTCAGTTTATTAATCACTTTGAGGTAATGACTGATCAACTGCAACCAAGTGATGCCCTCCTTACTCGGGTGTTTGTTGGGTGTCTCAAAGGAACGGCTTATGAATGGTATAGAAGTCTCCCTGATGGGTGCATTACCTCATTTGCTGGTTTCAAGCAAATATTTCTTGAACGATTCTATGAAGGGCTTAATGACATGACCATGTCAGCCCTCATAAGAATTAAACAGAAAAATAATAAAACTACCGAGGACTTCATTGAAAGATTCAGAAGAGAAGCCCTCAAAATGCCTCTCGGAACTCCCGATGCTGTTACTATCGACACTTGCAAGTCGAATCTCTTACCAATTATCAGCATGTGGACAGGGTCCACTCAGTTCCAAGATTGGCCTTCTTTCATTGTCAGTGCCAAGGCTGCTGAAGTCAGTACTGAGACCTTCAAAGGTCTGGGGATACAAATGGCTCCCAAGGAATCAAATCAGAGTGCTAGCAATAGTACTCGACCCAACAATCGCAAAGGAAAAGAAGCTCTTGAAGTCAATCTCCAAAGCAGTAGTCAAGAGGTAAAGACTACCCAAGCTACTCCAGCTCCAACAAATCAACAACAGAGACCTCATCGACCGAAGGAAG
The DNA here is from genome assembly GCA_029216955.1 of Iris pallida. Classification (NCBI taxonomy): domain Eukaryota; kingdom Viridiplantae; phylum Streptophyta; class Magnoliopsida; order Asparagales; family Iridaceae; genus Iris; species Iris pallida. Next base: position 3,273,582 of record JANAVB010013398.1, read on the forward strand.
AATATTCTTTCGACGATGACGATGTTCAGGGTATCTTTGAATGCTTGCTCAAAGGTAATAAGATTCAATTGCCAGAAATTAAAAAGCCTGATGAAGCCAATAAGACAGATCATCCAAAATATTGTCCATATTATAGAATGCTGGGTCATACAATCCGGTCTTGCTATGTATTAAAAGGAAAGATCCAAGAGATGATTAAATCAGGAGCTGTGACACTGACACCCAAAGACAAGACAGTCACAGCAAATGTAATTTCAATGCAGTTCGGTGACTTCCCTCCCTTAATGGTAGAAAGTGGGATTGTTCCTATCCCCAAAGCAACTCTCGAAGTTGTGAACATCCGACCAGCACAGAATGACGGACTTGTTCCTGTCACAACTAAGAAGGGAGAGATCATGTGGATTCACCCGGATTTAATGATGGAATTTGAGACGTCTTCCTCTTCTCCTCGGAAGACTCCATCATCTAAAAAGAAGCTCGGAAAGACTAAGTCATGCAATGTGACTTCTAGTTTCACATTCGATTTTTATCTAACCTCTACTTTCATCTTGGCAGGAAATTCACTCCCTACGGAGATAAAATCTGTACCTCAATTTGAAGATAGGTACAAGCCTATTTTTCATCTATACAGTTCACAATCTCGTAAATTGATGGCGAAGATGGGTTATGATCTAGCCACTGCTCCTGGTTTGAACTCAGGCAAAGGACTCCGAGCACCTTTAGCCATCACTATGAGGCATAATCAATCTCGTGTTGGCCTTGGTTTCTGGAATGAAGCTCTCATCAAATATAAAAGAACCAAGAGCAAGATAAAGAGTTGCAACATAGTTTCCATAGACCCTGAACCAGAATCTGAAGTCGAGGTTCATGCTGGAACTCGGTCAGGAAAAATATATCTGAAAGATTATGCTGAAATTCCTGAAGAAACTTCTGATGTCCCTCCGGTTACAGCTCCAACACCAGTCTCTACTGAAGAGCCTTCAAATGTTCCTGTTGAGACAGTTCCTTCTAAACCAACAACAGCTGACAAAGGCAAACAACAAGTCCGCTTCGACAAACCATTGAAGAAGTCATCTCCTACAGGACTTGAAAAGCCGTATAATTTTGATATATTGGCTCAACTAGCCAATACACCAGCTAAATTATCAATCTTTGAGCTCTTACGCCTCTCTAAAGAGACTCGAGAAACTCTGAGTGAAGCACTACTGCAAGCAGAAACCTGTCTAACTCTCCTCAAGAAGTTGGAAACAGAACCTGTTTCTCATTGCCATAATGTATTGGAATTTATTCCAAACATTACCTTTACGCAGGACGATATGCTGCTAGAGGATAATCGACATGACCGTCCTTTATATCATACAGGATATATCGATTCTATGAAGGTTGATCGTCTACTGATTGATCCAGGATCCGCTCTTAGTATTATGCTAAAAGCTATGCTAGATGCACTGAAGATACCTGTGCATAGTCTTTCCAGCACTATCACTACCATCTTGGGATTCAATCAAGGAAAAAGTGAGCCTTTGGGCAAGATTCGCCTCAAATTTCAAATAGGCGATCTTCGCACTAAAGTTACTTTTTACATCATCGACAATCATGATTGCTCATACAATGCTCTATTGGGGAGACCATTCTTGCACGAACATAATGTCGTTCCTTCGACTCTTCATCAGTGCTTCAAATATGTTGATGATAATGGAGTTCAAAAGGAGGTTGCAGATCTCTATCCATTCAAAGGAGTTGAAGCTTACTTCAATGACGCTCGCATGTACAAAGATGAATACTCAAAAGTCTTACAAGCTATGGATAATGATGATGAGATAGCAAAAGTTGGCACTTTTGTTATTCCTGTAAAAGGGCGTATCACTCCTCCGCAGTCTGTTAAATCATCTGAAGAAGGCTCACTGATAATTCCTGTTAGTGGACGTACTACTTCATCACCTGCCCAAGCTCCATAAAGTTCACTGATAATTCCTGTCAGTGGACGTACCACTCCCCCTCCACCTTCTCAGGCTAGACCAGATACTCTAGTCATTCCAGTCAGTGGACGTACTACTTATCCACGATCTTCTTCAAGGGAGCTCACCTCTTCTGAGCCTTTTGTTATCGATCTTAATCGAAACAAAACTTCTGATCGCTCTTCCTCTTCCCCTTTTGTCATTAATTTGACTAAGTCTGATAAGGCTCAGCCTTCTGTTGTAAATACAGTATCTAATATTAATGAAGCATCTCCTTTGCAGTATATTGATGTCTGTAATCATGTACAAAGTTATTTACAATTGCTAGATAGCTTAGAGTCACTAACTATAGGGGTTGTTCAAACTCTTCATACAGACGTATCATTGGAATCCATACAAAAATCATACTTCGTGGTCCCTGCTAGAAAGAAGGGAGAAAATCCAATCTTCTTTTATAAAGAACCCCAGAATCTTCCTAATTTGGAAGAAGATGACACAAACGACGATACTGGAAGGTTACAACTGCGTCGCTACAGTCAGCAATCTAAAAATATCATCAAGAATATGGGTTATGACTTTAGAACCAGTCTTAATAATAGAAAAGGAAGAAGAATGCCTGTTCGAATTCCTCCATTAAAATACGGAAGGACAAAATGTGGTTTAGGTTACATTGCTCCTACCTCCTTTATCAACATCGTCCATGAAGATTCAAAATCCGATGAAGATGAACGATCTGAGTCTTCTGATTCCCTCTCTTGGGATTCTGACACGAGTATTGGCGATCTCCATCGCTCTATTTTATCCATCAATATGGTCTCCGTTGGTGGCCCGCAAGAAAATGATGAAGATGAGGATGATTTTGAAATATCACCCGAATCGGAACAATGGGCTCAAAGATTATATAATCAATGGGAATTCAGGTTCGAGCAGAGGGAACCTCCTACTGAAGATAAACTGATCCAAATTGATGTTGGTGAAGAAGGGTCTCCTAAACCAATATTCATCAGTGAAAGTCTTTCAGAAACAGATAAGCAAAAAATGATCAAGCTTATTCATGATTATATCGATGTCTTTGCCTGGAGTTATGAGGATATGCCAGGACTAGATCCAAAGATTGCAATGCACAAACTCAATATCATGCCAAATGCTAGACCAGTCAAACAACAACAGCGACGATTTCGTCCAGACATTATGGATGCAATTGAAGCTGAAGTCAACAAGCTTATGGCTTCTGGATTTATTCGAGAGAAACAACATCCTGAATGGGTGGCTAACATCGTTCCTGTCCTTAAAAAGACTGGCAAGATCCGAGTCTGTATAGACTTTCGCGATCTCAATACAGCTTGTCCTAAAGACGAGTTTCCTCTTCCAATTACAGATGTCATGATCGACAATACATGTGGTTTCGAACGAATGTCATTCATGGATGGGTATTCGGGATACAACCAGATCAAAATATTTCCAGATGATGAAAAACACACTTCCTTCAGAACGCCGATCGGTACATACTGTTATACAGTGATGCCGTTTGGTCTCAAGAATGCAGGGGCAACATATCAGCGAGCAATGAGCACTATATTCCGCGAACATCTCCGGAAAATAGTCGAATGCTATGTTGATGATATTGCAGTCAAAAGTCGACAAAATGAGGATCATATCCAAGATTTGAAGACTATCTTTGATTTAATGCGTCAGCATCAACTTAAAATGAACCCTACTAAGTCCTTCCTGGGCGTCTCTAGTGGTAAATTTCTCGGCTTCATCATTACCGCTAAAGGTATACACGTGGATCCCGAGAAGATCAAAGCCATTCAAGAGATGCGTCCTCCACGCACCTTAAAAGAGCTACGAGGATTTCAAGGAAGAATTGCTTATATCAGGAGATTCATTTCAACTTATCAGGACGCTGCAGACCATTCAACAAACTTCTGAAGAAAGGTGTATCTTTCGTTTGGAACGAAGAATGTCAAAAAGCATTTGACGATATTAAACAGTATCTCATAAACCCTCCAGTTTTGGTACCTCCCGTCTCGGGAATACCATTCCTTCTATATGTTCGAGCCATGGATCATTCTCTTGGTGCATTACTTGCCCAAAAAAATAAAGATGGCCATGAACAGGCTATTTATTATCTCAGTCGCACAATGACAGGTGCTGAACCGCGTTATTCTCCAATCGAGAAAGAATGCTTAGCATTAATGTTTGCTGTTCAGAAAATGCGACATTATATTATCGGTCAAACGATTCACGTCATTTCTAGAGTGAATCCTATCAGGATTATGATAAAGAAATCCGGTATTCTCAACTCCAGACTAGCTAATTGGGGAATCTTGTTAGCTCAATACGACATGCATTATATTCCCCAGAAGCCAGTTAAAGGACAGGCTCTTGCTGATTTTCTGGCAGCTCATGCAGTTCCAGAAGATTCTAAATTATATGATGAGATCCCAGATGAAGTCTTGGATTCAAATCTGATTTCTGAAGAAATTCCTACCTGGCGTCTATTCTTTGATGGAGCATCTAGAATAGGTCCTAACAGCGATATTGTCGCTGGAGTTGGGATTGTTCTTGTATCCCCAGAAGGATTAACTATTCAGAGGGCTTATTCTCTAGATCAATCATGTTCAAACAATGTAGCCGAATACAATGCATTACTCATCGGCCTTCAACTTGCTAAACATCTAGATATTCAATATTTGAAAGTTTATGGAGACTCCAAGCTTATCATCAATCAGATCAGAGGAACGTATGAAGTTCGTCATCAGGATTTGATACCTTATCATCGAGCAGCACTTTCTATGGCCTCATCCTTTGAAGGTTTCTTTATTGAACATGTTCGACGAGCCTATAATGCAGAAGCTGATGCTTTAGCTAATCTTGCTGCTGTATTAGCTATACCAATCAGACGTCAGCAAGTGATAGTGGTTTATAACCGAGAACTATTCTGTGTTGAGAATAATTTGGCTTTGGCTTTGGCTTTTCCTCACAAACCAGACAAAGATTCTCTCAACCTTAATGCTGGATTAAAGTTTGACAAAGTGTCCTCGTCTTCTTCTGATTCTACTATGGAATATGTCTTTTCTAATAAAACAAAGCCATAACTGAAGACTGGAGACGCCCATTTCTAGACTTTGTTTTGTATGATATACTTCCCGATAATCCGAGTGAAGCAGCGTCTATTCGGCGTAGATCTCTCAGATTCTATTATAATCATACGACGAAGACATTATATGGTCGGTCTTACGACGGTCTTCTCCTCCGATGCATTGCTGGTGAAGAAGCACAACAGATAATCCGTGAAGCACATGATGGTGTTTGCGGAGCTCATCAACCGGGTCCTAAACTTCAAGATCGTATCCGACGTATGGGTTATTATTGGCCCACGATGGTGGCTGACGTTATTCAATATGCTCGGAAATGTAAAGCCTGTCAAATTCATGCAGACTTTATCCATCAACCGTCAGAGTTCTTACACCCAACAGCGGCATCATGGCCCTTTGAAGCTTGGGGCATGGACGTCATTGGTCCCATCAACCCACCATCATCAAAAGGACATCGGTTTATTCTAGTAATAACCGATTACTTTTCCAAATGGGCTGAAGCAATCCCGTTATCTGAAGTCAAAACTTCTAGTGTTATCAACTTCGTCAAATATCATGTTATCTATCGATTTGGTGTTCCTCGACGTATTATCCATGATAACGGACCGCAGTTTGTCAGTCAGAAATTTACTCGATTCTGCGACGATCATCGGATCAATAATTTAGCTTCTACAGCATATAATCCAGCAGCTAATGGATTAGCAGAAGCTTTCAATAAAACAATCATCAAACTCTTGAAAAAGTTCGTTTCTTCCAACAAACGCAACTGGAGTGAGAAGCTTGGTGAATGTTTATGGGCCTACCGCACTACAGTTCGCAATGCAACCGGATGTACGCCTTTCTCTTTAGTATATGGGTGTGAAGCTGTTCTTTCCCTTGAGATTCAGATTCCTTCTTTGAGAATTGCAATCTCCAATGAACTTACAACAGAAAACAATGATCGTCTTCGACTTCAAGAATTGGAAGCTCTAGATGAAAAACGATCGTATGCTCAACAAAATATCGAGCTGTATCAGGCCCGAATCTCAAAAGCTTTTAACCGGAAAGTCAAAGTCAGAGTATATCAGAAGGGAGAACTGGTCCTTACTGTCAGACGTCCTATGACCATGACACATACAAGCAAAGGCAAATTTGACGCAAAATGGGAAGGCCCATTCGTAGTAAACAAAATCTTCTCTAACGGAGCATACCAGCTTGCCTCTATGGATGGGAAAGTCATAATGATGCCTATCAATGGCAAATTCCTAAAGAAATATTATGTATAATATTTGCATCATTCCCCAGCAAATATAAAATCAAAGTTAGTTCTTCTCTACAAAAATTATTTGATATCGTTATCCCCAGAGGAAACTGATATTCCACCATGTATCATCTTTCCAGAGAATTTGATATTTTATTTTATTAGATCCCCAGTGGTTTTAATAAAGATCTTGAATAGAAAATCATGTCCATATTACCTCTGAATTTTCTATCTCAGTATGTATTATATTTTCTATTCTATGAAAATGATATCTCGTCTTTTGATTTCCGAATCCAAAGATCATGGAAAATAGAATCTAAAGATATCTTTATATCTGAATTCTGTTTTCTCTAATCAGTATTAAACTAAAAATCTTTGGTTTAATATCATGATAGAGTGGCAAAGTTTATTTGTATATTCTATTCTATCGAAATATGTCATGTATTATTTACCTCTGAACATGTTTTCTACAAAAATATTATCCACAAAATTGAAATCAAGCCAAAATGTTCATTTCTTTAATCAGAATCAAAATATTGATTACAATTGGATTTTAAAAATTCAGTACATGAAAAATATAAAAGAACTATTTAGGAGGAGTAATGATCTCCTGAATACGAACGATTACATTATTCATCTTTTCATCATAAGCTTTCTTGATTCGCTCTGCTGTTTCTGCTCCAATCATCCGTTGGTCATATTCTACAATAATAGAGCTACGGCGATTGGTCTCTTCAATCTGATTGGTTTGTATCAATTCTCGCTCTTGCTGTAAAACTTGACAGCGTTCAGTTGCAGATTTACGATCAGTAGCAATCTCTGATTGTTCTGTTTCCACGGAGGCAATTTGCTCCTGAATACGAGCTAGCTCTTCCCTCAGCTTTTTAAGCTCTTCAGCTTTTGACACTTCATCTTTCTCTAGGCGTTCCATATTCTGACGAGTACTTATTATTTCTTCGTCTTTCGCCATTAGCTCTTTGGAAGACTGAGCGAGGAATTCTGTCACAGCAATGTGTTGAGCTTGAGCTTCATTCTCTACTTGAGCAATCTCAGCTGCAGTCAAAGAATTAATGTCCTCCTTTTTAATCTTCCAGTATTTATGGATGTTTGCTTCTAAATCATTTAGGAGATGTTCAAAGAAGACACATTGAGTCTCATAACCAGCTTGTCTCAAAGCTGAACGTGGGAAACTAGTCGCCTCCCGAAGACTCGAAAAGGGCATAGTCTCATCCTTCATAAGTCGTCTTGAGTATGTATCCAGATATGAATAAATAATGTCTGAATACATCCCCATGATCTTTGCTATCCCTGTGTCAAAACTGGGAGTCGCTGCAATAATAGGGGAAGGAGCAGGAGGAGCTTCTATTCTTGGAGCTGAAGTTAGTGCTTGGAGAACTCGGCAGATGTGAACTCCCCTCACCCACATCAGTTTGAACAAGTGGGGCTTGAGTATAACTCATAGCCGGTGCAGTTCCTACAGCTGTTGGAATAAAAGAAGCATGATCAAAATTAAACGACAATAAAGTCGAGACAAGACAAAACTTTGATGAATAAAATATTACCTGGAGCTGGTTCATATTCAGTTTCCTTCGGATCATTCAGCCCGGCTCGTAGTCTGTTCAGAGTACTTTCTGACACGGGATTTATTTCACTGCTTCCCGCCCCAGAAGTACTCGAAACTTGAACTTCTATATGCCTCTCCGGCTCTGGTGTCAACCCTGAGTGTTGACCAATGGTCTTCAGTACATCAATTGGTGTTTTAGACGGTGATTCATCGTCTATCTCCATGTCTTCTTCTCCAGAAGAATGAGATGACGGTTCATAGTCAACTTGTTCGCTCTCTGAAGCTTCAGCAATTGGATTGAGAGAAGTGGCTTCCTTCACTGATTCTCCCAAAATCAGTAAGTCATTAGCCGTTTCAGTCTGATGCTCGGCCTCTACCGCAGGCTGACTAATTTCCTGCGCATCATCGACCATTTGTGGAACTGAGCCTATATCAGAAGGCATGGAAGACCAGCAGGTTCAGGAATCTCTTCTTCAATAGGTTCTGTCTTTACAAAAAAATCAAATACAGCTTGTTTTTCTGAAGCCAATCGCATAGCACGATCGGTAGGACTCTCTGCATCCAGACAAATCACGAATTTAGTTTTTAAAACTATCACTTTCCTTCCTATTCTTTTTGTTAATGGAACAGTAGGATAATTGTCTATTGGATCACTACCTGCTTCAGCAATATCTCTGACTCGATTAGACACAGGAGAATTCTCTGGAATAGTAATTCCTCCGCGACTTCGAGTCTCTGCTCGAGTAGCTCTTTTTGCAGCAGGACCAGCAGCACTTTTACCCCGCTTCCTCTTCAGGGTATTATCAATAGATATGCTCTCTTCAGCACTCCCGATGGGTACATGCAATGGTTGATGAAGGTCATCAGAGAAGAAAGTCTCCAAAATATCATCATCAACTTCATCAGTGGCCAGAGGATCTTCTTTGTCATGACGATCTCTAGGCAAGGCTGATTTGGTTGATTTCTTTTCAACATGAATAAAGCTTCTGCCTAAGATGCTAAATTTTTCATCAAAAGTATTAGCTGATACATAGAATCTGGCATAGGACGCCAATATTCTAGCTCCTCTCCGATAGCTGACCGGATCTGGCATAAAAAAGGTAGCCCCTGTACCTTTGGCAATGTAATATAGCCAAGCTCTGGCACCATCAATCAACCCTCCTTGATAACCAAAACACGTCGTTGCATTGCCTACATGCAACTGATCGTAACCAAATTGCCGAGCAAATCTGCTCGGGAGATATGGCTCTAGATAAGTGATGTTGTCACGACGGCAGATTAAATGAGATGGCCTGATTCTCTTTAGCCATTCATGTTGGATATCATCCAACTCATTAGCACCAATGCCGTCAATCAATCTCCCAGGCATGGTCTTATAACCAACAGGTGGGAGAACACAAGTGAAGCTCCATAGTTCTCCCCTGTTTAATATAGTTCTGCAATCGGTCAAAGTGTCATATCTCTATTTCGGTATGTACTTGTACCTTTCCAGAAAGGTATCATCTGGTCTAGCCATCCCAGCACTCATGAGAGATTCAAAATGCAGAAGCAGCCATCCAAATAAATATGTAAAGGGCATTTCTATCCGAGGAAAGGATGTAAGGCTCTTCCTTGCCAATTCGAACATTCTGTCTGTGTATGCCCTTAATCCAGCATTCAGACGGCAGGTCATTGCTGTCAGTAAATCCATCTTATACCCAAAAACCAGACGGACTGCTGCGAAGACAACTCCTCTATGCATCCTGTCTGCTGAACAGGTGCCAGGTACTACAAACTTTCTTAGCCATAGAGATATAAAACCGGCCAGATGACCTTCAGCAGATAATTCTCGGCCACCCTGCTTAATATAGGTCTCTAACCTATCACCGGCTTTGTAGGTGTCTATATCTTCTTCGACGATAATGTCGTCATGATTTGTCTTCCGGATTAATCTGTTAATCTCGGCTTGACTCAAGGGTTTAAATTTACCAACATACTGATCAGTCTTTTTCTTCTTTTGAACTTCGTCAGTACGGCCTTGAAACAAATAAGCCATCCACTTCGAAGAATAGCAGTTGGAGTCCCCCTCTCTACCTTGTCTTTTATAAAAAGCCTTACATATGCTGTAATGGCACATTAATTCTTCAAATACATAAAGAATCAGTGGGTTGGCTTCAGAAATCTTATTCATTTCATCAACAAAAGGGATATACTCTTCATATGGTAAATCTGCTGTTGGTAGCTGAGAAATATATGTCATTTCATGAAGGGCGAATCCCATCTCGCCCCTTGGGGTCATGAAGGTACCGGTACGATAGTTATATCTCTCCGCTAACACCAAGAACAGATCCGGGTTTGGCTTAAAACCATAAGCAGTACACTTAATGGCATCATATAGGCCTATCGCCTTTAACTGTGTACCAAAGTTCTGCAGAATCCATCTCACTAGAGTAGTCCATCTAGTATTTTTCGGGTTCACCAGGCCGGTAAGTCTCATAGACTGTTTTGGGTATATGGCATTTTTCAGTTGAGCAAATTCGTTTGCAAAAATTGGGACTCTGACTGGCTTCAGCAGTGCCGAGTCCTCAGGAGGGATGGTGGCAGGTAGCAGTCCTCGCAGAGATGTGACATATGGTTCAGTACCACTACAGAATCTTCCTTGACGATATCCGATCCACCCAGCCTTTGCTTGTCGGGATGGAGTGATATCCTACTTCATCTGTCTTTATTGACCCGAGTAGAATAAATGAGCTATATTGATGCTTTTTGTCAAACCAGTTAGATACATGGGCTGATTCGCATTACCATCCCTATGATAAGAATATGCTACTTTATCGAGAGCGGGCTGGGAGTTCATGTCAATAGCATCTCCAAAAAAGAATGCTGGCTTCAAGTGGGTAACACCATCCACACTCTGTAATGGCAGTCCACTCATCAAGTTCAGCAAAGTATCATCTTCCTGATTTGTCAAAAGAGCTATTCTTGTAGAAGGTCCATCGAATTGGGGAAAACGAACATGTGATAGGTCACTTCTATAGTTATTTCCTACACTTCCTTCAAATTCTGCCTCCTGAGCTAGAATATCCACTGTAAATGAAGAATAAAGTATTAGAAATCTTTAACATCAAGAGAGGATAAAGTTTAACATACGCTCAGTTTTTACTAAGCGTACAGCTCAACATACGCTCAGTTTTACTAAAGCGTACAACTCAACTTACGCTCAATTTGTACTAAGCATATGGCAGACTCAAGGTTCAGCATACACTCAGTTTTCCTTAAGCGTATGGCAGACTCAAGGTTCAGCATACGCTCAGTTTTTCTTAAGCGTATGACAGATTCAAGGTTCAGCATACGCTTAGTTTTCCTTAAGCGTATGACAGATTCAAGGTTCAGCATACGCTCAGTTTTCTTTAAGCGTATGGCAGACTCAAGGTTCAGTATATGCTCAGTTTATCTTAAGTGAATGATTTTAAAAGTTCAGTTTATGATCAGTTTGAGCGTATCAGCGTATGGTTGACAAGATGATCATCAAAAATTATGCTAACGCAGGAGTTAGCGTATCTCAATGAGACAAATTGCCATAGCATATTCTTTTAAGATAGCGTATTTTGATATCTCTATCAAAAATACGCATATCTTACAGATATACGCTCCAAACATATTTTTCGTAAAAACGAAAAACATGGAATACGGCTAAACCCTAAAGAAGGAAGCGTATTTGCTGACGTATTGACCCTAAAGAGGGATACGTTTTCTGAGTTTTGTTCTAACCGGAGCCCTAAAAAGGGAATAGTTATTTGTTCATCATCTTCGTCCTCACCATAGAGAGGTTTCAATGGCCGTTCACTGCGTGAAATACGCTGACTGGCCGTCTTCTTGGTGGTGGCAGTGTCGATGGCAGGATGAGACGACTCCTCAGGGGCTTTCCCCTTTCCTTTCGCAGAAGCATCAGCTTTGGGCGCCATTAATGGAGGTTAAGTCGAAGACGAAGAAGGGGAAGAAGGATTTTGAGTTTCTGAAAGCACTTTTCTCTCTCGAAAGCAAAAGCTGTGGTAAAGAAATAAAATAGGTTTTGGAAGACCTATTTATAGAAGAAAGGAAGAAGTTCAAATGGCGGATATTCTTTAAACAAAATCCCTAAAGATTTGCACTGATATTGAGGAAGATAACAAACTCATGCCAGCGTGTCAGGACTTATTCTCACTTTAAAGTTCAAAGTAATTTTGAGCTTTTGAAATTCATAAAGTTCGAAAACTTTGAAGGGGGTCTTGTAGGGTGTGAAAATTATGACACGCTGACATGAGACTCAGTCAAAGCCATACGCTCTAGGCTATATACTCAGTCAAAGCCATACGCTCTAGGCTATACACTCAGTCAAAGTCATACGCTCAGTCAAAGCCATACGCTCGAGGCTATACGCTCAGTCATAGCCATACGCTCATCCAAAGGCCGTACGCTCAGTGAATATTTTATTATTTTCTAAGATGATAGCACAGCATGTATTTAATAAAGGATGAATCTGACACTTCGTCTTTCGTGCAAAGACAGCTGTCCAATGAAGACTAGCCGTCATATAGGTTTTCGAAGAGTCGGTTTTGTCTTTTACGAGGACAGCTCAGCATCTCTCATAAATGTAAAAGCCATCATTACTGTCAGTTTTGACAGTCTGTCAGCCATCATATCCGCAGTCACGACGCTCGAAAAGATTTTGTCAGTTATTGGAAGATATGGCGTATCAAAGAAGATTGATGATGGCCACGTGTCTACTTATTCAAACATGCCACGTGTTTACTTATTCAAACATACGACTCCTTGCCAACCAAGTGAGCGTATGAATTCCATACGACTCCTTGCCAACCAAGTGAGCGTATGGATTCCATACGACTCTTTGCCAACCAAATGAGCGTATGGATTCTATACGACTCCTTGTCAAGTGAGCATATAGTTTCTATACGACTCCCTGTCAATAATGTGAGCGTATCAGCTTTATATGGTTCTACGCTGTCCAAGTCAGCGTATGCAAGACATGTGCCTTCAAAAGCTAGCATATGACTCTTCTTCTAAGGCAGCGTATCACAGCAGTTGTGTCCAGAATGATTTTCAACGTGCAGTTAACACACGTTCTCACGTGTCCTACACTCAGTTATCCACTTCTTCAGAAGTTATGCAACGTGGCATTCATGCCACCAATCTCTCCTAAATATGCTCCACTACTTTCAACCGCACGCTAATGTGTCTCCATCAAAATTTGCCACGCGTCCCTGCAGTTATGCACACGTCAAGTAACTACCTGAGCGTATGCTTAAGGACAGTTATCCTGAACTCTATAAAAGAGAGTTTCTTCATCTTCATCAGAGACTACAGTCAATTTCAGAGAGAGCAGAGAGATTGCCCAGTTGCTGTCCAAGTTTTTCAAAGTTTGAGTTTTTTTCATCGCATCGTCTAAGGGATAAAGTAATCGTCTTCTAGATTAGATTCCTACAGTTGTAATTTTCTCAGATACAAAATAAATAAAGTGAATTTATTTATGGAAAACACCAGCATGCAAGTTCAGTCCACTATAGTCGAGAGGATCCGGATGGCACAGTCAACAGATTCTAAGCTTCAGCGGCTCAGAGCAGAGTGTGAGGCAGGATGAAGACTAGAGTTATGTATTCATAAGGATGGTACACTTCGACATGGTAAGCATCTTTGTGTACCCAGTGGAGATATCAGGCAGAAGATCTTGTCGGAAGTACACAGTTCTCAGTATTCCATCCATCCTGGTAGTACGAAGATGTACCGCGATATCCGTCAACACTTTTGGTGGAATGGCATGAAGCGGAAGATAGCTCGGTTTTTCTCTCGGTGTTTGGTTTGCCAACAAGTTAAGGCCGAACATCAGAGACCGGCTGGACTTCTTCAGCCTTTGCCCATTCCAGAGTGGAAGTGGGAGCATGTGACCATAGATTTTGTGACTGGATAACCTAGATCCCTAGCTGGTAGAGATGCTATCTAGGTTATAGTTGATCGGCTCACGAAGGTAGCTCACTTTCTTTTATTCAGAGTTGGTCAGTCGACAGCTCAGTTAGCAGAGATATACCTCAGGCAGATTGTCAGGTTGTACGGTGTTCTAGTCAGTATCACCTCGGACCGAGATTCCAGATTTACGTCGCTCTTTTGGCATAGCTTGTAAGAGAGTTTGGGGACTCATCTCCAGTTCAGCTCAGCTTATCACCCGCAGACAGATGGCCAGTCGGAGCGCACGATCCAGACTCTTGAAGACATGTTGCGGTCCTGTACACTTGACTTCGGTGGTTCATGGGAAGATCACTTGTACCTGGTGGAATTCTCGTACAATAACAGTTTCCAGGCCAGTATCCAAATGATACCGTTCGAGGCACTTTATGGCAGGAAGTGCAGATCCCCGCTAGCCTGGGATGATGTTGGAGAGAGGCAGATACTCGGTCTTAAAATGATTGCTCAGACCGTTGAAGTGGTCCGAAGAGTCAGAGATCATCTTAGAGTTGCCCAAGATCGCCAGCGTCATTGGGCGATTCTCATCGGTGCCCTCTAGAGTTTTCGGTCGGCGATCATGTATTTCTGAGGATTTCGTCTAACCGTGGCGTCATTCGTTTTGGCGTACGGGAAAAGCTTAGTCCTAGGTATATAGGACCGTTTGACATTCTGGAGCGAGTAGAAGATGTATCCTATCGTCTCGCTCTTCCGCCGTCGCTAAGCGAGGTGCATGACGTGTTCTATGTATCCTAATTACGATGGTATATCCCAGACCCGAGCCACATCCTGGATCATTCGGAATTGGTTGTTGGTACCAACCTTTCGTATGAGGAAAGGCCCGTGTCTATATTGGACCAAAGAGAGAAGACACTCAAGAATAAGACTATCAAGTTAGTCCGAGTTACTTGGGGTCATCACTCTTTGGGTGAGTCAACGTGGGAGCGCGAGGATGATATCCGATCGCGATATCCCGATTTGTTTGACTTATGAGATATAATTTCTTCCTTGTGCCTCACGCCTTCGATTCCTTGCTTGAATGAGTGATTGCTTGCCTCGCTATAGATTGCATGTGATTATTATAGCTTGTCATTGCTCCTCTAGCCTCTTGATTAAATTCCGAGGACAGAATTCTTTTAAGGTGGGTAGAGTTGTAATGTCTGTGTTCGTATTTCGTATTCTTGGAATACGTGTACGTGTTTTACCTTATATTGTATGATTCCTTGCTCAGCTCTTCCTTTATGGCTTGGTTATTCTTGGTTCGGGTTGGCTTAGTTCGGTTTGGGATTGCTATTGGTTCATTATGAACCAAGGGTGAACCCCCTACCTACCACCACCACTACTATTTATTAACCCCACTTCCTTCTCTCTCTTCATTACTCTCTTCTTTTTTCCATTAATTCTTCACCTACGAGAGAGAGGGAGAGAGAGGTCTAGGCAAGTGCAACTTGCTTCATGGAGGAACTCCAATTTTATTGCTTCATTCTCTTCCTAACAGCATTCTAACTTACTTTAGAACTTGGCATTTTCACTTTCCATGGCAAGATTCTTGTAGATCTATATTTATATTATTTTCGGATTTTTTGGGTTTTGATCTACTTAATCTTGTTGTTTCCGAGTTTTGATGGTTCCATATTGTAGAGAATTTCGTTCTACCCCATTTTGACTTATAGAAGTTCGGATTTGGGCTCCGGATGATAGAGTTATGCAGCTTGGAAGCCATGGCTTATGGTGTACTTTTTCTCGAAAATTTGGAGAAGAAGAACAGTCCCGAGCCGCATGGCAGCACTTGACCGCATGAACATTCATGTGACAAGTTAGTTCCAACTGCATGCACTATTGCCTTGACTTGACCGCATGACAAGCTCATGCGGCAAGTATTCCTTCTAGCCACATGAAGTCCTTCTTTCTAAAACTGCATGTCTGAGCTTCCCAGTCCAGCCGCATGGGACTCCGCCCACCCTGAGCCGCATGAACTCAACACTCGCGAGCCGCATAGACCGCAGTCTCCCAGCCGCATGGGTTTGCTTCTCTTGACCGCATAGTCATTGCTCCCCGCAGCCGCATGGGTTGCTCCTCCCCGGCCGTATGTACCTGATTGGTCAGCCAGCCGCATGGACCCATCCCCCGCCAGCCGCATGAGTTCCCTATCCTCCTGACCGCATATGTCTTGCCTTTCTCAGCCGCATGACTGACTGGATCTCCAAGCCGCATATGACTGATACCCCTTTAACCGCATAAGCCATTCCCTTTTAGCCGCATGCGCCTGACCCTATTCAGCCGCATGGACTGTTCTCTTCCAGCCGCATGAGATCATTCCTGGCCGCATATGTCTTAGCCGCGTGGCTCTTCTATAGCCCTGAATATTGATATTTTATTATATATTTTACGCCCATTTTATATCCTTACGCCTTTTGTCATGAACTTGATAATCTCGAATTCATTTAATATATTTGGAAATGATAATTGAGCATAACATGACAGTGACCCGTAGCGGTGCACTCCTGACATGACTAACCTGACATGATAGTGGCCCATCGTGGCGCACTCCTGACAAGTAAACCTGGCACGATTATCTCGAATAGCTGTTGCGACGGCTCCATGACATGACATGACCAGTATAAATAGCATGGACACCGTGGGCGATTGTGCTTATACAAATAAACCAGTCTTGTCTTGCTTCTTATCTAGGACAGGGACTCCTGAGTACCACAGTCAGGAGTACCTACTAAAATGGACTAAGGTTAATAACTAGAATTACACAGTAGTCATAAAGAGATTTTCCAGCTACAGGCAATCCCGTTACCTAGGCGCTCCTGGGATCTGTAGCCTGCCGTCGAGTAGGGTACATTTCCAGCACACTGTCATGTGTTGTACCCTTCAAGCTACTTAAGGGTACATGTGTTTCCTGGACGATGTACCCACCTGAATTTAACCCTAATCTTTCGTCCTGGGTAACCTGGATGGTCTGCAGGGCTTGTGGCTGTGGAATAATCTCACTGCATCTTGTTAGTAATTAGGCTTGTGACAACCCTAGTTAGTTAAAGTATCAAGCCGTAATTCTTGCTTGGCCGTGAAATAATTGGATGGAGTCTAACCAGTCTAGTCTTGCCCTGATCCTGTTCTAGATTACTACATGACCAGAATGCTTGTATTTATTTTACCGATAAATGGTGAGAATTCTAAGTTCTATTCGGACGAAGGGTTACAACCCCGGTCCTCGTTTGGTTTACGGGTTGTAACCTGGTTAACTGAATAGTTCTATGGTTATCTCGTCGTATATCATCCTGATGTATTTTATTTATTTCCAGTTTTTACCTTATTTATACTCTTGTGCTGATTGCTGGTTTTAGTTCCTAAGTGAAGCTTCCTTCGTAGCACTTGCTCTTTCTGGGGTCTGACCCAGCTGGTTTTGTGTGGCCAGATTTCGGAGCGGCTCCAGAGGATCTATCGACCTTCTAGCCAGATGGTGGCCACTAGACGGAACCCTGGCAACGAGTGGGTTTATTTTTGATCTCCCACTCTATTGTAAAAATATTCTTTTGAGGCGTTTAGCCGACGAGCACCTGTTAGCTCGATTGCACTTTACTTACTGTCTGCCTACGGGCTGTAACATGATTGACAGATCCTAGGGTTGATCATGTATGACTAAACTCTTGCTAGTCCTAACATTTTGTAACGACTAGCTTCATGATCAGCTGAATATGTAATGTTTGGGACGCCTTACTATTGTATATTTAATGATCATACTTCTTGTAACCTTTACTTACTTGCTTGTGATTGAGACAATAGGCTTGTTCATGACCTTAAGAGACTGTTGGCTTGTAGATAAACCCTCATGTATCTAGACAGTCGTGACCGTATATCGAGGTGGGTTGCACTTCAATATACGTAGCTGGCTATGTCTGCCCTCGCTCTCCAGTATTCTGGTTCTGGGGCATGACATGGTTTAAGTGGTGGCCCATGCAGGTCTTGTAAATCAAGATATGTGAGGGTTTACCGAATAGATGTCTCAATCAATATTCGCCCTTGAACTCTGCTCATATCCTCTGAATCCCTGGATTCTTGTCCTGATCGCATGTTTGCCTCATTGATCTGTCCTGGTCCTTCCTTATGGTTCCCTATGTCGTCTTCTTCAGCGGTATTGTTCGTGGTCCTACCGATCAGCAAGGCGGAGCACCTCCCGTAGACCAGCAGCAACCCGGAGATCAAGCCCAGCATTCGGGAGTGGCCTCCAGAGTCGTGCCTTCTGGCGGAGAACCACCAGTCCAGCCAGTTCAACCTGTAGAACCTGATGATGGCACTTTGGTAGGACTCGTCAGGACCTTGATAGCTTCTCAAGATCGTCGAGGAGATGCCTTGCACCAGGCAGTGACGGATGCTTTGACCAGGGGTGGTCATCAGGGTAACAGCGCGGCCAACAGCTTCAAGCGCTTGAACCCTCCCTTTTTTGATGGTAGCGAAGATGCTATCACAGCAGATGCTTGGCTTCAGGATACAGAGGTGATTCTAGAAGCAGCCAGGACCCCAGAGAACGAGAAGGTGGCCGTGGTGCGCCTACAGTTATTGGATCTTGCCCGCAGCTGGTGGGCAGCGCAGGCCGTTGGATTAGCAGCACCCATTGCTTAGGCAGTATTCAGGGAGAGATTCCAAACCAAGTATTTCGATACTGTGGCTCGGTACGATCTACAGACGAGGTTCACCAATCTGAAGCAAGGAGGCAGGACGGTCGATGGATATGCGGCCGAGTTTTCGAGACTCAGTCAGTTTGCTCCCACCTTGGTGGCAACCGAGTATGATAGAGCCCAGCGGTTCCAGCAGGGGATTCACCTGGAGATTTTGTTGGCAGTTGAGCAGTTTGAGCATCAGACTTGTGATGCAGTCTTGAGAGCAGCCCGGAGGCATGCGTATACCTCCCAGAGGATCGTGGATAGGGCCGGAGGTCGGAAGAGATCTCACGGCCAGATGAATCAGTCTCCAGCACCAGCCCCGGCAGCCAGGGCCTTGACTATTGGAGCTCCGAGGCGGGCGGCCTCAGTGACGTCGGTTCAGCATTCAACCCCGACGTACCCTCAGCAGCAGCAGCAGAAGCAGTCTTCCGCAGTGGGATGTTCTCATTGTGGGAAGCCAGGCAATGTGGTGGCAGAGTGTCGCAGGGCACAGAGATTGTGTCTGGCTTGTGGAGCAGCAGACCATAGGGTCGGATCCTGCCCGAATAGGGGTGGTTCATCATCGTCCAACCTTTCTATCTCTTCTGTGAGAGGACCAGCACCGGTCCAGCAGCAGCAGCAGTACCCATTACCGAGGCCCTTGCCGCCTCAGACCCAAGTATTCCAGCAGCAGAACCCACAGCAGTATGCACAAGCCCAAGCCCAGAGTCAGAGTAGGCAGCGAGGATTTCAGCAGAGGGGACAAGCACCCCGAGGGCACGGTCAGGCTATGGTGATGACCGTGGAGGAAGAATTGGCACCAGGAGAGGTAGTGGCAGGTACTATTCTCGTCAACTCCTTTCCAGCTTCAGCTTTATTTGATTCTGGTGCATCGCATTCTTTTATATATGAACGATTCGCGACACGGGTAAGATTGGAGCCCAAGTCATTATCAGTAAGGCTCAATATACTTACTGGTAATGGACTTGTGGGAGTAGATAGAGTATTTTCCTCGTGTCGGATCGTAGTTAGCGGTAGAGAATTTTTCGCTAGATTGATAGAGTTTCCGATGGCCGATTATGATATAGTCCTAGGGATGGATTGGTTGAGGAACCAGTATGCTAGAATAGACTGCCACATTGGCAGGGTTATTTTTAGCATTCCAGGTAAGCCAGAATTTTCCTTCTTTCGTGGCGAGATTGAGTCTTCCCCTTCGGTATTGCGGATGGCAGTAGCAGCAGTGCAGTTGCCTCGGATAGTCGAAGAGTTCCCAGATGTTTTCCCAGAAGAGCTTCCAGGGATGCCGCCCGAGCGAGATATCGAGTTTACCATCGACTTGATTCCCAGGTCAGCCCCAGTGTCAGAGAGAGTCTACAGGATGGCGCCGTCAGATTGGAGATATTGTACAAGATGATTGAAGAACTCAGGACCAAGGGATTCATTCGTGCTAGTGGATCACCTTGGGGAGCCCCGATGCTTCTTGTGAAAAAGAAGGATGGTACGTCCAGGTTATGTGTTGATTATCATACCTTGAACTCAATGACAATCAAGAACAGATATCCTCTACCGAGGATAGATGACTTGTTTGATCAACTCAAGGGGGCTTCAGTATTCTCGAAGATTGACTTGCGCTCAGGATATCACCAGATCAGAGTCAGAGAGCAGGACATCCCGAAGACAGCTTTTAGATCGAGATATGGGCATTAGAAGTTCCTTGTTATGCCTTTTGGAACAACCAATGCGTCGGCAGTATTCATGGACCTCATGAATCGTATCTTCATGCCTTACTTGGATCAGTTTGTGATCGTATTCTTGGACGACATCCTGGTCTACAGCAAGAGTAAAGTAGAGCATGAGCAGCATCTCAGAGTTGTCCTCCAGATTCTTAGGGAGCACCAGCTGTATGCCAAGTTCAGTAAATACGAGTTCTCGCTTGATCGCATTTTGTACTTGGGTCATATCATTACCAGAGGAGGAGTAGAAGTGGACCCCCAGAAGATTGTAGCTATTGAGTCATGGCCAGTGCCCAGCACCGTTGCAGAAGTTCGTAGTTTTCTTGGATTGGCCGGCTACTACCGGCGATTTATTTCAGACTTTGCTCGGATATCAGTACCGTTGACCCAGTTGACCCGCAAGGATGCACAGTTTGCTTGGATAGCAGAGTGTCAGAGTTCTTTTGAGCAGTTGAAGCGAGGCCTGATAACGGCACCCATTCTCACGCTTCCAGATGGGACCGGAGGATTCTCAGTGTATTGTGATGCTTTGGGCAGAGGTTTAGGATGTGTTCTGATGCAACATGGGAAGGTAATAGCTTATGCGTCACGACAACTTTGTGATCATGAGAGGAATTATCCAACCCATGACTTGGAGCTGGCAGCAGTAGTGTTTGCACTTAAGTTGGGGAGGCACTATTTGTATGGAGATAGGGTGGAGATTTTCACCGACCACAAGAGCCTGAAGTATGTTTTCCCCCAGAAAGATCTTAACATGCGTCAGAGGAGATGGCTAGAGCTACTTGTGGATTATGATGTCAACCTGCAGTATCATCCTGGGAAGGCCAACGTTGTAGCAGATGCATTGAGCAGGAGAGCCGGAGTTTATTTCCTAACAGCACAGCCAGAATTGTTAGAAGATCTTCAGAAGATGGGAATAGAAGTTGTTCTTCCTTCCAGAGTGGCATTGATGGCCAGCATGCAAGTTCAGTCCACTATAGTCGAGAGAATCCGGATGGCACAGTCAACAGATTCCAAGCTTCAACGGCTCAGAGCAGAGTGTGAGGCAGGACGAAGACTAGAGTTATGCATTCATGAGGATGGTACACTTCGACATGGTAAGCGTCTTTGTGTACCCAGTGGAGATATCAGACAGGAGATCTTGTCGGAAGCGCACAGTTCTCAGTATTCCATCCATCCTGGTAGTACGAAGATGTACCGCGATATCCGTCAACACTTTTGGTGGAATGGCATGAAGCGAGAGATAGCTTGGTTTGTCTCTCGGTGTTTGGTTTGCCAACAAGTTAAGGCCGAACATCAGAGACCGGCTGGACTTCT
The DNA here is from genome assembly GCA_029216955.1 of Iris pallida. Taxonomy (NCBI): domain Eukaryota; kingdom Viridiplantae; phylum Streptophyta; class Magnoliopsida; order Asparagales; family Iridaceae; genus Iris; species Iris pallida. The sequence continues at coordinate 3,295,117 of JANAVB010013398.1, forward strand.
TCAGCCTTTGCCCATTCCAGAGTGGAAGTGGGAGCATGTGACCATGGATTTTGTGACTGGATTACCTAGATCCTCAGCTGGTAGAGATGCTATCTAGGTTATAGTTGATCGGCTTACGAAGGTAGCTCACTTTCTTCCGTTAGAAGTTGGTCAGTCGAAAGCTCAGTTAGCAGACATGTACCTCAGGCAGATTGTCAGGTTGCACGGTGTTCCAGTCAGTATCACCTCGGACTGAGATTCCAGATTTATGTCGCACTTTTGGCGTAGCTTGCAAGAGAGTTTGGGGACTCATCTCCAGTTCAGCTCAGCTTATCACCCGCAGACAGATGGCCAGTCGGAGCGCACGATCCAGACTTTTGAAGACATGTTGCGGTCTTGTACACTTGACTTCGGTGGTTCATGGGAAGATCACTTGCACCTGGTAGAATTCTCGTACAACAACAGTTTCCAGGCCAGTATCCAAATGGCACCGTTCGAGGAACTTTATGGCAGGAAGTGCAGATCCCCGCTAGCCTGGGATGATGTTGGAGAGAGGTAGATGCTCGGTCCAGAAATGATTGCTCAGACCGTTGAAGTGGTCCGAAGAGTTAGAGATCATCTTAGAGTTGCCCAAGATCGCCAGCGTCATTGGGCCGATTCTCATCGGCGCCCTCTAGAGTTTTCGGTCGGCGATCATGTATTCCTGAGGATTTCGCCTAACCGTGGCGTCATTCGTTTCGGCGTACGGGAAAAGCTTAGTCCTAGGTATATAGGACCACTTGGCATTCTGGAGCGAGTAGGAGATGTATCCTATCGTCTCGCTCTTCCGTCGTCGCTAAGCGAGGTGTATGACGTGTTCTATGTATCCCAATTACGACGGTATATCCCAAACCCGAGCCACATCCTGGATCATTCGGAATTGTTTGTTGGTACCAACCTTTCGTATGAGGAAAGGCCCGTGTCTATATTGGACCAAAGAGAGAAGACACTCAAGAATAAGACTATCAAGTTAGTCCGAGTTGCTTGGGGTCATCACTCTTTGGGTGAGTCAACGTGGAAGCGCGAGGATGATATCCGATCGCGATATCCTGATTTGTTTGACTCGTGAGGTATAATGTCTTCCTTGTGCCTCACGCCTTCGATTCCTTGCTTGAATGAGTGATTGCTTGCCTCGCTATAGATTGCATGTGATTATTATAGCTTGTCATTGCTCCTCTAGTCTCTTGACTAAATTCTGAGGACAGAATTCTTTTAAGGTGGGTAGAGTTATAATGTCTGTGTTCGTATTTCGTATTCTTGGAATGCGTGTACGTGTTTTACCTTGTATTGCATGATTCCTTGCTCAGCTCTTCCTTCATGGCTTGGTTATTCTTGGTTCGGGTTGGCTTGGTTCGGTTTGGGATTGCTATTGGTTCATTATGAACCAAGGGTGAACCCCCTACCTACCACCACCACTACCATTTATTAACCCCACTTTCTTCTCTCTCTTCATTACTCTCTTCTTTCCTCCATTAATTCTTTACCTACCAGAGAGAGGGAGAGAGAGGTCTAGGCAAGTGCAACTTGCTTCATGGAGGAACTCTAATTTTATTGCTTCATTCTCTTCCTTACAGCATTCTAACTTACTTTAGAACTTGGCATTTTCACTTTCCATGGCTAGATTCTTGTAGATCTATATTTACATTATTTTCAGATTTCTTGGGTTTTGATCTACTTAATCTTGTTGTTTCCGAGTTTTGATGGTTCCATGCTATAGAGAATTTCGTTGTACCCCATTTTGACTTATGGAAGTTCGGATTTGGGCTCCGGATGATAGAGTTATGCAGCTTGGAAGCCATGGCTTATGGTGTACTTCTTCTCGGAAATTTAGAGAAGAAGCACAGTCCCGAGCCGCATGGCAGCCCTTGACCACATGAACATTCATGCGGCAAGTTAGTTCCAACCGCATGCACTATTGTCTTGACTTGACCGTATGACAAGTTCATGCGGCAAGTATTCCTTCTAGCCGCATGAAGTCCTTCTTTCTTAAACCGCATGTCTGAGCTTTCCAGTCCAGCCGCATGGGACTCCGCCTACCCTGAGCCGCATGAACTCAACACTCGCGAGCCGTATAGACCGCAGTCTCCTAGCCGTATGGGTTTGCTTTTCTTGACCGCATAGTCATTGCTCCCCGCAGCCGCATGGGTTGCTCCTCCCCGGCCGCATGTACCTGATTGGTCAGCCAGCCGCATGGACCCATCCCCCGCCAGCCGCATGAGTTCCCTATCCTCCAGACCGCATATGTCTTGCCTTTCTCAGCCGCATGACTGACTGGATCTCCGTGCCGCATATGACTGATACCCCTTTAACCTCATAAACCTTTACCTTTTAGCCGCATGCGCCTGACCCTATTCAGCCGCATGGACTGTTCTCTTCCAGCCGCATGAGATCATTCCTGACCGCATATGCCTTAGCCGCGTGGCTCTTCTATAGCCCTGAATATTGATATTTTATTATATATTTTACGTCTATTTTATATCCTTACGTCTTTTGTCATGAACTTGATAATCTCGAATTCATTTAATATGTTTGGAAATGATAATTGAGCATGATATGACCGTGACCCGTAGCGGTGCACTCCTGACATGACTAACCTGACATGATAGTAGCCCGTCGTGGCGCACTCCTGACAAGTAAACCTGGCACGATTATCTGAAATAGCTGTTGCGACGGCTCCATGACATGACATGACCTGTATAAATAGCATGGACACCATGGACGATTGTGCTTGTACAGATAAACCAGTCTTGTCTTGCATCATGTCTAGGACAGGGACTCCTGAGTACCACGGTCAGGAGTACCTACTAAAATGGACTAAGGTTAATAACTAGAATTACACAGTAGTCATGAAGAGATTTCCCAGCTACAGGCAATCCCGTTACCTGGGCGCTCCTGGGATCTGTAGCTTGTCGTCGAGTAGGGCACATTTCCAGCACACTGTCGTATGTTGCACCCTTCAAGCTACTTAAGGGTACATGCATTTCCTGGATGATGTACCCACCTGAATTCAACCCTAATCTTTCGTCCTGGGTAACCTGGATGGTCTGCAGGGCTTGTGGCTGTGGAATAATCTCACTGCATCTTGTTAGTAATTAGGCTTGTGACAACCCTAGTTAGTTAAAGTATAAAGCCGTAATTCTTGCTTGGCCGTGAAATGATTGGATGGAGTCTAACCAGTCTAGTCTTGCCCTGATCCTGTTCTAGATTACTGCATGACCAGAATGCTTGTATTTATTTTACCGATAAATGGTGAGAATTCTAAGTTCTGTTCAGACGAAGGGTTACAACCCCGGTCCTTGTTTGGTTTACGGGTTGTAACCTGGTTATCTGAATAGTTCCATGGTTATCTCGTCGTATATCATCCTGATGTATTTTCTTTATTTCCAATTTTTACCTTATTTATACTCTTGTGCTGATTGCTGGTTTTAGTCCCATCTAGAGTTTAAGCTACCCGGGTCACAATAGAAGTCGGAACGAGACGAAACTCAAACCCGACTAAACAAATCCAATAAAAACAATATTAACAATATAAAATTTTCCCAAAATATTAAAATATAAAAAATAACCAAAATTATAATACATCAATTTAAATATTATTAAAATAATCTAAAATTCACAATTAATCAAAATCCTAAATAATTCAAAAGTCACAAAATGACCAAAATACTCTTAACCTAAAAAGTTGTAAATAGTAATTCTAATCACATGGTTAGGTCCCCATGGTCATGGTTAGTCTCTAGGCTCAACAGTTCTAGGGTTCACTAGCTAACACATCAAAATTATAATTCACCAATTTTAAATAGTATTATATTAATTAAAAATTCCCATAAATTATAAATCCTATTATTAAATAATAAACTTTTATAAAAGTTTCAAAATTATCTTTATTTTAGAAAAGTGGGTGTTACAGGAAGAGGCAGTTGTTACTCGCCATATTATTTCTCTGACTCTCCAACGGCAGGAGTTGGACGCCAAGCATGAGAACGATACTACTCCCGAGGCTGTGGAAATGATGCGGCAGGAAGCTGAACGCTGGGTCCTGGCGACTGCAGAGACTCGGGCTGCAAACTTGAGGTGTCGGATCGAAGAGCTGTCCGCCAATCCCAATGATGCCTAGGGATTTTTAGTCTTCTCTTTTTTTGTTATATGATGGGGATGTAATCCTTTACTTTTTAGATGAAAAATAAAGAATTTTGTGGTGTGTTCATCTTTTGTTGTCATAAACTTGTGATTTGTGTGGACCTATTATCTTTTGCACACCTTGGTTGTTAGGTACAGATAATAAGTTTGAGAGAACCGACATGTTTGCTAAGAGGTAATGTGGACGTGGCAAATATGGGGTTCAAATGTCAGAATCTTCCTACTCAGAGGTGTTATGGACGTGGTAGGAGTGACTCTGGGGAGATACGCAGAATTATTCAGAGGTAATGTGGACATGGAAGTTCTGCGATCAATGTACGGCAACGCACGGGTTGTCTGTATGGGATGTTTACTCAGAGGTAATGTGGACGTGGTAAACATGATGGGTAGCATAGTCTTACGGAGCATAAGATTCTGCTTTATAGGGCATAGAGGAGCAACTCAGAGGTAATATGGATGTGGTTGTCCTTCTACTGGAGATAGAATGTAATGGAACAACTGGGTTCCGAAAGTATAGGATTTTTGTGAAAGGGAGGTGTATGTGAGCTCTGATGAATAGGTCCACTGATTCCCTTGCTAGGTAGAGGTGGAAGTACATATCTGAAAGATGTCAAGAGTAGTAATTCTTTAGGAACTTGTCGCTGATGGGCATCATGAACAAGTCCCCGTTTGGTCGGGCGAGGCGGTAAGCACCATTTGAGTATACCGTCTCTATGATGAAAGGTCCCTCCCATTTGGGCTCGAACTTTCCTGGTGTTTTGTGAGTCAACACCATCGGCCTCTTGACTGCTAGAACTAGGTCGTCTACTTGGAAAGTCCTCTGCTTGACCTTCTTGTTGAAAGCCTATGATATACGGGCTTTATAGAGTTTGATGTGCTGTTGAGCTAGGAGACGTTTTTCGTCAAGTGCCTCCAATTCTCGCAGACGGCGACGTTGATTGTCTTCTTCTGTTAGTTGATTTGTGAGCGCCACACGGAGTAAGGGTATCTGGATCTCGAGAGGTAGTACCGCTTCGCTCCCGTAGACTAAGGAGAATGGGGTGTTGCCCGTCGGGGTCCGTACTGTTGTACGGTAGGCCCAAAGGCATTCGTCGAGCTTTTCGTCCTAGTCGTATTTGTTGGATGACACGACCTTTTTGAGTAGCCTGACAGTCTTATTAAAAGCCTCAGTCAATCCGTTTGCTGTCGGATTGTAGGCGGTTGATGCCACGTTCTGAATGCGATTCTTGTCACAGAATCTGCTGAAAACATGGCTGTTGAACTGTGGACCGTTGTCGTGGATAATCCTCTGAGGTACCCCAAAATGGTAGATGACATGGTGCTTGATGAAGCTGATCACCCTAGAGCTTTTTACTTCTGCCAGTGGAACTGCTTCTGTCCACTTAGAGAAGTAGTCAGTGATAGCTAGGATAAAGCGGTGTCCCCTCGATGAAGGAGGGGTGATAGGTCCCACAATGTCCATGCCCCAAGCTTCAAAGGGACAGGAGGCAACCGTAGGAAGTAGTGGTTCCGACGGTGTATGGATGAAGTCAACATGGAGCTGGCACGCATAGCACTTTTTAGCATAGTCGACAGCGTCGGCTGCCATGGTGGCCAATAGTAACCCGTACGTCACAGTCGATCCTGCAACTTAGAGCCAGGTTGATGAGCCCCGCAAGTTCCGTCATGAGCTTCTCGAAGGGCTTCGACTGCTTCTTCGTTGAACAGGCATCGAAGGAGAAGTCCATCGTAGGAGCGTAGGTACAGCATTTTAGTAGCTGTATCATAATAGAATCGAAGGGAGCGCCTCCTGACTGAGACGGCTTCTTTCGGGTCTTCTGGGAGAATTATGTAGACAGCGAAGTCGATGAACGGGAACCTCCAGTCTCGGACATGAACACCAGCACTTGCTGTCATGGCATGGACCATTTGTGAGCATAGGTTATTTTTAGGACAGACCAAGTCTCGACCAACTACCGTGACGTAGTGTTGAGTCCCGAGGGGTGCTACCAATGAGGCTGTGAGGCCAGCCAGAGCGTCAGCCTCCAGGTATAACCGAGGTACATGTTCTATGAAGAACTTGGTGAAGGTTGAAATAATATTCAATACAACTTCATGGTAAGGAACCAAATCTTCATGGCGAACTTCGTATTACCCTCTGATCTGGTTAACGACGAGTTTTGAGTCGCCGTAGGCTCCCAGATGATCTACCCCCAGCTGTTGCGCCAGCTGGAGTCCCATGATGAGAGCGTTGTACTCGACAACATTATTGGAGCACGGCTTCGAAAGGGAGTAAGCACGCTAGATGACCAGCTGATCGTGGGAGACTAAGACTACCCCCACTCCGGCGACGATTTGGCCTTTGGGGCATGTTCTTGAAGCGCCATCGAAAAACATCTGCCAGACAGAGCTTTCTTTGGTGACGTTTGATTCTTGGACCTTATCCGGGATGTCTTCATAGATTCTGGAGGACTCTGGGATGGGGTACGCAGCTAAAAAGTTGGCCAGAGCTTGACCCTTGATAGCTTTTTGTGGAACAAACACCATATTATATGGCGTCAACAGGATCGCCCATGTAGCTAGCCGGGAGTTCATTGATTCTGGCTTCGTCATGAGAACCCTGAGCAGATTGACTCGAGAGATGACATGAATTGTCTGGCCTGAGGCATAATGACGATTCTTCTGGATGGCGAATACCAAAGCCAAACACTCCTTTTCAACGGGGTTGTACCGGTGTTCGACCCCGATCAATGTCCTACTGAGGTAGTAAATAGCTTGCTCGTAGCCTGCATCACTGTTCTGAGCCAGCAGAGCGCCGAGGGAATGATCCATGGCACGGACGTAGAGGAGAAATAGTTTGCCTGCGACGGGTGCTACCAGGACTGGCGGGCTCGTCAAGTAGGCCTTGATATCATCGAAAGCTTTCTGGCATTCTTCCGTCGAGACGTTGGAGACTCCCTTCTTCATGAGCTGGATGAAGGGTTGGCATTTTCCGGAAAGGTTTGCTATAAACCTTCGGATGTATGCAAGACGCCCTTGCAGGCCTCGAAGTTCTCAGAGGTTCTTCGGAGGGTCCATGTCAAGGATGGCCTTGGTCTTCTCGGGATCGACATGAATTCCTTTGGCCGTGATAATGAAGCCCAAGAACTTTCCGCTAGAAACCCCAAGGAAGGATTTAGCGGGGTTCATCTTGAGTCGATGCGCTCGCATGAGATCGAAGACTATCTTTAGGTCTCGTAGGTGATCACCTTTGAGACGGCTCTTGACAGCGATATAATCAATATAGTATTCGACTGTTTTGCGAAGATGTTGACGGAAGATGGTACTCATAGCTCGTTGGTATGTAGCACCAGCGTTCTTCAAGCCGAAGGGCATCACTGTGTAGCAGAAAACCCCTTCGGCGTCCTGAATGACGTGTGTTTTGCATCATCGGGGAACATTTTAATCTGGTTGTAGCCCGAATACCCGTCCATGAAAGATATGCTTTTGAAGCCACATGTATTGTCGATCATTACATCGGTGATCGGAAGCAGGAATTCATCTTTCGGGCAAGCAGCATTGAGATCTCTGAAGTCGATGCAGACCCGTACCTTCCCATTCTTTTTGGTGACAGGGACGACGTTGGCCATCCAATCCGGGTGTTGTTCTTCACGGATAAACCCGCTGGTCAGGAGTTTGTCTACCTCTTGATCGATAGCATTCATGATGTCAGGATGAAAACGTCGTTGTTGCTGCTTTATAGGCTTGGCATCAGGTAAGATGTTAAACATATGCATCGCGATATGGGGATCAAGTCCCAGCATATCTTCTTAGCTCCAGTCGAAGACGTCGATATATTCTTTAGCCAGTTGGATTAAAGATTCTCGGTCTGGTCCCTTTAGACTCTTGCTGATGAAGATGGATTTTGAAGAAGATCCATCCCCAAGGTCGATCTGCTCGACTTCGTCTTCGGTAGGGGGTTCGCATAATTCAAAATGAGACTCCGACTGCGCTCCTAGGCATTGAGCCTAAGGTTCTTCTTCGAAAAATTTTGGCATTTGGTCTTCACCTTCATCTTCTTGAGATTGTGCAGATGCCATGTTGACTGATAGCATCTTCTTGAAGACTGAGCCGATACTGGTATCGAAATCCCAGGTTGATGCTTCGGACGAATGAGAATGTTCTACTTCTTCTGCCTTTGAACTCTCTGGAGTTGCCGTGGCGTGACATAGCCCACCCCCTGTCGAGTTCGATGATAGTAGTCCTGCGGCTTTCCTTTAGGTGTTGGGAGCCGGAGAGGAAGACGTCGACCCTTGCCGTAGTTCAGGCCTTTGTTGCTTTTTAGATCGTAACCCATCTTTTGGATGAGGTACTTTTGTAACGCCCCAGTCCCAATATACGTAGGACTAGGAACGTAGACATGCCAGCTGTATTCATATGAAGTACGTAGGCCTCGTATGAATACATAAGCTGTAAAATGCAGTAATCCAAGACAAACTAAATCTCATCCACAATGAAAAGAATAATAATATAAAAATCAACTTGAATATTTAAGATACAATCGTTGGGCAGAGATAAAGTCCACTACCAACTATCTCAATGAAAGAAATGTACAAGAATCGATCAATAAGATGGCAAGACGAACCAAGCGCAATCGTCATCGAGAGAACCACGATCTTGGTTAGAATACCTGCGGAAGACATGAACACACACCTGGGAAAAAACCAGGTCCTCAGACGGACGTAGCAAGATACAGAAAGAACAAGCTAATATGAACTGTCAAAATAATAAATAAAAAGACTATTCTAGACACAAATATGCAAAGGAGATTATAACCGCCTAACGTGCAATTTAGAGGACAACTTTCATACGCATGGATGGAATTTTAGGCTCTGTGTACGTAACTGGCATCCAATCATCTGTATCCGGCCGTAACGTCTAAAACGTCAGAGGGTATCTGCAAATATATCGCCACAATTCCATCCGGAGACTGTGGTTTACCTGTTTGGCTTCCCATATGCACTAGCTGTTTTCCATAAATAAATTCACTTTATTTATTTTGTATCTGAGAAAATTACAACTGTAGGAATCTAATCTAGAAGACGATTACTTTATCCCTTGGACGATACGATGAAGAAAACTCGAACTTCGAAGAACTTGGACAGCAACTGGGCAATCTCTCTGTTCTCTCTGAAATTGACTGTAGTGTCTGATGAAGATGAAGAAACTCTCTTTTATAGAGTTCTGGATAACTGTTCTGAAGCATACGCTCAGTCAGTTACTTGACGTGTGCATAACTGCAGGGACGCGTGGCAAATTCTGATGGAGACACGTTGGAGTGCGATTGAAAGTAGTGGAATATATCTAGGAGAGATTGATGGCATGAATGCCACGTTGCATAACTTCTGAATAAGTGGGTAACTGAGTACAGGACACGTGAGAACGTGTGTTGACTGTACGTTGAAAATCATCCTGGATGCATTTGCTATGATACGCTGTCTTTGAAGAAAAGCCATACGCTAGCTTTTGAAGGCATATGTCTTGCATAAACTGACTTGGATCATATAAAGCTGATACGCTCACTTGATTGGGAGGGAGTCGTATGGGGTCTATACGCTCACTTGGTTGGCAAGGAGTCGTATGGAGCCCATACGCTCACTTGGTTGGCAAGGAGTCGTATGGAGCCCATACGCTCACTTGGTTGGCAAGGAGTCGTATGGAGTCCATACGCTCACTTGGTTGGCAAGGAGTCGTATGGAGTCCATACGCTCACTTGGTTGGCAAGGAGTCGTATGGAGTCCATACGCTCACTTGGTTGGTAAGGAGTCGTACGGAGTCCATACGCTCACTTGGTAAGGCAAGGAGCCGTATGCATTGAGGGAGTAGACACGTGGCTGTCTTCAATCTTCTCAAATATACCATATCTTCAAATACTGACAAATATCTCTCGAGTATCGTGCTGCAGATATGATGGCTGACAGACTGTCAGAAATGACAGTAATGATGGCTCTTTATTTATGATGGCTGCTGAACTGTCCTCGTAAAAGACAAAATCAATTCTCGAAAACCTATACGATGGCTAATCTTCATAGGGCAGCTGTCTTTGCACGAAAGACGAAGTGTCAGATTCATCCTTCATTAAATACATGTTGTGCTGTCATCTCAGGAAATAATAAAATATTTACTGAGCGCACAGCCTTTAGATGAGCGTATGGCCTTGGCTGAGCGTATGGCCTTGAGCGTATGGTTTTGACTGAGCATATGGCCTTGAGCGTATGACTTTGGCTGAGCGTATGGCCTTGAGCGTATGACTTTGGCTGAGTCTTATGTCAGCGTGTCATAATTTTCACACCCTACAAGACCCCCTTCAAAGTTTTTGAACTTTATGAATTTCAAAAGTTCGAAATTACTTTGAACTTAAAGTGGGAATAAGTCCTGACACGCTGGCATGAGTTTGTTATCTTCCTCAATATCAATGCAAATCTTTAGGGATTCTGTTTAAAGAACAGCCGCCGCTTGAACTTCTTCTTTTCTTCTATAAATAGGTCTTCCAAAACCTAATTTATTTCTTTACTTTTGTATTCGTCTTCGCGAGAGAAAAAGAAACTCAAGACTCAACTTCTTCTTCTTCGACTCAAGCTTTATCAATGGCGTCCAAGGTTGATGCTGCTGCGAAGGGAAAGGGGAAGGCTCCTGCGGAGTCATCTCAGCCCGCCGCCGCTGCTAAAAAGACTACCGATGAGCGCGTTCGACGAAGTGAACGCCCATTGAAGCCCCCCTATGGTGAGGATGAAGATGATGAACAATAACTATCCCCTATTTAGGGCTCTGGTTAGAACAAAATCATAAAACGTATCCCCTTTTTAGGGTCAAATACGTCAGAAAATACGCTTCCCTCTTTAGGGTTTAGCCGTATCCCATATTTTTTGTTTATACGAAAAATATGTTTGGAGTGTATTCTGTAAGATACGCATATCTTTGATAAAAAAATGTCAAAATACGCTGTCTTGAGAGAATACGCTATGTCAAGTTGTTTCACTGAGATATGCTAACTCCTGTGTTAGCGTATGTTTTTGATGATCATCTTGTCAACCATACGCTGATACGCTCAAACTGAACATAAACTGAACTTTTAAAATCATTCACTTAAGATAGACTGAGCGTAAAAAGTGATCTCTGAATCTGTCATACGCTTAGGATAAACTGAGCGTATATGGATCTTTGAGTCTGCCATACGCTAAGGATATACTGAGCGTATATTGAACTTTGAGTCTGCCATACGCTTAAGGAAAACTGAGCGTATGTTGAACTTTGAGTTTGCCATACGCTTAAGGAAAACTGAGCGTATGTTGAACTTTGAGTCTGCCATACGCTTAAAGAAAACTGAGCGTATGTTGAACTTTGCTATCTCTTTGTGTTGAAGATTTCTAACTTCTTATTCTTCTTTTGCAGTGGATATTCTGGCTCAGGAGGCAAAATTTGAAGGATGTGTAGAAAATAACTATAACAGTGACCTATCACATGTTCGTTTTCCCCAATTCGATGGACCTTCTACAAGGATAGCTCTTTTGACAAATCAGGAAAATGACATCTTGCTAAACTTGATGAGTGGACTGCCTTTACAGAGTGTGGATGGTGTTACCCACTCGAAGCCAGCATTTCTTTTCGGAGATGCTATTGACATAAACTCTCAGCCTGCTTTGGATAAAGTATCATACTGTTATTATAGGGATGGTGATGTGAATCAGCCAACGTATCTGACTGGTTTATCAAAAAGCATCAACATAGCTCGCTTATTTCATGCGAGTTGTCAAAGACAAATGAAGTGGGATATCACTCCATCCCGTCAAGCAAAAGCTGGGTGGATAGGATATCGTCAAGGAAGATTCTGCAGTGGTACTGAACCACATGTCACAGCTTTGCGAGGACTGCTACCTGCCACCATCCCTCCTGAGGATTCGGCACTTCTGAAGCCAGTCAGAGTCCCAATCTTTGCAAACGAATTTGCTCAACTGGAAAATGCCATCTACCCAAAACAGTCTATGAGACTTACTGGTCTGGTGAACCCGGAAAATACTAGATGGACTGCTCTTGTGAGATGGATTCTGAAGAACTTTGGTGAACAGTTAACGGTGATAGGCCTATATGATACCATTAAGTGCACTGCTTATGGTTTTAGGCCAAACCCGGATTTGTTCTTGGCGTTAGCGGAGAGGTATAACTACCGTACCGGCACCTTCATGACTCCAAGAGGCGAGATGGGATTCGCCCTTCATGAAATGGCATATATTTCTCAGTTGCCAACAGCAGATTTGCCATATGAAAAGTATATCCCTTTCGTTGATGAAATGAATAAAATCTCCGAAGCCAACCCAATGGTTCTTCATGTCTTTGAAGAATTGATGTGCCATTACAGTATTTGTAAGGCTTTTATAAAGGACAAGGTGGGGAAGGAGATTCCAACTGTTATTCTTCTAAATAGATGGCCTATTTATTTCAAGGCCGTACTGATGAAGTTCAGAAGAAGAAGAAGTCTGAGCAATATGTCGGTGAATTTAAACCTCTGAATCAAGCTGAGATTGATAAGCTCATTCGGGACACCACTCATGACGACATCGTCATTGAGGAAGACGAAGGCACCTATAAAGCCGGTGATAGGTTTGAGACCTATATTAAGCAGGGTAGCCGAGAATTATCTGCTGAAGGTCATCTGGCCGAATTTACATCTCTCTGGCTGAGAAAATTTGTAGTACCTAGCACTTGTTCAGCAGACAGGATGCACAGAGGAGTTGTCTTCGCAGCAGTCCGTCTAACTTTCGGGTATAAGATGGATTTGCTGACAGCAATGACATGCCGTCTGAATGCTGGATTAAGGGCATATACAGACAGAATGTTCGAATTGGCAAGGAAGAGCCTTACATCCTTTCCTTGGGTAGAAATGCCCTTTACATATTTATTTGGGTGGCTGCTTCTGCATTTCGAATCTCTCATGAATGCTGGGATGGCTAGACCAGATGACACCTTTCTGGAAAGATACAGTCACACACCAAAGTAGAAATATGACACTTTGACAGATTGCAGAACTATATTAAACAGGGAAGAACTATGGAGCTTCACTTGTGTTCCTCCACCTGTTGATTATGAAACCATGCCTGGGAGGTTGATTGATGGCATTGGTGGTAATGAATTGGATGAGATTCAACATGAATGGCTGAAGAGGATCAGGCCATCTCATTTAATTTGTCGCCGTGACAACATCACCTATCTGGAGCCATATCTTCCGAGTAGGTTTGCTCGACAATTTGGTTATGATCAGTTGCATGTGGGCAATACAACGACATGTTTTGGTTATCAAGGCGGGTTGATTGATGGTGCCAGAGCTTGGATATATTACATTACTAAAGGTACAGGGGCTACCTTTTCTATGCCAGATCCGGTCACCTATCAGAGAGGAGCTAGAATATTGGCGTCTTATGCCAAATTCTATGTATCAGCTAATACCTTTGATGAAAAATTCAGCATCTTAGGTAGAAGCTTTATTCATATTGAAAAGAAATCAACCAAATCAGCCATGCCTAGAGATTGTCATGACCAAGAAGATCCTCTGGCTACTGATGAAGTTGATGATGAAGTTTTAGAAACTTTCTTCTCTCATGACCTTCATCAACCATTACATGTATCCATCGGGAGTGCTGAAGAGAGTATATCTGCCGATAATACCCCGAAGAGGAAGCGGGGCAAAGGAAGAGCGATCAGAAGTTTTGTTTCGATTAAGATCGATAACAAAAGGCTCAGAAGAGGTGAGCTCCCTTGAAGAAAATCGTGGATAAGTAGTACGTCCACTGACTGGAATGACTAGAGTATCTGGTCTAGCCTGAGAAGGTGGAGGGGGAGTGGCACATCCACTGACAGGAATTATCAGCAAACTTTGTGGAGCTTGGAAAGACGATACAGTAGTACGTCCACTGACAGGAATTATCAGTGAGCCTTGTGGAGCTTGGGCAGGTGATGAAGTAGTACGTCCACTGACAGGAATTATCAGTGAGTCTTCTTCAGACGATTTAACAGACTGCGGAGGAGTGATACGCCCTTTTACAGGAATAACAAAAGTGTCGACTTTTGATATCTCATCGTCATTATCCATAGCTTGCAAGACTTTTGAATATTCATCTTTGTACATGCGAGCGTCATTGAAGTAAGCTTCGACTCCTTTGAATGGATAGAGATCTGCAACCTCCTTTTGAACTTCTCCATTATCATCAACATATTTGAAGCACTGATGAAGAGTCGAAGGAACGACATTATGTTCATGCAAGAATGGTCTCCCCAATAGAGTATTGTATGAGCAACCATGATTGTCGATGATGTAAAAAGTAACTTTAGTACGAAGATCACCTATTTGAAATTTGAGGCGAATCTTGCCCAAAGGCTCACTTTTTCCTTGATTGAATCCCAAGATGGTAGTGATAGTGCTGGAAAGACTATGCACAGGTATCTTCAGTGCATCTAGCATAGCTTTTGGCATAATACTGAGAGCGGATCCTGGATCAATCAGTAGACGATCAACCTTCATAGAATCGATATATCCTATATGATATAAAGGACGGTCATGTCGATTATCCTCTAGCAGCATATCGTCCTGCGTAAAGGTAATGTTTGGAATAAATTCTAATACATTATGGCAATGAGAAACAGGTTCTGTTTCTAACTTCTTGAGGAGAGTTAGGCAGGTTTCTGCGTGCAGCAGTGCTTCACTCAGAGTTTCTCGAGTCTCTTTAGAGAGGCGTAAGAGCTCAAAGATTGATAATTTAGCTGGTGTATTGGCTAGTTGAGCCAATATATCAAAATTATACGGCTTTTCAAGTCCTGTAGGAGATAACTTCTTCAATGGTTTGTCGAAGCGAACTTGTTGTTTGCCTTTGTCAGCTGCTGTTGGTTTAGAAGGAACTGTCTCAACAGGAACATTTGAAGGCTCTTCAGTAGAGACTGGTGTTGGAGCTGTAACCGGAGGGACATCAGAAGTTTCTTCAGGAATTTCAGCATAATCTTTCAGATATATTTTTCCTGACCGAGTTCCAGCATGAACCTCGACTTCAGATTCAGGTTCAGGGTCTATGGAAACCATGTTGCAATTCTTTATCTTGCTCTTGGTTCTTTTATGCTTGATGAGAGCTTCATTCCAGAAACCAAGGCCAACACGAGATTGATTATGTCTCATAGTGATGGCTAAAGGTGCTCGGAGTCCTTTACCTGAGTTCAAACCAAGAGCAGTGGCTAAATCATAACCCATCTTTGCCATTAATTCACGAGACTGTGAACTATATAGATAAAATGTAGGCTTGTATCTATCTTCAGATTGAGGTACAGATTTTATCTCCGTAGGGAGTGAATTTCCTGCCAAGATGAAAGTAGAGGTTAGATAAAAATCGGGTGTGATACTAGAAGTCACATTGCATGACTTAGTCTTTCCGAGCTTCTTTTTAGATAAAGGAGTCTTCCGAGGAGAAGAGGAAGACGTCTCAAACTCCGTCATTAAATCCGGGTGGATCCACATGATCTCTCCCTTCTTAGTTGTGACAGGAACAAGTCCTTCATTCTGTGCTGGTGGGATGTTCACAACTTCGAGAGTTGCTTTGGGGATAAGAACAATCCCACTTTCCACCATTAAAGGAGGGAAGTCACCGAACTGCATTGAAATTATATTTGCTGTGACTGTCTTGTCTTTGGGTGTCAGTGTCACAGCTCCTGATTTAATCATCTCTTGGATCTTTCCTTTTAATACATAGCAAGACCGGATTGTATGACCCAGCATTCTATGATATGGACAGTATTTTGGATGATCTGTCTTATTGGCTTCATCAGGCTTTTTGATTTCTGGCAATTGAATCTTGTTACCTTTGAGCAAGCATTCAAAGATACCCTGAATATCGTCATCGTCGAAAGAATATTCTTCCTTCGGCCGAGGAGGTCTCTGTTGTTGATTTGTTGGAGCTGGAGTAGCTTGGGTAGCCTTTACCTCTTGACTACTGCTTTGGAGATTAACTTCAAGAGCTTCTTTCCCTTTGCGATTGTTGGGTCGAGTACTATTGCTAGCACTCTGATTTGATTCCTTGGGAGCCATTTGTACCCCCAGACCTTTGAAAGTCTCAGTACTGACTTCAGCAGCCTTGGCACTGACGATGAAAGAAGGCCAATCTTGGAACTGAGTGGACCCTGTCCACATGCTGATGATTGGTAAGAGATTCGACTTGCAAGTGTCGATAGTAACAGCATCAGAAGTTCCGAGAGGCATTTTAAGGGCTTCTCTTCTGAATCTTTCAATGAAGTCCTCAGTAGTCTCATTATTTTTCTGTTTAATTCTTATGAGGGCTGACATGGTCATGTCATTGAGCCCTTCATAGAACCGTTCAAGAAACATTTGCTTGAAATCGGCAAATGAGGTAATGCACCCATCAGGGAGACTTCTATACCATTCATAAGCCGTTCCTTTGAGACACCCAACAAACACCCGAGTAAGGAGGGCGTCACTTGGTTGCAGTTGATCAGTCATTACTTCAAAATGATTAATGAACTGACTTGGGGAGGTTGTCCCATCAAAGAAAGAGATAGTCGGAGGCTTGTATTTAGGAGGATATGATACTTGCTTCCATTCTATCGGGTAAGGTTGCTTGATACTTAACCTTTGTAAACCATCCTTCTGTTTGAATGCCTCGAATTGAGTTCGGAGATTTCTTAACTCTTCAGAAACAATTCCAGAAGATTGTGGAGTTGTAACTTGTTGAGTGTAATTGGGAGGAGGGACAGCACCATATGTACCACCCCCAGCTCCAGACTGACTTGGAGTGGGTTGTACAGGAACATTAGATTGTACTCCCGGAATAGTAGAGGGTTCCGGGTTTGGAGCAACAGGAGTATTTAATACAACTGGAGGGGCTGTCTGTTGGACTTGCTGAGTTTGATGCTGAGCTTGTATAAGAGTGTGCATAGCATTCAATATATCTGTCATAGCTCGCAACTGTTGTTCCAAGGAAGAAATCCTCTGTTCATGAGCTTCAGTGCTAGTTGAAGGTTCATGATTGCCGTCTACCATGTAAGTGGTAATCATTCGAGGAATAGACGATGAAACAGTCTGTTTTGAATCATCGCTGTGAGAATCAGTATCTTTCCCGGGGCTATTTACAGGAGTCAATACTGGAAAATTGGACTCTCCAAGGAAGTCCTCTGTGATCTCCGGATTACCACTTGGATGAGAAGAAGAAGAGACCCTGGCCAAGGCTCCGGTCCTGGATCGGGTGCCGAGATAAACACCATCTTCAGAATCTGATATAGCATCAGACCGTATGCTACCCCCAATATTTCTGGAGGTCATGTTGACAGAAGCATAAAGAGGTTCATCTTCATCCAATATTGGTTCATATTGAATCCGTTCGAAAATAGATCGTCTTTTTGGTGAACAACAACACTGAATCACAACCCGAGGTTGGAAGTTGCAACCATGCTTTTTATGGCAAATATGAGCAATGTCATAGCCTGATGGAGTGTCGATTCTCCGTTTATTTTGTAAATACTCCCGGAGATCTGTAGGAACAAATTGGGAAGTACTTGAAGATAGTTTCTATGTAGAAACTTGTCTTTTGTTCTTCTGTCTTCTCGGTTCTTGAGTGTATAAAGACTGATTAATTTAAGCCACATAGTTCTTGGCATATTCTGCATCAGGGTCTAATATACTTGTCTCAGTTTGATCAGGCTTCTTAATACCAGAAGTGGAACTGAGATGATTCTGATTAAGCTTGTTACGAAGATCCGTAGGAGATATGACTTTGGTATCAGTCTTGGATACTTGTAATTTGCCTTTCTCAGATCGAAAAATTTTAAGAGAAGGAAGATGGACATTATTCCGACTGGGAGTCGGTAATAAACCATCTTTAGAGGAAGTAGCCAAAAGGCGTTTTCCTTTGTTTGATCTAGTAAGAGTACTAGTCAAATTAACTCCAGAGGTAAAGACCTTAGGAGTAGAGGAGTTGACTAAAGAGTCTTTCTCCTTGGTTGGCACAATATGTGCAAGTTGAGGGGGAATCATTTGTATGTTATGTGGAAGAGAACCCCCAGCTTGATTTTGATAAACAGTCAAAGGACTGTATCGATTGGCATACGCTGACTTTAGTTTGGAATTCTGATCATACGCTACCTTTTTGTTAGCATACGCTGGCTTTGGCTTAGCATACACTGCCTGCTGTTGGCTTTTGTACGTTGCCTTTTCCGTACGCTGTCCTTTGACTGCCATACGCACAGAGTCATCAATGGCTAAAGAGCCGACTGCTGTCGTAAGAGTAGAGGGAGAAGAGACTTTGACATGTCCAGAGATGGTTTTCCTTGGACACGCTGACGTGGTTAAAGAACCCACTTTGTCAGCGTGACTAGGAGAAGCCACTGTTGTCGTGTTCAGAGAAGCCGAAGCATGCTTCGTTGAAGTTGAAGACGTGTTCTTGTCAGCATGAGAAGTGACAGAAGCGTCTCGGGCTGATGAAGAAGACTTAGGGACATAGATAGAGCGTCCCTTCTTCTTGGCAGCAGGAAGAACGGAGGAAGCAGTTCGCCCTCCTTCGCCTTGAGCATTTCTTCGTAAGCAGATTGGTCGAATTGTACGACCATCGTCTTCTTCGTCGAGCCGATCGACGAAGTATCGCATTGAGTTGTTGCTATCTCATTGGAGGAGACAGCTTTCCCCAGCAGAGTCGCCAATTTATTTTCCATAAATAAATTCACTTTATTTATTTCGTATCTGAGAAAATTACAACTGTAGGAATCTAATCTAGAAGACGATTACTTTATCCCTTGGACGATACGATGAAGAAAACTCGAACTTCGAAGAACTTGGACAGCAACTGGGCAATCTCTCTGTTCTCTCTGAAATTGACTGTAGTGTCTGATGAAGATGAAGAAACTCTCTTTTATAGAGTTCTGGATAACTGTTCTGAAGCATACGCTCAGTCAGTTACTTGACGTGTGCATAACTGCAGGGACGCGTGGCAAATTCTGATGGAGACACGTTGGAGTGCGGTTGAAAGTAGTAAAATATATCTAGGAGAGATTGATGGCATGAATTCCACGTTGCATAACTTCTGAATAAGTGGATAACTGAGTACAGGACACGTGAGAACGTGTGTTGACTGTACGTTGAAAATCATCCTGGATGCATTTGCTATGATACGCTGTCTTTGAAGAAAAGCCATACGCTAGCTTTTGAAGGCATATGTCTTGCATACACTGACTTGGATCATATAAAGCTGATACGCTCACTTGATTGGGAGGGAGTCGTATGGGGTCCATACGCTCACTTGGTTGGCAAGGAGTCGTATGGAGCCCATACGCTCACTTGGTTGGCAAGGAGTCGTATGGAGTCCATACGCTCACTTGGTTGGCAAGGAGTCGTATGGAGTCCATACGCTCACTTGGTTGGCAAGGAGTCGTATGGAGTCCATACGCTCACTTGGTTGGCAAGGAGTCGTACGGAGTCCATACGCTCACTTGGTAAGGCAAGGAGCCGTATGCATTGAGGGAGTAGACACGTAGCTGTCTTCAATCTTCTCAAATATGCCATATCTTCAAATACTGACAAATATCTCTCGAGCGTCGTGCTACAGATATGATGGCTGACAGACTGTCAGAAATGACAGTAATGATGGCTCTTTATTTATGATGGCTGCTGAGCTGTCCTCGTAAAAGACAAAATCAATTCTCGAAAACCTATACGACGGCTAATCTTCATAGGGCAGCTGTCTTTGCATGAAAGACGAAGTGTCAGATTCATCCTTCATTAAATACATGCTGTGCTGTCATCTCAGGAAATAATAAAATATTCACTGAGCGCACAGCCTTTAGATGAGCGTATGGCCTTGGCTGAGCGTATGGCCTTGAGCGTATAGTTTTGACTGAGCATATGGCCTTGAGCGTATGACTTTGGCTGAGCGTATGGCCTTGAGCGTATGACTTTGGCTGAGTCTTATGTCAGCGTGTCATAATTTTCACACCCTATACTAGCGACTGTCCTCCCCCAATATTTCCTACACTATTCAAGTCATGTCCAGGGCTCGTCCAGTTTTGTAACTGCTTGAGTCTCTAAAATCCTAGTCATAGCAGTTACGAATAACTACCGTCACATGACTTTAGAGATGGCCAATCCATAAGTCATGTCCCTAGCAAAATGTCTCATATCGTGTAGTGTGTGTGTCATGGCCAAGGGAGATATAAAAATATCCCGCAATAGGAGGGTAGTCCACTACAACTAAGTTAACATGTATATAGTAAAATAAAACGACTAATAAAGTCGCTTGCACCCAAGTATGGCTTGGACGCGCAATTTATATCAAAGGAAACTAACAATATGAAACAAAATAAATAATGCAGAAAATAAATAATTTGACAGTAAATTAGCAAGGTATACTTGCCTGTTGTGACGCTTGGTGAGCGGCCTGGTGTGGCGCCTCCTGTGGTGCGATGGTTTGTCATATTCCAAATTATCAGATTGCCATGACCGATTTGGAGGGGGTCCGAAGTTACGAGAAAATAGGACACACGATCAGACACGATCAATGGTGGTTTTTTAGGAGAGTTTGGAGTAAACGAATACTTATACTAGTTTTAGGAAGTATTTATTTATAATATTTGAAACTAGTTTTTTTTATTAGTAAAAATACATTTTAAAAAAAATACTTTTAAAGATCAAAAATTGTTTTAGGTTAACTATAAATTTGTAAAAATAACTTTATCAATGGAAAATATACCTTATTAATTAGTATAATAATTTGAATATAATTTATAAAATCAAAATAAATTTATTTGAGGCTAAAGTCTTTACTTTTGTAAAACTATATTAAATTAGGAAATACTATAATAATATTTTTTTAAAAAGAAGAAAAAAAAACATATTTAGGAATAAAATTGAATTCGTCCAAATATCCTTTTGAGGTCAAAGCTATATTTTAAAATACTATAAAAATAATATTGATAACATATTGAGGGTTTCTAACCCAATTGTTGAAATTTACATAAATGGCCCAAAACAAATACTATACTTTCACAAATATAAATTTTTAGGAAATATTTGATATATATATTTGTTTTAGAAAAATATCTAATGATATCAAGAACAATAACTATACTAATAAAACATTATTACTAATAATAACATTAGTATATTATATACATATCTATACTGCTTAGAAGAGCACTAAATGAAACTACCAGCAACTTTAATCTATAATATAAAATAAAGGAATCAAGCAGCATGTGTAAAGACAATCAAAAGTCATTATGCTCCTATCCAGCTACTCTCATACCACAAGGAGAAAGAAGAGGAATCATAAAACTAGTAATAAGTAATAAGAGAGACAAACAACCCCATTTTGATTCCTACACAAAGCTAGAGCGAAGGAAAGGAGGAGAAGAAGCGAGAGAGCGAGAGCGGTCGATGGAAGAGGAAGGGTGGCTCGGGAGAGGAGCGAGAGGAAAGAGAGGTTACGAGAGGCGGAGGTCACAGGGGGAGAGAGGGAAACTCGGCGGCAAGGGGCGTTGGCGCGGACGCCGACGTGGTCGACGCGACGGCGAAGGAGGGAGATCGAGGGGAAGGTCGGTCGGAGTGGCCTGCGGAGGAGGGGTGTGCGAGTGCACGGTGGAAATCGACGGCGAAGGGCGGACTCACGGGGTGGAGGTGGCGGACGCTGTGGAGAAAGGGGCTACAATGGCGGCAGACGCGGGTGGCTCCGGGCGGCACGAAGGCTGCGAACGACGGAGGAATTGGCCGGGCTTGGTCGGAGCACGCAGGAGGAGGTCCTGGCTCCGATCTGGGAGGGACGGTGCTCCGGCTACAGACGCCACACGGCGGGGAGTCACCGGACGGATCTCGCCGTGCGCGTCGGGCGGCGGAGGAGGTAAGTTGGGGTTTTATGTTTGGATTTTGGTGGGGTTTGGTTTGGGGGCGGTCGAAAAGTGGCTGGAGGAGAAGTGGGTGGCGGTGGTAGTATTGGCAACGGTGGTGGCGGTGATTCTTTTGGTGGCGGTGGTGATGATGATGGTGGTGGTGTGGTCGGGTGGCTGCCCCGGGAGGGTTGGCCGGCAGACTGACTGGGGTGGTGGTGATGGTGACGGGGTCTTGGCGGGTGGCCGGGTTGTTCTCGGTTGGGTGTTGCTGGCCGAGGCGAGGATGGCGGTGAAATTTGGGGTCCGATGGTGTTGACGGGTGATGGCTTCGGCAGGGAGTCGGCAGAGAAAATTAGGGTTACGATTAGGATTTTTGTATTGGAGCTTTCCGTCGAGTTGTGTCCGTGACAAGAATTAGGCTAGGATTTTCGTGTCCGGGTGTCAGACACGGGTGTCAGACACGAGAGAAAATTATGTAATTGTAAAAATAAAAATGGTGAAAGGAAACATAAGGACAAGGACACGGTGCACGGACACAGACACGATGCACTCACGTGGGTGGGAAAATTTTTGGATGGTTGGAATTTATGGAGGAGTACCTGCCTATTTATAGGATGTGTGAATTCCCAGTTAGATAAGGATTGAGATTTTTAAAACCCAAATAGATAATTAGCTACTAATAAATTTAAATCCAAATTCAAATCCAAATCCAATCTAAATCTAAATCCAATTTAAATCCAATTAAATTCCAACCTTTAGCTTAAAATTAGATAAGGTAAATCAAATTTCAAAATATAGATATTATTTTAACTATTTAAATAAATTCATAGAATCAATTCAAGATTTAAATCGCCATAATAATTTAAAAATATATTTTCCAAAAATACCTATAATATTAATTTCGAAAATAATAAATATTATTAAAAAATAAACTAATAAAATATTTATGAAATAAATATGTATGTAAAAAATATTATTTACTATTAATAACTGTATAAACCAAAGGCTTTTTATAAATAAATTTATAGCTTGAAAATTTTGATACGATAGCTAAAAATAATTATTATATATATTATTTTGAAACGGTACAAATAGAAAAATATTTTTAAAAGAAATATGTACGCTCGCACATATTCGCACTCGTCGAGCAATTTTGAAAATCAAAATTTCACGCATGACGTACAATATTACTATGCGACGTACAATTCAAAATTTTAAATCAGTACCAAAAATTAAAAAATACAGTAAAAATTTAGGGGTTTTACAACTTTGCCTTATCCGTGTACCGATAGACTTATATTCTGCCGGTATCTGGTTCTTGCTCGAGTGGCGGGAGGTCTTGATGACGCTCGACTTTGCCGAAGATGATGGATTCTTCGTCTCGATTCCGCGGTAGGACTACGAAACAGACCCCTTGGGACGGAACTACTCGATTTAATGATTGACGGTCGTTATTTGTGTTTGCAACGACCGTAGAGCGTTATCTAATGTATACATGGCATTCTAATGTGGAAGACTAGAATAATTAAAAGACACTCTATTATTGATGAAACACGAGATTTTGTCCGACGGGATTACATTGTCCAGAGAGGGTGCATCTACATCAGCAGATATGTACTCCCCTAGCTCTTCATCTGTGAGTACTGGAGTTGGTTCGGAAGAGTCCACTACAGCTTTGATCTTGGGGTCCGAGAGGGCTATGTGGGCCTTCTCCAGCAGCTTGGATGAGACGGATGATTGCGGAGGCCTGCCTTTAAGACGCACCTTCAAAGGTGCCTCAACTGCGCCTTCAGTGATTGGTGCCTTTCCCTGTAGTTTTGCCACAAGGGGAGCCGATGTTTGAGGCGGCTTTCCCTTGAGCCGTATCTTCAAGGGAGCTTCAGTAGGTGTTCTACCTAGAGAAGTTGGTGCTTTTCCAGATAGCTTGATGGTTATGGGAGGTAGCATCTGAGGCGATTTCCCTTTGAGTCAAATTTTCAAAGGAGCGTCGGAAATCATCTCTGGCTCCATGTCCGGCTCTGCTGCCGTTTCTGCTTCATCGTCAGCATCATTGGCTTTTCCTTCGTCGGGCAATTTGTACAGGGTAGAATCAGTGAAGTATGCTTCGACCCCCTTGAAAGGGTCAATGTCCACAAACTCTGTCCAGATGATGTCGTTGGTGGACACGTACTTCATACATTGGTGGAGTGTAGATGGCACCACCATATACTCATGCAGCCACGGACGACCCAGTAGGAGGTTGTAGTTGACGTCAGCGTCCACGACATAGCAAGTCACCTTGGTTCGGAGGTTACCGATATGACATTTCAGCCGTATTTTACCCAGTGTTTCACTTTTGCTAGCATTAAAACCACTGATTGTAGTGTTAGAAGGCGCCAGACGGTACATTGGGATCTCCAGTGTTGAGAGCAGCATCTTCGGGATGATACTGAGGGAAGACCCTGGATCGATCTGAATCTGCTTCACCTTGACGGAACCGACATACCCTGTATAATATAGTGGCCTGTTGTGTCGGTTGTGCTTTAGCAGCATGTCTTGTTGGGTGAAGGTTATGTTGGGAATAACTTCATTCGCACAATGGCAGTGCGCACATGTGGTCGGGGTATCCTCGGGCTACTTAACCTGACTGATGAAGGATTCAGCATCCTTCAAGGCTTTACAGAGAGCTTCACGAGTGTCCTTGGAAAGACGAAGAAGCTCAAACAGAGATAGGCGGGCATGAGTACTGGCCAGTTGTGCTAGTATGTCGAAGTTGTGGGGCTTGTCTAGCCCCGAAGCATTCTCCTTTTGCAAAGGCTTGTCGAAACGAGCCTCTACATGCTTCTGTTTATTGGCTGCTGGAGGCTTGGATGGGCCCTCTTTCTGGACAGTAGGGACGGTGCAAGGAGGCACCACCTCGACGGCAGCTTCGTCAGGTTGGACGTTTTGATGTGAATGCGTCTGTACAGGCAGTGCCTCTTCCGCAGAGGAAGAGACCATGCGGCAAGACTTTATCTTCCTGTCCTTGGTTTTGGAGGCAGAGCGTACCTCCGGTTAAGTAACTTCGGAGACGAGGTCAGGGTGAACCCATAAGACCTCTCTCCGGGATGTGGTGAGTGGGATGAGTCCACTCATATTGTCGCGAGTAGGTGGTAGGTTAACCACCTCCATTGTCGCCTTTGGGATGGGGACGACGCCATCTTGTGTTGTGGTTGGCGGCAAGGTGCCAAATTGGAGTGACACCAGGTTGGCCGAGACCGTTTTCTCCTCGTAGTCGACGGAGATAACATCCGCATTGATCTTGCGCTGGATGTAGTTCTTGAGGACGTAGCAGTCCTTAGTTGGATGTCCGACAAACCGATGGTAGTGACAGTACCTCGGATTGTCCACTCTTCCAACCTCGTCAGGACGCTTTGGGTCCGGTAGCTTGATCTTGTCACCCTGCTTCAATATATCAAAGAGTTGCAAGGTGTCTTCATCGTTAAAAGAATAAACCTCCTTTGGCCTTGGTGCAAGTGGAGGCTTCTGAGTAGGTGCTGATGCACCTTTGGAGGCATTAACAGTCAACGCCTGCTTCCCCTTCGTCTCTCGTCCAGGATTGTTGGCTGCAGGCCGTTTTCCCTTGTCCTCAAAGGCAGGGAAACTAACTCCCAGAAGACGAGCATTGGACGCCTTCTTTTCTGCTGTTTCAGCCTCGATAATCAATGAACTCCAGTCGGGAAGAGGAGTGGAGTTGAGCCAGAGTTTGATCGCAGGCAGCATGTTCATGCTGCAGGAGGAGAGGAGTGCATGTTCTGGCATGCCCGGGAGCAGTCTGAAGCAAGTTTGTCGGAACTGTTCGATGAATGCTCGAACTGTTTTCTTCTCCTTCTGACGTACCTCTATGAGGGACGCCATTGTCATGTCCTTCCCTCCATCGTAGAAACGATCGAGAAAGAGATGTGTCAAATCGTCGAAGGAAGATATGGAGTTGTCGGGGAGACTGCAGCACCAGTCGTAAGCTACTTCTTAGAGTGCCCCGACAAATATGCTGGTGAGTAGTGCGTCTTCCTTCGGGAGATGTCCCGTTTGAAACTGGAAGTACGTCAATAGCGGCGTGGAGAGTCCTTCCTGTCATATGGCGTCAATGTTTGTGGTTTATACTTGGGAGGATAAACCACTTTATTCCATTCGAGGAGGTATGGTTGTGGGATCCCCATCTTTTGGCGCTCCTCTTGTCTGTTCTTGGACTCAAAACGCTCGCGCAAGTCCCTGATCATCTCAACCACGTATTCCATGGAGCTGGGATTCGGGGAAGGTAGTACAGCCTGGAGTTGAGCATTTGATGGCTCCGACGTCCGAGGTGCTTCACGGCAATCTGTATCCAAGGATACCCGTTGAAGGGGTACACTTGATTCTCCATTGGCCCCTGGGTCAGGACCGGTAGACGGTGCCCTGGCCAAAGCTGACCGTATCTCAAACACTGCTTGAGTCAGTGTTTGCATGGAGGCAGAGAGGGTTTTGAGTCCTCCCTCCAAGGTATCCATGCGCTGGACGAGATCTGCTGGCGGCGCATCTGACTCCGCATCACCAGCTCCCGTCATGTACACCGTCATGACGCGACTGGAAGTGGATGGATCGATTGAGGCTTCACTTTCGGCCTCGCTCTCTTGTAGAAGAGGAACTTCCCCCAGAGCTTTTTCTTGGCTACCCCCATCTATGTTCTGGAGAACACCTTCATCTTCGGGAGAAGTATCAGCAAGGGCCTGACTACCCCCAGTTCTGTCTTGGAGGACTTCTTCATCTTCGAGATGCAGATCCACAGGGGCTTGACTACCCCCAGCCATGTCTGGGAGGCTGACTTCATCTCCAGGATGAAGATCCACAGGGGCTTGACTACCCCCAGCTATGTCCGGGAGGATGACTTCGTCTCCAGGATAAGATCCATAGGGGCTTGACTACCCCCAGCTTCTTCTGAGATCTTCTTTCTCCCCCGAGTGCCTTCAAATACTCCTGAGGACGGGACAGTCATCTTGGTCTTCTTCGGCTGGCTCTTGGATGAGGACAAAGTCGAGGAGCTGCCAGTCGCCTTCCGAATTGATGGAGAGTTGGAGACTACATTGCAAGAAGCAACCTGTAGTTCTGGCTCCACTTCAGTTGACACCTTCTTTCCGAGGCGACTTTGGAGAGGTGTTGATGATTGCAGCCGCTGGAACACCGACTGCCTTGATGGTGGGACTGCTGTTTTGCAACAACAGTTGATGGTGACTACAGCACAGGTATGCCCTGTGAGGGGCGCATTGTGCTTGTCAGTCGACTCTCTTGATCGGCGCTTGTGACGGATCACATTACGCAAATCATTGGGGGAGAGTGCCACCTTCGTACCCCCATCAGGCGCATGGCAAGGCCAAGCGCCGGGGTGGTCAGGTGAATGTTGCGCCCCTTGAACCAATGCAGAAGATGCGCTCAGATCAATAGTGGGGGTACAACATTTACAGTGACTTGAAATAGCCACAGACGCATATCATATGTAGGCGTTGGGGTTCAAGACCACAGAGTTTGCCTTGCTCGACTTGGTTGCGAACGCAACAGATGCGCCCAAGTGAGGCAAGGACTTTGAAGGTCGACTCGTTTCTGGCACAGAAGCACCCGAGTCGACCTTATACAGCTTACCATCAGCAGCACGCATGATTGTGAGCGCATGCTTCTGGTTTGCTGCCGGCATAGCACGTTTGGGGCGCATGGCCCATGCTGCCTTGGACTTCTTCGTACCAGCCCGCTGGGGTGCATAGTACTCAGAGTCCAAATTTTCCTCGCCACGACAGCGAGTGAGTCTGTCAAAGACAGAAGCCTTCTGTCGTGCATCAGAGTTACTGCACAGGGCGCTAGATGCGCCCCTGCTCTGTCAGTGCATCTTCCTTGTCTGAGAAGGAGATGGCTGGGGAATGTGGTTAGCACCACGCTTTCCCGAGAGATGCGCTGTACCGGTGAGCACATCCTGGCCGCTGAGGACGTCAGCGAGAAGGGTGGCATCGGCGCATCCCCTTCAATGGTGGTGCCAGGGGCCTCGACCTTGCGCACCCAGACTTGGCGAGTCTTCTTCGGCTTTGGCAGCCGCTTCGAAGGACTTGTGCTGCCTTTAGAGATGAACTCCTCATACGCCTGTTGATTGAGGCGTACGACCAGCGTCTTGTGGGAGGAGCCCACCTTCACATCGTCGGATTGCGACACAGCTTTCTCGGTGGAGGAGAAAGAGGTCTCCAGCAGAGTCGCCAGCTTGTTTGCCATTAAAAATTTTTTATTGCAATTTCAATTACAAACAGAACAGAGTTACAATGTAGGACTTAGATGTAGTCCTAGGAAAACACTTTTGTTTATCTGGGTCCCTGTGTCGATGGAGCGAGTGGTAATGCGTTGACTTTATTGATGATCTGACGACGATTCTCGGTTCTCTGAAGGTCTGAGTTGCTCTGGGTGCTGGAGCTTGCGGAGAGGAAGAAGACGTTGAGTGTCTGTATCTGTCTCTCTCACTGTGTATGTAGGTCTCTGTCCGTAGGTGTGTCTCTGTGTGTGTGTGTGGAAGAAGAAAATGATTCATCTATTTATAGCTTTGCAGGCTGGCTGCTCATGCACGCATATGTAGGATGTGCCTGTACGTGGGGACGCCACGTGGTTGAAGCTGCGGAAGGCGCATGGATGATGCGCCATCATTTGTGGGTTGAATCCCTCATGCTGCTTTTGTGGGCTGGCACGTAGTAGGGGAGAGGATCTTTCTGTTGCTGAGATCTTGGGTGATTAGCACCCTTCATAGGCTGAATTGAGTCAAAGGACACGTGTCATAGGTCTATGGCTCAAAGATCTCGGATTTGGTGGAGAGTGATCTGGTAGGATGTGCCTGGGATTGGGCGTATAAGAAGACTTTGGCTCACAACCTTCAGGAGTCACGAACCAGTCTGGGCGTACGGCTTTTAAGGTGCATGCGAGTCTTCAGGCGCGTGACTGCTGAGGTGCATGCGAGTGGTTGGTCGGCTACGTGGGTCGTAACCGTCGGAGGAAAGTAATGATGATGCTGATGTCAGCGACGCTTCGTCTTCTGAAAAAGCTGCTAACTGTCCAGTCCTCGGGGGACGTGCTGCCAACTCTGTCACTTGAGCATTAATTGCTTGATAGGTGACAAGCCGAAATGGGCGCATGGGTCCATGTTGATTAGGACGTATGGATCTGTGCTTTGTTGGACGCATCCATACAGGGCGCTTTGGAATCGACGGACGCGTCTGTACGATGCGCGGTGTCTGACCGGCATATCTATTTGCATGGCGCATCTTTATTGGTCCGACTTTTGTGTTCTTTAAGTGCTTTAAATAGCCATTTTGACTTGGCTGAATTGGAAGCGTCAGGTTCATTACCATTAATACAAATTCATTGTACGGGATTCGAAGAGCCTGCCACTTGGCGCATGGGTTTGATTTGCCCGGCCTATAAATAGTGGCAAGGAGAGAGTTTGCCTCTCGTTCTCTCACATCTTCCCGAATGAACTTGTTTGCTCGAGCACATTCTGTTGACGAGATGCTCCCAAGGGTGAAGATGCGATGCATTGTCTTCATTCATGCACTCGTGAAGGTGACTGTTACATCCAAAAGTCGGGGTCGAGGGCTTCTGAGGCAGGCGGAAGGTGCATGTTGCATCTAA
Organism: Iris pallida; assembly: GCA_029216955.1. Taxonomy (NCBI): domain Eukaryota; kingdom Viridiplantae; phylum Streptophyta; class Magnoliopsida; order Asparagales; family Iridaceae; genus Iris; species Iris pallida. The sequence continues at coordinate 3,324,799 of JANAVB010013398.1, forward strand.
AGATCGGGATGCTCGAGCCCTGTCTCCGTTATGCTGGAAGAGCCGCAGATCGAAATTGTGGTGCTCCCGGCTTTGGAGGCTCTTTCTTCTGCCAGAGTGGGTGTTGCCCATTCTGGTTGTGTTGAAAGCTGCTCCTTTAGCCGTGGATCGATTGCGGTGCTCTCCTCTTCCTTGGGCTTTGGAGAGCTCTTCCTCCTGCTAGGGTGGGGTTGATCGCCCACTCATGTTCTGCTCAATAAACGCTTCATTAGTCGAAGCATTTGATCGAGTCGAAGTAAGGCGTATATGCTGAGACTTCATGATGCGCATAACTGAGACGCTGAAGAGATGCGCCTGACTGAAATGCTGAAAGCTGTGCCTGGCTAGACGTTGAAAAGACACGCCTGACTGAGATGCTGAAGTGATGCGCCTGTCTGATGATGCGCCTGGTGGGGGGCGCATGGCAGTTTGCTGCGCCTGGCTATAGTCTTATGATCTTTCTTTTTGTAGAAATTTTCCTATATAAAGCCTTTTAGACATGTAATAGACTTTTATATGAAATAAAAAAAAAATCTTTTGCTGTCTTGATGTGCCAAGTACTTCATTTGAGTTTCCTGGCGCATGTTCTGAGTAATATTTGAGCGCGTAGGAATTCCAGCACATAGATGTGCCCTGAAATTCCATGCTTCTACACAGTGAAGTGAATGTGCCATACAAATCTCAGTTTCGTGCCAATATGTGTGTCGAATGATATGGTGTAAGTGAGTGTGTGTTCTTAGTATTAAATCAACAACAGTGTGTTTGCAAACCCAGGTAGTAACAGTGTGTATATCCATAGCAAGCAGGAATTTTTCAGTGAAAAAGGAAAATCTCAGTTATTGCTTACATTAAGTTAATGCATATACAACTAACCCTTAACCCAAAACCTAATGTACTCATTACATTATCTAATGTCTCTCGAATAGGTGAACATGCATATATATTAGCACCAATAACTGAATCATTAAATTCACAAACAAAAATCGAATTTAATCTCTGAAAAAGGTGAAGAACAGTAAGTATCAAAAAGTTTCAGAGTTTTCCCAAATTCGAATACCATATTAATCCAAAACCCAAATCAGGTGCATACGAAGGTGAGTCACATGTGCACATGTGTCAGGGGGTCCATTCGTGTCCAGGAAACTGGACACGAAGTGTCCAATCAATGAATGTGAAACCCAGTGACTAGTCAATGAAGACTGTCTCGTGCTTTTGTGTCGAGCCTTCGTGCTCTCGACACAAGGCGACACGTGACTCGTGCTTGTGCACAGAGGTTCGCCCATAGTAGGGCTAGGATTCCCACACCCTGACCTGGGTCGAACATGTGTCGTGTCCATGTAATATGAGCGTATCAGACGCGATTTTCTGCGCGTGTGCAGCAGTGCATGTCCAGTGCGCGTGCGATTTCTCCTCGTGTGGTGAACCATATGCTTCCAAATTTTGGGAGCATAGTATCAGTGATTGCCCCAACAACTCCACAAAATTTCGTGTCCCCACGTGTCCTATACAGTGAGTTATAGGGCCCGAGATGCAGGACACTGCACGCTGTCCAGAACAGCAAGTTCGTGTCCCCGTGTGGACACGACACAACATGAAAATCATAGATCAATGACACGAAATCAAACATTACTCCTAGCACTACAAATTCATTCAAACATATTTCAAAAATAATAATAAAAACACGAGTGTGGCATTTCATCAAACACCTACATAGACACATTGATACGTGTCCGATACAAACACGAAATGGATACGAATTCTACCCAATTTTTAGGGACAGCTAGGGGACACCTAGTTCTAGCCTAATATGCAAAGAAATCGAAATTAAAATACAATTTAAGGGGTTTTACCTATAGGTGCAATTTACAAGAAAAGCTTCAAATGGGGGGGTGTTCTTCTTGATGGCCAAATGTTCCAAATTGATCCAAGGCTGAGATTACTCCACATGAACAGCAAGAAGAGGTTAATTAGAATCTAATGCAAAAGATTTGAGCCAAAAGGACTTGAAATGAGAAAGTTATGGATTGGAAAAGTTGGATCTTTACCTCTTTCTTTAATTTGTTGAAATATCACAAAGAGGCAAGAACAATCAAGGAGGAGATTATTTATAGGGAGGGGGAGCCCTAAGTGGCTGCTCATATTGAATGAAAATTAGGATTAGGGTTACAAGTCATGGGCCATGGGCCAAGTCACATGAGCAATGGGCTCTCTACCTTAGCCTTAAGTCCAACATTAAAATCCTTCTTAATTTTTTCAATATCTAAATCACTCAAGTCAAAACCAAGTCGAATTAGGTTAGATTAGGGTCTCACCATGCTAACCTAGTCACCATAGTTAGGGTCAACACCTAGGTTAGTCTACAAAGTCTTAACTAGCAAAAGTCAAAATCAACAACCGTCAATCCAATAAATAAATCAATAATTCTAATAAGTCAAAATGACCACATTACCCCTAGGCTAAAAATGATAAATAGATATTCCAATCACATGGTTAGGCTCTAGGGTAGACAGTCTCTAGGGTTTTACTAGCTGCACATCAAAATCACAAATCGTGATTTTTAAATAGTTTTAAAATGATTAAAAATCACCAAAAATTATATTATTATTTAAATATCATAATTAAATAAATTAAATCACAAAATTTCAAAATTACCCTTATTTAGAAAATTGGGTGTTACAATACGTCAAAGTCCACCTGGGGGATCTCGAAGGGGGTCATGTTGGCTTTTTACGCGAGTTTACGGAATCGAATTTCGTGACGTAGACAAGGAAAAATCTAAATCGAAAGGGAGTACCTTTGCTTAAAATTGATGTCGTAGTTGTTGCGGTTATTGTTGTTGTCGTTGCTGCGATCGCGAGGCTGGGGCTGCGACGCTCGGCTGCGAGGTTGGCCGAGGGTGGAGGGACGAGTAGGAGGAAGGGTGGAGAGAGTATTGGTTTAGGGTTTTCTTTTTTTCCTTTTTTTTGAGTCAATATATATATATATATATATATATATATATATATATATATATATATATATATATATATATATATATATATATATATATATATATATATGTGTGTGTGTGTGTGTGTGTGTGTGTGTGTGTATGTGTGTGTGTGTGTGTGTATATAATGGGTTTGGGGGTGTGGTCGGCCTCTACATGGCTCACCATGCTGCTGTTGCTTATTTATTTATGGGCGCTAGCACTAGCTGCTGCTTGCTAACATGTGTTTTGTGGTGTGGGTGGTCGGGTGGGGCCGACCACCCATTACCTTAATACTTTTTTTTCCAAATCTTTTCAAATCAAAAGCTTAAATCATTATATATATATATATATATATATATATATATATATATATATATATATATATATATATATATATATATATATATATATATATATATATATATATATATATATTTATTTATTTATTTATTTATTTATTTATTTATTTATTTATTTATTTATTTATTTATTTTTTCTTCTTTTATATATATATATATATATATATATATATATATATATATATATTCACCATAAAATCTTCAAAAAATTTAAAATATATATATATATATATATATATATATATATATATATATATATTCACCATAAAATCTTCAAAAAATTTAAAATAAAAAGTAATATTATCCATCCATATATATAATGTATTTAAAGATATTTATATATATATACAAATTCAATTGACCATAAATAGGACAACAAATAATAATGATATCTAATAGTACTGAATATGTATATTTAATCACCATAAAAATAACTTTAAAAATATAAAATAACAAAAATAGTCCTATGGTGGTTTTGGTGAACTTATACCACACACCTTTTCCGAGTTCAAAAATTGTACAACGTGTTACAAAATATTTTTAATAATAAAATACCAATAATTGTACAAATAATTAAATAATTAGGAATTGTACATAAAGTTCTAAAATAATTTAGAAAATATTTGTACATATATAAAATATACCTACAAGGTGACAGTTGGTCACACTACATGCTTACATGGGATTGGGTTCGGTCTCGGCCCAGTTCGGGCTGGTTGGTCCAACCGAGTCTCTTAAAAGTCAAAGTTTTAAATTGATAAACAATTAATTTATCGGTAGAGGTTAAGTCACAACTTGACCTGGTTTTTCTAGTTTGGACATCACCATGGCTAGGCTTCCCCTGGCATGGTTAATATACTAGTCAAGGCACACTGCTACAACTTTCGTGCTAAAAGTCATGGTCGTCTAGTGCTCCAAAACTCAACAATGGCTAACGTCATTTTTAATAATTAATAAAACCATAAATTGTATAAATTTATTTTTAAGTATAATAAAATAATAAAAATAATTAAATAAAATAGGGGTTTTACATCCTACCCAACTTATAAGAATTTCGTCCTCAAAATTTAGGATTAATAGGGTAGATAGGGTTGAGGGATAGGAAGACTTTATCATACCAAAATACAATTAAATTTTGGAGGAGGCGATAAAACGGCGTTCAACACAACACAATTAAATATCCCAAACTAGGGATCACCAACCCAAAATGAATATCCAACCCAAAAGTGAACCACAGCACAATATATCCAAACATAGAAAAATATGCCGCGACGTAACCGATACTCTACGTATTACCCAAAAGCAACGATAAAAATACCGATTCCCGAAACGGGATCAGGACCACGTCATCACAGACTATCTACGGGAGGGACACGGGGACAACGAAGTTATACCTCAAATGCTCGGCTAAAGCTCTCAGATGAAAATAATAGAAGAATGAAATCCGTGGACAACGGGAAATCGGCTCGGAAAAGTGCTGCGGAACTCGGGGCAGTGCTAGGGCGGAGCCGACAGAGCTCGGGGTCACGCCGAAAAGGCGCTGGCCGGCTGCACGGGGACTCGGGGGTCACTGGGGCGGATCTGGCCGGCGGGACAGCGCTGGCCGGACGGGCACGGCCGGTGGGGGTGCTGGCCGGACGGGAATGGGGGTCGCCGGGGTGCTGGGATCCGACGCACGAAAGACGCGCGGAACAGCGCGCAGGGGCGGCCTCGGGAGGCGCGCGCGGGCGGGATCTGACCAGAGGAAGTCGGCGGGAGGCCGCTGGGGCGCTAGTTGGACGGACGGAGGGAGCTGGCCGGACGGCCGGGCACGGGAGGCGGCTGACGGCTGGGGAAAGCGGCCGCGGGAGGCGGCGCTCGGGTCTGACCGGGTGCGGGAGTTGGGCGCGGCCTCGGTGAGCAACGTGAGGCTAGGGCGGAGGCGGCTTGCGGGGTCTTGGGCGGAGCTTGGGGAAGGGATGGGGAAGTGGGGGTGTGAGAGAGTGGTGGTGGGAGTGGTGGTGGTGAGTTGTTGGGTTAATAAAGAAGGAAGAGTTATTAGAAGAATAAGAGGGAGAAGAATGGGAATTGTGGAGGAGAGAGTGCTGATGGGAGAAATAAGGGGAGTGGCCTGGTCGTGGGGAGACCAGGTCAGGTCGTAGGGAGGGAAATTTTTAGTTTTTTATTTAATAATAATAATAATTATTAAACCAACCAAAGGTATATATATATATATATATATATATATATATATATATATATATATATATATATATAAATATATATATATATATATATATATAAATATATATAAAATATATATATATATATATATAAATATATATATATATATATATATATATATATATATATATATATATATATATATATATATATATATATATTTATATATATATATATATATATATATATATATATATATATATAATATGTGAATATATATATATATATATATATATATATATTTATATATATATATATATATATATATATATATATATGTAATTCCAGGTTTTAATGGGAAAACCAAGGGTGGGTTCGGAAAACGGGGTCTGGTTCGAGTTCGGGGTCGGTGTCCGGACTCGGGGTTGGACTCCGGGCACGGGATCGGGACAGGCCACACACAAAAATCCAATAATTTAATTTTAAAAATAATGTTTTCCTGATCCGACTATAATAATAATAATAATAATAATAATAATAATAATAATAATAATAAACCTAACTAGCTAACCAATTAACTAGGGATACTCTAAGGCAACCAAAATCTAATAATCAACTAAAATTCGATTAATTCCAAAAATCCAATATTACCTATATTGCGGGTTTTACAATCCTATCTAGCTAGTCCGAAGACTAGTACACCGTGTCGCTTTAGGCTATTTACACCTGTATGACAGAAGGGTTCTTTCGGCTTGTACCCAAAATAACTTTGATTTAAAACATCGTTGAATAAAGTCCAAGTATTTTACTAAACATTAAGCATTATTCTTCCGAAAATTCAAGAATACCTAACTCACGACGTAGATAGTTGAATCGGTCTTCAGCCAATAGTTTTGTTAATATATCTGCCAACTGATGATCTGTGTTAATAAATTCTAAACAGATATGTCCGTGTTGTTGGTGATCACGTAGAAAGTGATGATGTATCTCAATGTGTTTAGTGCATGACATACATGGTTCTTAGTTATAGTACTAGTGTTGTCACAATATATAGGTATCTTAGTGAAGTGCAAATTGTAGTCTTCTAGAGTTTGCTTCATCCACAAAATTTGTGCACAACGACGACCTGCAGCAATATACTCGGCTTCAGCGTTGACAATGCAACAAAATTTTGGTTCTTGCTAAACCATGAGATTAAAGTTTTGCCTAGAAAATGACATGTATCCCTGTTATTTTTGCGGTCTACTTTGCATCCAGCAAAATCAGCATCAGAGTACTCATTAGGTCAAATGATATGGTTTTGGGATACCATAAGCCGACAATAGAAGTTCCTTTAAGATATTGAAAGATATGCTTAATTGCGCATAAATGAGATTCCTTAGGGTTATCATGATATCTTGCACAAATGCAAACGTTAAACATAATATCGGATCGACTAGCAGTTAAATACAATAAACTATCAATCATACATCGATACTTTTGCTGGTCGACTAGTTTGCCACTTTCATCAAGATCAAATTTGGTTGATGTAGCCATATGAGTTCCGATAGGCTTTGCGTTGTCGAAGTCAAACTCCTTTAGCAAGTCGTTCGTGTGCTTAACTTGATTGTTGAAGGTTTCCTGAGAGTCTTGTTTGATTTGCAGTCCAAGGAAGTAGTCCAACTCTTCCATCGTACTCATCTCAAACTCACTCTACATATACTTAGCAAATTCTTAACATAGATGTTTGTTAGTAGAACCAAATATAATGGCATCTACATAAATTTGACTAATAAAATGTCATCATTTGAGGATTTGATAAATAAGGCAGTATCAACTCTCCCTTTTGAAAAACCATTTTCAAGTAAGAAGGTACTTAGGCGATCATACCAAGCACGAGGGGCTTGTTTAAGTCCATGGAGTGCCTTACGTAACTTGAAAACATGATCTAGAAATTGAAAATCTTCAAAGCCAGGGAGTTGTTTCACAAAAAACTTCTTCTTTTATAAATCCATTTAATAATGCACTTTTCACGTCCATTTAAAAAAAGTTTAAAATCTTGAAAACATTCGCATGCATAAAGCATGCGAATGGATTCTAGTCTAGCAACATGAGCATAAGTCTTGTCATAATCAATTCCTTCTTCTTGATTGTAACCTTGAGCTACTAGACGTGCTTCGTTGCGTAGAACTTGTCCATTGTCACTTAGTTTATTTTAGAACACACATTTGGTACCAATTACAGATTGACCAATAGGTTTGGGAACAAGTTCCCAAACTTGGCTTCTCTCGAACTGGTTTAGTTCCTGTTGCATGACATAAATCCAAAACTCATCTAAGAGTACATCTACTACTGATTTAGGTCCTACTTGAGAAACGAATGCAACATTAGTAGCTATATCCATAGTAGAAGAACGTGTACCTACTCCTTTCGATACATCACCTATGATAAGGGTCTATGGATGGTCTTTCATGAATTTTATGTTCCTCGGTAGGAGGTGGCTGCGGAGGCGACTGATGGCCAGAGCTCGGCCAGGCATAGGGGAAAGAGAGTGATAGAGTAAATTGTAATTGTTGTAGTTTGTGTAAATTTGTGTGTAATAATAAATGATTGGGGAATGCCCCAATATAGGATAGGAGAGCTTAGCGGCCAAGTTTGGGCCACGACAAAAATGTAATATGTAAAAATGGAAAGGGACAATAAAAAAATTGGAAGGGGGAGGGAGGTTCTAGGGATTTCTAACACATGGCTTAGCTAGCCATGACTAACAACTAACTATCAATTAGTTAGCTAACAATAAATTATGACTAACCAATTTAGTTAGAGATAACTATCTATAGCCATGCCATAAAACTATTTTCTAAAGCTAAATAATTCAAAATAATTTATTTACACTATTACCTATTTTTATTTAGCAAAACTAAATAATTAATAATCAAGGAAAATTCATTATTAATTATGCGGTCAATTTAGTCATGGCTAGTCGTGACCACGATCATCTTAAAAAAATTAAACTATTAAGAATTTGAAAAGGAAATCAATATTTTTCACATTTCAAAAAATTTGAAAAAAATTCTATAAATTTCGAAAAAATATTGGAAGTCAATTACAAGGGGTTACACCCTCTCGTCTTGATGATGATGAGGATTATGATCCGAACCTTTTTGTTTCACTAGAGAGATCTACCCGTTGGTTTGATCATTTTCGATACAGGAAAATCTGTCCGGGTAACACGATTAATTTTACCATTTTTTTAGATTGTTTGACCACTTTTGAAAATTTAGGACTTCGTGAATTTTTAGAAGTTTCAAATCCTATTTACGAAAATGCAGTTCGTATGTTTTATTGCAACATACAAGAATCCGACGACTGTATCCATTCATTAGTCAACAGGATGGAATTTGAATTCAATTCTGCCGACTTGAGCGAATATTTTCTAATGTCTAACAATTGTGATGCTCTTGTCGACATTACAAAGGTTCAATTTCCTGATAGCATGACTCTTGAATCCTTCAAAGTCGTGTTGTGTCATCCTGATCTGGTTCCTCGGAGACGGTTGTACGCACGCATCTTAAACCAATATTTCTATGAGTTACATTGTATACTGATGAGATCACGTATTTGGAACTATCTATGATGTACCACATTTACTTTGGGATTTTTTTCCTTTCCCAAGACCATGTTAGCTCTTATGATGAACTGTCGGAGGGCAGGCCGTAACCTCCTCTATCCTATGCATCTGACGACAATCTTCCAGAAATTTATTATTCCTTTATAGTCTTGTCCCATCTCTGGAACGCCTTTAGAGCTACTTAGGATAGCAGCGCCAGGCCGATCTGACTCGTTATATTGACACTGAGTTCCACCATATTTCTCAGGTTCAGGTATTGAGAAATGCTATGGTAGACATTCAGTGGACGATGGCTCATTATCCTACTACACGGACGACTATCATCAGTCACACTGCCTTTGATGAACCGAGACTTGAGGATGATCCGACGTTTGTCTACTTCAACCCTATGATAGCCTATTTTGACCCGACCTAGCTGCATGCTGATGCTCCTGGTGGTGCAGATAGTTGATTTGATGTTTTAGACTTAGTATTTTATGGATCTGTTTGATTATGATGATATGAAATATAGCAACATATTTTATTTTTATGCATTTTAGACTTATTTACTTCAGTTGTAGTGACACTTTCTTTTATGTGAGCTGTTAGTTTTCATATATTAATGCTACAGCTGATGTACTAGTTTCATACTACTTGAGTTGTTGACTTGTCATTTCATATCGTATTTGTATCACTATATGTTTCTTTGTTGTTGTTTAGCTCATAAATTGCAAGAGAGCCATATTTTGAGTACACGACAAAGGGGAAGTATGAGCATACCAAAATCAAAATTTTCAAGATTTCAGACAAGTCAGATATAATTTCAAAGTTTCAAGATAATATTTTGGTATAGACTCAAAGTTTGTCAATTATCAAAATGGGGGAGATTGTTGGTTCACTGGTCATGATCATACCTGATTTTGATAATCAACGTCATCTTTGGTCGATATATAATATATATATATAGCTACAGGTTTCAAGTCAGAATGTCTTAACCTACTGCTACAAGCTACAAACATTGCGTCGTCATCAAGAACAAAAAACGATGGAATCAAGATCAAGACTTTTACATATTTCTTCTGTATTTTATCTTTATTTGAGTCTAGAAAAAATATGTAAGATTGATCAGGATCGGTACTGGCTTAGCTATTCTCAGTCCACAAAATATATAGCTTACCTATCCACAATTTTATATCCAAAAGTCCACAATCAAAAATAGCCCCAAACCCATCAAAATTGGCCCAAACAGTTCTATCAAAACTCAGGCAGAACTCGGCCAGAACTTGGCCCGAGTTCGGTCAGGGCAGTTCCAACTTATTTTTGAATTCCCTGGATATCTGCATCCAACGTTCGAATGCGATATTTCTGCATCCGAACTTTGCCCGAATTTGGTTCATAAAAGCAATATAAATAGGGAGGAACTTTCATATTTTTAAATCGCTCAATCATCCAATCTCATTCTCTTCTCTGTTCCTTAAAGTGTTTTCTACGAGCTACAATTTCAAATCTAGCCTACTACTCTTAGCCAAGCCAGTATCAATTCAGTTTAATCTAGAGTTTCGTTTTGAAGAATTGTATCGAAGGCTATTTCAGAAAATGTTCAAGTTTTTAATCGCCTTCTAGAGTCGGTCGTGCACACGTTGCCAAGCATGGTATTGTTGAAGTCGATCGTGTACTTGTCCCCAAGCATGGTGTTGTAAGAGTTGCAAGCACTCAGTTAAAGCTTGTGCCATAGTGTATTAACATCGAGCAGGAGTACTCGAGACTGGATTAGTCCTCCACGAGAGAAACCGATATATATCGTTGTGTCACTGAGTTAGAATCTTCTTAACTCTTTACTTTTACTACAACTCATTTACTGTTATTTCATTTGCTCTCAGTGGCCATAGTATATAATTTTCAGTTGTGATATTTATTCTACACACACTCTATTCACCCCCCTCTAGAGGTGCTCAACAGTCCTACAAAAGGGACGAGATCAACCTTGGTTGACTGATCATACAATCGATCTAACGAAGAGTTGAGCAATCAATTGAAAGATTCAAGAAAGAAAGAAGGAAAGGAGATGAAAAAGAACTCACCGCAGTCTCGTTGTCGACATTTGTCTTGTTGTTGTGGCGGAGATGATGTCGATACTACTACGTCGTCGAAGAAGCAACGTCGCTCAACGAAACTCGCAGTGCAGACACGAAGATCATGGTGATGCTTCGATACTCGCCATGGCCGCTGCGAGTGGAGATGAGGGTGGTGCTCCATCGACAGATGGTTGTCGCTACTAGGGAATATCGCCTAGGCGTCACTTAACGAGATGGCAGTCACCGCCATGGCTAGAAGCTCGAAGTTAGGGTTAGGGTTGCAAGCCAATGGAGGAAGAAGAGGAGGAAGGAGAAGAATGAGGAAAAATCTCGGCAGGGCTTTGCCAAGTGAAGGAGAGTGAACTAAAACACAGAGGAGCTCTGTTTATATAGAGTGGATGAGAGGAGATTGGAGATTTGCAAATAAATTCTCAAATATGAAAAAATAATTCGTAAATTGCAGATCTAACTATAATTTTGTTATAACTAACTAAATTAATTAGTTAGTTATAACTAACTAGTAAAATGGTGGAATGTTAGTTAGGATTTGTTGTAACTAACTAGTGGCAAGTGGGAGGTTGTTATAACTAACTAGAGTTAGTTAGAAATTAGTTGCAACTAATTATTCCCTTATCCAAATTAGGAATATTCCTAACTCTCATGACATGGCACATGCCGATGTACCAATATGCCCTCGCCCTTCATCCTATTTACCAAATTGACCCTCTTAGCTAAAAATACTTACTAAATTGCTATTCCTAGCCAATTTACTTAAACAAATAATTGGAAAAATATTGATTTATTGGAGAAGTAGGGTTACACATATGCTATGGTGTGTACAAGGCACATAGTTGGAATGATTAACATGTATCTTTCCAATCCATTGAGGGTATATAAGAGTCCAGTGAAGTGGATTCTATGATATGTTCAGGATACTATTAATTAGAAGCTTTTATTTGGTGGTAACGAGTCGAAACTAGTTGGTTACACTTACGCTGATATAGCTGAATATATAGACAAGAGGAGATCGACTTCGGACTACGTTATGATATTTGCTGGTGGAGCAGTTTGTGGCAGTTGTGGTTGCAGAAGTGTGTTGCCATGTCTATGATAGAGACATAGTCATTGCAGCGACGAAGGCTTGCAAAGAGCTATTGTAGATGAAAAAGTTTTTATAGAAAGTTGGGCTTAAGCAAGAGCAATACATTTTGCTTTAAGATAGCCAGAGTGTAATCCATCTTGGAAAGAACCCGACATTTCATAGTCGGTCCAAGCATATTGCAACTCAGTATCATTGAATACGAGATATGCTTGAGGCGAAGGCGATGCTTGAGAAGGTTTACATGAAGGACAAAGGAGTAGATACTTATGAAAGTTTTACCAAAAGAAAAGTTTGGGTACTGCATGAGGATCATCGGTGTGATGAGCTCATCCAACAAGTTAGAAAGAGGAAGACATGTTGAAGTTGGGTAGGACTTTCAACCTATGTGGAGAATATCCTGGAGTGCGACGGGTGCCATCCATGTGTAAGAGAAGCTTGGCGAGCTGAAGGCAAAGTTCTGCCAAGGACAGACCGAGTTCGGTCCGAATTTGTTTCGTACCGAGTTCGATCCGAGTTCTGTCAAACCCCTAAAGAACTTCATGTCCTAGGCTGACCGAATTCGTTCAATGTTCGATCAAGCCAAACTGAATACGGTCCGAGTTCAGTTTTGTCGGGCTGAACCAGATTTTGGGTGATTTGCCTATACCATTGGATCCCATCAAACGATCCATATTTGTTACGGTTTATGGGAGCTATATATAGGTATTTTCTAACCATGAAAACTTTTATCATATTTATCAGAGATAGATATCAAACCTAATTAAGGCTTTGCAACTTTTTGAGAGAGAAAGAGAGATTGGTGGCTACTTTGAAGGAGAGATTTTTTAGAATAACTTCTTTCATTATCTTTTATTCTTCTGGAGTCTGTAATATATTTTCATCGTCCAAGTAGTTGTAGTGGTCTGTTTGATCAATGAGAAGTTTGTAAGGAGTCTGTATCTTCTTATTCCATTAGTGGAGGCTTTTTAGGGTTGGACTTCGATCGTCTCATGGTTTTTTTTGCAAGGAATTTTTACGTCAAATTATTTTGTTTGCATTTTGGCTCTTATTGATTTTGGTAATTTAGGGCCTGTTTCGTTGTGATTTTAAATGGAGCATTTTGAGTTTAAATTCAAAAGTAGATGTAAACTGCGTTTGGCAGCCAACGCTGGAGCTTTGGTTCCCAATTTTTTTGGCAAAAGCAACACTCTGAACGATGTTTTTAGAAAGTAAAAAAAAGTTGTTTTGAGAACAACTTTTCATACTCTTAGGTGGGCCCCACCCCACCCTACCCCCCAAAACCCACACACAGCTCCCAATTTTCTCTCTCTCCTCTCTCTCTCTCCCCCTACCTCTCCCTCTCCTCTCCCTCTCCCTCTTCCCTGGCAACCAACACTCTGGCCATGTCCTCCACCTCCCACTCACCCCTATAGCTTTCCTCTCCTCCTCCTCCTCCGACCATGATCCTACGCGCGACCCCTCCCCTCCTCCTCCTCCTCGCGTCGAGCATGATCCCTCCGCTCAGATCTGACCTCGACTACGATAGCAAACTCGTCCACCACCTCACCCTCTCTAAGTAGCCGGACTCGACCATGACCTCGACACGATGACCACGACGACGAGCTCGACACGATGACCACGACGACAAGCTCAACACGAACGACTCAGATCAAACATGTCACGACCCGCTCCCGAATAATCGGACACGAGTCGGACACGCCCAGCCTTCGTCGTTAGACACGACGAAGTAAGTTGTACCAAGCTAGGGAAAACTAACCAGATAAACATGAAAGTATAGAATCACAGCATCTAAAAAAAAGTATCCCAGAATGATCACCATAATCCATAAATCTAGATATCTTAATGTACCAGAATCAACAGAAATAAAAAGTGCTATGAACTCTAAAGTCAATATCTCAAAGTAAAGCTAAGTAATCTAAACCTGAAGCCTCAAGCTAAGCCTCATCCTGCTCAGCTAAAATCCTGGGCTCTGGCCCATAGAGTAGAACAATGTCCTGCAACATACCTGCAACATATCCTATTCAGGAGCGGAGCAAAGTACAATTCTAGGTAATGAACAATAACATCATGATATGGAAAGTAAATGCTGAAAGAACAAGAAGAACAAGATATCTAAAGAAAAGGAAGAACATGAACTACTGCTATAAAGATACATGAAAGAGCACGACTATATAAAGATGCAGGAAAGATCACGACTATAGCTAAAATCAAGATCAGGATCATAGGAACTAATGTAAGAACAAAACCCTGAACATGTGTATTAAGAATTTGAAATACTTCTATGATATGTGACCGGCTTGGGTAAGACCATGAAAGAGCATGAAAGATCCTGAAAGATCATATATGGTACGGCTTAGGACCCGCGTGCACTGTGCGAGGCCTAAGCTAAAGATCATGAATAAGTATCCAGGTTTGGTCACATATCTAGAGTATTTCCCCACCCCAAGATACAAGTAAGATCATGAAGGAACAAGCCAGAAAAGATCATGAACGTGTCGCAGTGTGTCAGCAATAAAGAACAAGAAAATGCACTGATCAAAACCATAGAATGTACTTGCCTTTGCTCCGGGAAGATCGGGAATAGGAAGATAGTAGTCTCTATGTCCACCTGAATTTGATAATGCGTACAAGTTGGTTAAGTTCTAATACTACACCAGCTATTCAGGTTTTCATAAACCAATTGATCATCTAATTATAAAAAGAGTAGTTATCATATTATCCTGAAATTAGTTTAAGTACAATTATACTTGGGAAAACACTTTAGAGTACTCTATATATCAATATACTTGAATATTTACAAAAGTACATTATTACTTCATTAAGAATAATATAAAGCTAACTTCATCCAAACTCAGAAAATAGACTCATTATTACATCCCTATACACAACCCTAGCAAATAATACTGCAACATCATTGAGTAATCCGAACACTCCAGTAACCCATAGGTCTTTAACACCATTTACTTATTGGACCAAAATGTAAGTAGCTAACTCTCTTCCTGCAGGCTGTCATATAGGCTCAAAATAATTTCAGTGTTCTTGAATAAACATTAGGAAGAACCCAAATAGTCCAACCCCTTACCCATTTAACATTCAATTGATAGTCTAAAACCTCCTGCACAAAATTGAACTTATACAC
This sequence comes from Iris pallida, assembly GCA_029216955.1. Classification (NCBI taxonomy): domain Eukaryota; kingdom Viridiplantae; phylum Streptophyta; class Magnoliopsida; order Asparagales; family Iridaceae; genus Iris; species Iris pallida. The sequence continues at coordinate 3,340,215 of JANAVB010013398.1, forward strand.
TACCATCTAAGCACAATTTGGTCTATAGCTACTCAACAGCAAAAATGAAGGTTCTAATAATGCCTGAACATGCCAACAGAAATCAGCCACTTTTTCTCAAATATAAAGGTCAAGTGACTCGGAGAATTGCAAGAGGAACGTAGAAACAAAATGCCATATGAATGTCAGAACCAAGAAGAACACATACGAAGTTAACAGATCCAACAAATCAAATATAGCCTGTATTATTGGACGAATCTCAAAATACTAACATCTGAACTGCCATACTCATTTCCAACAATTTTCAAGGCAAGTCACTGGACCATATCCCCTTGTTTAATCAAACAGTTATAAATTTTTAAACACAGGAATTCAGAACACAACAAAATCTGAGAAATACCAAATTATACAATAATTCAGAACAATATCAATTGCTAAAATCTATATTTGCAGTAATCAACCCGACACACTATTCAACAGCGACAAGTTGCACAAATTAAGCTTGGCACCCGGACACGGCAATGGTTCACTATAAGAAGTCCCTGCATCAATTTCGGCAACGCAAAACTGCAAAGGTACAATGGTACTGGTCTCACACGTGGACATGACTGCACCCTGGACACCAACTTGGACACGATCACTAGTATGTAAATGTACGGACATAGCTCTGCTATTCCTAACACCAATCCACATGACGCCACACGAACACAAATCGGACACCAATGTTCATCAGCTAGGAGCGACTCGAACACACGTTCGCCACACATGAAGCGACACAACAACTGCGAATTAAAACTAACACCCAAGCATAACCGAGTAAATGAGGAATTTAAAACGTTACCTGGAGAATTTCCCATAGAAGTTCAAGAACACAAATCCCCTGATCTGAACTCGGCTCCCTTGAGATGGTTCAACAGCGAATTAAATCCCAAAAATATAATCTCTATGAGTGCGACGGATCGAAAATGGCGCTGCAAAGAACCCCAAATGAACGATCAACTCCAGATCTGTTCTGGCAATTCAGGTCCAAAAACACATAGATCGAAATCAAATTGAATGGATGAACGGATCGATTCGGAATCAATTTAAATGGATGAACAAACGATCCGAACTCACCTCTACGAGTATGAAGAATCGGAGAAACTGGGAACGTCGTAGTCGTCGTCGGAAACTGGAAGACGAAGTGCTGCTGGAAAATCGGTTGCGCCGCTCGGTCTGGATCGCGTGGCGTCGAGAGCGCTGATGTCGGAGGAGAATCTCACCGCTGGGGAAGAGCCTCCGCGGTGGCCTCTTGCCGCCGTCGCAGGAAGACACGACGCCGGAAACCCCTAGTCGCCGATGGAAATCACCCGCTGTCGTCGTTGGACGGAGATGCGTCAGAGAACGCCGTGCACAGCCGGCTCGTCGAGATCTCGCCGTCAGGTTCGTGGTCGTCGCCGATCCCGTCGTCGTCGTCGGGTTTGTGGAAGATGTCGATCCCGTCGTCGCCGTCAGGTTGCATGTGGCCGCTACTCGTAGACGCTGCCGAGGAGAACTCGGCTAGGCGTCTCCGCCCTTGGCCGGAGCTCCGTCGCCGAGCGCCACGGCTAGATCTAAAAAATTAGGGTTAGGGTTCGGGAGTGTATTTGGGGAAGAGACCGAGAGAGAAAAGTTTTTTTTTTTTAGAATCGAATGATTCTCTCTCTTCTCCTCACATCAGTTAAGAAAGGATGTGCATTTTGCACAAAACACCCCCCGCTCAGAAGTTTTTTTCCATAAGTCCCTCCTGCACAATCATCTTCCAATTTCACCCTCTTCCTTTTCATCAATTGCTAAGAAGTCAAATTTTTAGTTAGAAATTTGTTAGAAGATTTAAAAAAAAAAAATGGGGACCACACTAAATTAGTTGTAACAAACTTTTGAAAATTAGAAAATATTCCTGCTCCAAATTCTTTCTTCCAAAATATTCATAAAAGCATATATTTATAGGAAAAAGAAAATGAAATATTATTATTAAAATTTTAAATTCCACTAAAATGGGAAAAGTGGAGTTACAAATCTCTCCCCCTTAAAAAATTTCGTCCTCGAAATTCGAAGACCCACAAAATAAATCTCAATTCACAAAAAGTTCAAACACGAACTTGACGACGACGAAGAACTCGACCCAGATCGGACACAAACTCGACGAATGACGACGAACGACATGACGACGATGAACTTGACCCAGATCGGACACGAACCACATGAGAAGAAGATAGGGTTAGGGTTTTATTTGTGTCGGATACGAATTGGGTTGATGACAGATTTTTGGAACACAGAACGAACACAACTTAAAAAATAATTTCTAAAAAAATTACCAAACAAAATTTTAACCTTGTCACGACCCGCACCCTAAAGTAAGGGCACGAGACGTGGGTACGTCCAGCCTACGCCGCAGTGTCGGCGGTAGAACGCTGTCCTAGGTCTCATACATCTAACAGTATAAGGCTAAGCAGTTTATACTCCCCGAATGGGGGTGACATAGTAGAATGTAAACTCAATCACATCTAAGGTAGAGCATAATGGAAGATAGATAAAACATGAAATCCAAAAGAGATACATCAGATAGAAATCTAAGTGTCTAAGATACACCAACCCAGAAATACATCTCAAAGCTCAAATACAGTAATCCATAAAATAAATACAACTCAAGACAATTGAAAATAAGCTATAAGCAAACCCTAGCTATCTATACAACCTCTACTGTGTCTCCTCTAGGCTAGCAGGCAACCTCCAGGCTATCTGTAAAATTTATCAACAGGTCCAGTCAGGACAGGAGCGAGCACATTACATCTCAACAAATCATAGCAGGTCAGGATATATAATCATGCTAGAGAGTAAGATACAAGAAACTGAAGAATAATATGATAAACAGGAAAGAATGTAAATAAATAGCTACAGTATATAGAGAACTAACAGTGTCTAGTGATTCAGAGCACAAGATGGTTATGTAAATGGCACGATGTTATACACGAGTAATCTACAGAGGTTGTACACGAGTAATCTACTGGATTGAATACATAACCACTTCTACTCCCCCGCCCCAATCAATACACAAGGATCTAGTTAAGTTATGTTATTGCATACGAAGTATAGTCGCACAAGAGATCATGTGAATACATGAATATACACGATTTTACACGATTTGTACACGAATATCACGAATACAAGGAGTACATGATGCTCACGATAAAGTACACGAACACGAATACCCGATGTATCCGCTAAGGGGATAACATCGCACAACAATATCCATATAGCACTAATCCGTGTTTCCAACGTGTCAGCATCATGTAAAGTAATCTAAAGCATGAAATATACTCCTAATGTAGGATATGAAATGATCAGAGAATGTACTCGCCTGGTGTCTGAATGTCTAAAGTAAATATACTGTCCGAGGAGAGGTGTCTGGCTCATAATCAGAACAGCACAAGTCACAACAAGTCCAAAATGGCAATATGAAGTTCTACTATACATTCTACATGATTCTAGGTCAATCTAGACCAAAGTCAACTCTTGGTCAACTTGGTCAACCCTGAAAGTCAAACCTAGGTCAACTATGGTCAAACTAGGTCTAACAAGTCTAAATTAGGTCAAACAAGTTATTCTAGGTCTAAACAAACTAAGTATATGCAAATCAAGTATCCAAGATAGCTACTAACTCATAGCCTAAGTCACGTGCTAAACCAAGCACAAAACTAAACCATAAGCTAACAAGGCACACAAACTTAGTCATATAATGTATATATATTATTCACATTCACATATTCATATACATAGATATATATATAGGAAAGCTATATATATAGGCACATACATATATATATATATAGAGAAAAAGAGAGGTAAAAGAGTAAGTGAGTATGTGTGTGTTTGGCATGTGTGTGAAAGGATATGTGTTAATGTTCTAAAATTTAGTGATAGGTAGGTGTATGTGACATGGGATACATAATGTCAAAGGGTGTATGAATGCATGTGTGTAAAAGGTTATAGGTTAACCCAGTTTATAAAAATACATACATACATACTTACCTTGTATACATGCATACATACATATCATGTATATTACATTTACATGATACATACATGTATACTTGTATTATATTATACTTACATTCATGCATATTAGATACTTGTATTTATATTAACATATTGCAAACATTCATTTCATTCATGCATCTATGCATTACTTACATGTTTTATACATATACATATATTGTATATTCATATCATTTCATACATTAACATAGAGATATACAAACATGCACACATCATATATTTCATACCTTGCATTACCCTACATATCAAGTTATATATTATCATTCATTCATTTCATATATTACATTATCTTTAAGTTGAATACATCATATATGGATATAATACATTATCTCGCATGCTTGTATTCATATACTCTACATTACCATACATGTTATCATTATATATTGCATTACAATATTTATACATTATGCATTCATATCTATCATTACATATATATCTTGCATTCATATCTAGCATTCATTATATACTTTCATGCATACATTGTATTTCATTCTTTCATTCATGCATTGCTCATATGCATTATATTAATTGCATTCCTACATGCTTGCATTCAACCATATATATACATTAATGTAAAGAGAATATATATCATATATATATATTATTTCATTCATCTAACATATCATGTATTACATACTCTATATTCATTTAAGATCCATACTACATAGGCTCATAGGTTACACAAAATGCATATATCGTATAGTCACTCTTCTACTTAAAATCAATACTGTACCAATTGGGCCTTCACTAAATTCTAGGATTAAAGTATGTTGTATCTCTTTATGTTAGCTTTCCGAAACTTTAAACGGATCGCATTTTCGTGTCCGGAAGCTCCCAAAATCGCGAAAACACCGAAACGCGTTCGTCTTTCGTACAGCTGACACTCAAACAATTCTACAGAAAGTTCTAGAACGAATTTGGCTTATTAAAATATATATTTGGAAGGCTAACTTCGTTACGCTTCTTTTAAAAAAATAGAAGGTTAATTGGAGTTATGAGCTAAAAGTTATGGCATTTCTAAGTTGCTCTAGCTACTAAAAACGTGGATAAAAATTATGACGAATTTGGGTTGTTTGAGACAAAAGAAACACAAGTATATAACATAATATATCAAGAACTCACTCTCTACACTAATATATATATATATATATATATATGAGACACTATAGAATACATCTCCAATACAAAAATATGAGATTAAACATGTAATAATTTATTCATACATAACAACAACACATAGTGTGTCCAAATTTGGGGTTTTCCCACATGGACACAACCACAACATAAAGGACACTCCTATGACCTCCAAATGGACACAAAATGGACACAAATGGAGATACAACCATGGGGGTCATTCCTATGGGTTCCAAATATTCTTATATGCATGTAGGAATGGATTAGAGGAGAGATTATACCTTCCGGGAGAGAGATTCAAAGGAAAAGCCTTCCGACACGGCACCGACACGTAGAGATTCCAAAAGGACACGAACGAGAACCGAATCCTCCCAAACTTGGCTAGCACCCTCTAACCATGAAGTAGAAGAGAAATAATGAAGATTTGGTGGAAGAAATGATGGATTTGGAGATGAAATCAATGGAGGTTCATCTCTAAATTAATTTGGGGAAGAACAAGAGAGAGAAAGTGGATGAAAACAAATGAATGAAGGAGTGACTCACTCCTTATCCCCCCCATAGATGGCTGCCCAAAAATGGTGAGGTGTCCCCTATTTGAATGTCCAAAATGCCCTCCACTAATCTATTTGATTTAAATTAGGAATGGGTTAAAGGTTGAGGTCAATTTAGTCTAGTTTTAAGTCTCTAATTAAACTAACCTATCCATAAATAATTAGTCTAACTACTAACTAAAATTAATATCATGTGGACTAAAATTAATATCATGTGGGTCATGCCTAACTAGTGTGTGGGTCCCACTAGAGTCAAACTACCCCCCGGGTCCCCGTTTCAAGTCGGATTGAGTTAAAATTCGAACCCGACTCAAATAACCCCAAAAAAAATATAATAAATAATAAAATAAATTTCAACCCCAAAATAATATCATAAATAATAAAATAAATTTTAAAAATATTCAAAAATATAAAATGACAAAAATACCCTTGTTTCTGAAAACTGGGAGTGACAAATCTATCCACCTTAAAAAAAATTCGTCCTCGAAATTAAAAACAAAGCAATCACAGGAAACACATGCAGAAAACAATCTCATTCAAATACTTTTCAAAAAAAATCAGCAATAAAAAAATCTCTTTGAGGCACATCAAACATTTGTAAATAAAAACTGATACGTGTCCGATACGGACACAAAATCATCACAAAATCTCACCTATCAAGGGTCAAAATCAACAATCACCAACGCAATAGTATCAAAATAATTCAAAGAGGTCAAATGCAAAATATCCTTAGGCCAGAAATAACATTAAAACATCCTAATCACATGGTTAGGCTCTAGGTCAAACAGTCTCTAGGGTTTCACTAGCAAAACATCAAAATCACAAGTCATGATTTTAAATAGTTTTAAAATGATTTTAAAATTTTTTTACCAAAAATCATATCATGATTTAAATGTCAAATCAATAAATGATTAAAATTATAAAATTTTAAAATTATCCTCATTTTAGAAAACTGGGTGTTACAAGTCTACCCACCTTAGAAAAATTTCGTCCTCGTAATTAAAATGTTCATACTCCTTCTAGGTCAAACCCCCACAATCAAAGTCCTAGAACTTAAACAAATCATATGATTTAAAAGGACGACATACATGGTCATGGCATACGGTGGTAGCGAAAGTCTCATCTAGGTATACTAGTCATGCTAAACTAAAACGGTCATAGGGTATCAAAACACACAAGCAATCTAAGGTGCTAAACTAGAAAAGTTACAGAAATAACAAATCATCAAAACTGTAAGGCAGTCTACCACCCTATATAAAAACTGGTACTTATCAAAAATAAAATAAAGATAACTACCAATTATCTATAAAGGGGTACTATTCAAAGAAAAAATCAAAATCAAAATTTTAAAAGCACAAATGTCGAGCATTGAAATCCAATCACATTATATATAGAGAGAGTGTGCTAGAGAGGGAAAAGCTAGCGTTATGTACAAGTTATGTAGTTCGTGGATGTATGGGTGTATGTGGACATGTTCATATGGTTAGATAATAGGCGTGTGTGTATGTGAAATATACATGAAAGTGCATAGGAGGATTTGGGTTTCAAACAATAACTATCAAGTTACACTAATCATGGCATATTGGTTAAACAATCTATAATACACAACTAATTTGCTCATAACATGCATGGCTAACCATGTATATATGTATATATAAAGAGGTAGAGATTTAGTTATGTATCTATATACATTATAACATGTATGCATAAACTCTATATATATCTATATAGATATATGAACATAACATAGAGAGGAAGGGTTAGGTTACATGGTAGTGTATACTATGTTAGAGTGTGTGTGTCCTTGTACAGGGTTATAGCTTTAGTATTGAAAGGTTAAACCCAGTTTTAGTTCAGCATTTACATACAAAATCCGAAAATGAGCAAACATTTTAACCAGTGTAATATTAACATAATACAGTTTCAGATTTTTAGGGATTTGAAACATCACAACCAACTCAATGCTCCCAACACGTCCTAACATGATGGAGATAAAACCCTAACATACTATCCCTACATACGACAATGTATACAGCTCTAAATATTACATATTAAATCTGGAATTGAACTAAACATCTGCAATCAATAAAAAAAATGTTAACATGTATTCAGTTTTAGGATTTTGGAGAATTTCGAACATCAAACCAACCCAATGTTTATCACAACCTAACATGTAAAAAAATGTAAACCTAACATTATATTCCTACATACAATAATGTATATAGCTCAAATTATTACATTTAAAATAACATATTGAACTAATATTTAAAATCCAGTATTAAGGATTAATATGCACATGGTCTTAGATTTGACAATTTCAAACACAAAACTCAACCAATTTCTTTAAGAATTGAAACCCTGTATGAACATACATGTGCAGTGATGTAACAAAACTAATAACATGAAATTTATATTTAAATTACGAATTTAAACTGGAAAAAGCAGAGAACCAGAAATACTGGGGTTTTGAGAATTTAAACATCAACAACATATTAATATATATTCAGATAGGTTGGTAATCAAAGTGTAACATGCATACGCATCAGGCAAGTGTCTGTATCCGCTATATATATTCTCATGTCCCAATATAAAAAAATTCCATATCAAGACCAATATTTAGATTTCTACCAAGATTGCAAAGTAGGTGATTGATGTAATCAAGACAGTTTTATTATTATTATTATTTAATACAAGAATAATAGCAAGAAGAAAATAACGATAAAATCTGTTCTGTTTATCTGTTTAAAAGAAGAACCATTTTAAAACCAGAGCTATAATATCAAATCCAAGATAAGGTCTAGCAAAATCATCGATTCATTGTATTAAGAAGAAATTCATAGTAAGAAGTTACACAAGGTTTATAATACAGCTAAAGCTACTCCTAAGTTAAATAATGAGAAGCAAAACAAAACAAATAATAACTTCTTCTTTTTTTGAAGGACTGAAACAAAAGTAGAGAAAACATGTTCGAAAATATTTAAGGTACAATCTGATAATCATATGCGTCTATCCACAATCATGGTACTCTAAATCCTCGTCATACTAGTAAGCAAGGCTACGATAATCACAGAGTCCTCGATTTAGGTACATACCTCTAGAATCATGGTATTTAACATTTTTGCGATGCCGCTAGCTTGGCTGCAAAAATCTTAAATTCCCACACCCGAGAAATATATCCAAAATCAGACTATATGTCCTCACCATGCTGGCTAATGTGACTATAGAAGACTAGATTCCATAACTTAGATGACCTAGCCCATATAATTTTATCTTGACAAAAAATAAATTAAATCAACAATGAATACCCAAAAATCAAATTTATCAACTAACATCAAGATTCAAAAATGAACAAAAATCCTTCAAATCATATAAATACAAACTCGGATGCTACAGCTAACATCAAGATTCAAAATTCAACAATCTTTCATCAAATCAATAAATACAAACTCAAATTCAACAATAATCTCTCAAAATCAAATTCAACAACAGAAAGTAAAGATAAATCAAATCAAGGAAAGAGAGTTTTCAATTCGAAGTTAAAATAAGATTCTCAAGGGTCGTCCCAGGAATCTCTCAGGGGATCCCAACTGTGATTGAGTACCTTCAAAATATATCCTAATCCTACTACAGGCTGTAGTGGTACTCTAGTTCGAATACCACTACATAAACTCGACCTGCATGGGCCACCACTAAAAACGTGTCACGACCCGCACCCTAAAGTAAGGGCACGAGACGTGGGTACATCCAGCCTACGTCGCAGTGTCGGCGGTAGAACGCTGTTCTAGGTCTCATACATCTAACAGTATAAGGCTAAGCAGTTTATACTTCCCGAATGGGGGTAACATAGCAGAATGTAAACTCAATCACATCTAAGGTAGAGCATAATGGAAGATAGATAAAACATAAAATCCAAAAGAGATACATCAGATAGAAATCTAAGTGTCTAAGATACACCAACCCAGAAATACATCTCGAAGCTCAAATACAGTAATCCATAAAATAAATATAACTCAAGACAACTGAAAATAAGCTATAAGCAAACCCTAGCTATCTATACAACCTCTACTGTGTCTCCTCTAGGCTAGCAGACAACCTCCAGGCTATCTGTAAAATTTATTAACAGGTCCAGTCAGGACAGGAGCGAGCACATTACATCTCAACAAATCATAGCAGGTCAGGATATATAATCATGCTAGAGAGTAAGATACAAGAAACTGAAGAATAATATGATAAACAGGAAAGACTGTAAATAAATAGCTACAGTATATAGAGAACTAACAGTGTCTAGTAATTCAGAGCACAAGATGGTTATGTAAACGGCACGATGTTATACACGAGTAATCTACAGAGGTTGTACACGAGTAATCTACTGGATTGAATACATAACCACTTCTACTCCCCCGCCCCAATCAATACACAAGGATCTAGTTAAGTTATGTTATTGCACACGAAGTATAGTCGCACACGAGATCATGTGAATACATGAATATACACGATTTCACACGATTTGTACACGAATATCACGAATACAAGGAGTACACGATGCTCACGATAAAGTACACGAACACGAATACCCGATGTATCCGCTAAGGGGATAACATCGTACTACAAGATCCATATAGTACTAATCCGTGTTTCCAACGTGTCAGCATCATGTAAAGTAATCTAAAGCAGGAAATATACTCCTAATGCAGGATATGAAATGATCAGAGAATATACTCGCCTGGTGTCTGAATGTCCAAAGTAAATATACTGTCCGAGGAGAGGTGTCTGGCTCCTAATCAGAATATCACAAGTCACAACAAGTCCAAAATAGCAATATGAAGTTCTACTATGCATTCTACATGATTCTAGGTCAATCTAGACCAAAGTCAACTCTTGGTCAACTTGGTCAACCCTGAAAGTCAAACCTAGGTCAACTATGGTCAAACTAGGTCTAACAAGTCTAAATTAGGTCAAACAAGTTATTCTAGGTCTAAACAAACTAAGTATATGCAAATCAAGTATCCAAGATAGCTACTAACTCATAGCCTAAGTCACGTGTTAAACCAAGCACAAAACTAAACCATAAGCTAACACGGCACACAAACTTAGTCATATAATGTATATATATTGTTCACATTCACATATTCATATACATATATATATATATATATATATATATATATATATATATATATATATAGGAAAGCTATATATATAGGCACATACATATATATATATATATATATATATAGAGAGAGAGAAAAAGAGAGGTAAAAGAGTAAGTGAGTATGTGTGTGTTTGGCATGTGTGTGAAAGGATATGTGTTAATATTCTAAAATTTAGTGATAGGTAGGTGTATATGACATGGGATACATGATTTCAAAGGGTGTATGAATGCATGTGTGTTAAAGGTTATAGGTTAACTCAGTTTATAGAAATACATACATACATACTTACCTTGTATACATGCATACATACATATCATGTATATTACATTTACATGATACATACATGTATACTTGTATTATATTATACTTACATTCATGCATATTAGATACTTGTATTTATATTAACATATTGCAAACATTCATTTCATTCATGCATCTATGCATTACTTACATGTTTTATACATATACATATATTGTATATTCATATCATTTCATACATTAACATAGAGACATACAAACATGCACACATCATATATTTCATACCTTACATTATCCTACATATCATGTTAAATATTATCATTCATTCCTTTCATATATTACATTATCTTTAAGTTGAATACATCATATATGGATATAATACATTATCTCGCATGCTTGCATTCATATACTCTACATTACCATATATGTTATCATTATATATTGCATTACAATATTTATACATTATGCATTCATATCTATCATTACATATATATCTTGCATTCATATCTAGCATTCATTATATACTTTCATGCATACATTGTATTTTTCTCTTTCATTCATGTATTGCTCATATGCATTATATTAATTGCATTCCTACATGCTTGCATTCAACCATATATATACATTAATGTAAAGAGAATATATATCATATATATATATTATTTCATTCATCTAACATAACATGTATTACATACTCTATATTCATTTAAGATCCATACTACATAGGCTCATAGGTTACACAAATGCATATATCGTATAGTCACTCTTCTACTTAAAATCAATACTGTACCAATTGGGCCTTCACTAAATTATAGGATTAAAGTATGTTGTAGCTCTTCGTGTTAGCTTTCCGAAACTTTAAACGGATCGCATTTTCGTGTCCGAAAGCTCCCGGAATCGCGAAAACACCGAAACGCGTTCGTCTTTTATACAGCTGACACTCAAACAATTCTACAGAAAGTTCTAGAACGAATTTGGCTTATTAAAATATATATTTGGTAGGCTAACTTCGATACGCTTCTTTTAAAAAAAACGGAAGGTTAATTGAAATTATGAGCTAAAAGTTATGGCATTTCTAAGTTGCTCTAGCTACTAAAAACGTGGATAACAATTATGACGAATTTGGGTTGTTTGAGACAAAAGAAACACAAGTATATAACATAATATATCAAGAACTCACTCTCTACACTAATATATATATATGAGACACTATAGAATACATCTCCAATACAAAAATATGAGATTAAACATGTAATAATTTATTCATACATAACAACAACACATAGTGTGTCCAAATTTGGGGTTTTCCCACGTGGACACAACCACAACATAAATGACACTCCTATGACCTCCAAATGGACACGAAATGGACACAAATGGAGATACAACTATGGGAGTCATTCCTATGGGTTCCAAATATTCTTATATGCATGTAGGGATGGATTAGAGGAGAGATTATACCTTCCGGGAGAGAGATTCAAAGGAAAAACCTTCCGACACGGCACCGACACGTAGAGATTCCAAAAGGACACGAACGAGCTCTGAATCCTCCCAAACTTGGCTAGCACCCTCTAACCATGGAGTAGAAGAGAAATAATGAAGATTTGGTGGAAGAAATGATGGATTTGGAGATGAAATCAATGGAGGTTCATCTCTAAATTAATTTGGGGAAGAACAAAAGAGAGAAAGTGGATGAAAACAAATGAATGAAGGAGTGACTCACTCCTTATCCCCCCCCATAGATGGCTGCCCAAAAATGGTGAGTTGTCCCCTATTTGAATGTCCAAAATGCCCTCCACTAATCTATTTGATTTAAATAAGGAATGGGTTAAAGGTTGAGGTCAATTTAGTCTAGTTTTAAGTCTCTAATTAAACTAACCTATCCATAAATAATTAGTCTAACTACTAACTAAAATTAATATCATATGGACTAAAATTAATATCATGTGGGACATGCCTAACTAGTGTGTGGGTCCCACTAGAGTCAAACTACCCCCCGGGTCCCGGTTTCAAGTCGGATTGAGTTAAAATTCGAACCCGACTCAAATAACCCCAAAAAATTATAATAAATAATAAAATAAATTTCAACCCCAAAATAATATCATAAATAATAAAATAAAATTTAAAAATATTCAAAAATATAAAATGACAAAAATACCCTTGTTTCTGAAAACTGGGGGTGACAAACCTTTTTTTTCTGAAAATAATTTTTCAGATGACAGTAACCAAACGCAAACTTAGAATCTGTATATCCAAAAATAACTTTATAACATCTACTCTGAAAACTGTTTTCAGAAAGAAATTTTAGAAACACTATCCAATCGGACCCTTAGTTTTCTACGCTTTTCTTCGGTTCTCTCACACTCTCTTTGGTTTGGGAGAATGGTTTTCACGTTTCGTTCCTAACACTTCGCTCATGTATTTCTCTTCTTGACCTTTCAAATCTCAACCATGTTGTAGCTCATAATGTACTCCGAAGTATATGGTTAGAGATAAGGACAACCGAGAAGAAACAAACTAGATAGATGGTTCTCTAAAAATGTAATTATTGTTAGTGCCGAAGCATAATTTTCAATGAAAAATTCTGAAACTGAAACAATTGTACACACAACGTTTCAAATGCAGCACCTTAAAGAAGATGTGCAACAGAGATCCTGGAGGATTTTCGATGGAAAATTCTGAAACTGAAACAATTGTACACACAACGTTTCAAATGCAGCACCTTAAAGAAGATGTGCAACAGAGATCCTGGAGGATTCTGAATTACGAGGATCTAAAAAGATTCTACGTAATACACAAAAAATCTAAAGAGACTTTGTGCAAGCAACTATCGGCAGTAGAGCTTCTAAAAAGAAGTTACTGTAAAAGGTAACAGCAGCGATGACAGGCGAGAAAGAGATGCTGGGGTGAATGAACCACCGTTGCTCAAAGCTTTATTCGCCCCACACGAGCACGAACAGCTTCCAGGAACCAGCAAGTTCACGAAGAACTTCTGAAACGCTCGTAAGTCAATATTTGAGACTTGAACGGGCTTCCTGGACTTAACAGACTCCCTCAACTCTCTTCTTGGTGCATCTTTCAAAGGAGGCCAAGGGGCTCTATTTATAGAGTGGAGTTGAGACTTCACCTCTTCTCCTATCCGATGTGGGACTAAAATACCAATACTCAAAAATAGAGTTTGATATTTTAGATCATCCCACAATCAGCATAGAAGTGTGCCAGTCCACGCCTACCCCCCGAACACTCCCGTGCATGCACGAGACATCCTGGAGTCTGTGTCCGAGTCCGAGTCCGTACTACAAAAATTAACTTGCATCCTTGTTGGATTTAATCCTTTTTTCTTCTAGGAAAATACTTCCACATGGCACAAACTTGTGCCCCACTACACCTCATGTGCACACCTCAACACAAGCAATGTATTATATTGAGATACTCATGTAGAAGCATGGAATTTCACAACCAGAAAGCCCATGCGCCAGACACTACATGCGCCAGAACTCAACGAAGAACTTCACAGCAAAGTCAATAAGTATAGACATTTGAAGAAGGACTTTTTATTTATATATAAAAGTCTATTACATGTCTAGAAAAAGGTTGTACAAAGGAGAATTTCTACAAAGGAAAGAGCCTAAGTCTACAGCCAGCGGCCACCATGCGTCTCCAGATAGGCGCAGCATCACTATGCGCCATCAGTGAGGCGCAGCAGATATCATGCGCCTCCATCCAGGCGCATCCCATCATCTCTTCAGCAGCTCAGTTATGTGCATCCCTTCAGCCAAATTCTTCCAGCCAGGCTCACCTGGCCGAGCAGAGCCCAGTTATGTGCCGCTCTTCCAACCAGGCTCGCCCGATAAATGCTTCGACACAAAGCATTTAACCCTCTGGAACCAAGAAAGAGAAGAGCACCGCAAATACTGTGGCCAGGGGAGGCTTCAAAAGAGCCTCCAAAGCCGAAGGAAGACCATGATCGAAACCACGGCTAAAGGAGCAGCTTTCGACACGATCAAAGTGGGGAAACCCCACTTTGCAGGAAGAGAGAGCCTTGCACCGCCATTCCGATCTACGGCTCTTCCGGAATAACGGAGACGAGGCTCGAGCATCCCTATCTTTGGATGCAACAGGCACCTTCCGCCTGCCTTAGAAGCCCTCGACTCCGTCTTTTGGATGTAACAGTCACCTTCAAGTGCATCAAAGACAACACAGCGTCTCATCTTCACCCTCGGGAGCACTTCGTCAGCAGAATGCACCCGTATGTTCAAGTTCATATTGGAAGTACGTGAGGGAATGAGAAGCAAATCTTCTCTCCATGCCACTATTTATAGGCCGGGCAGATCAAACCCACGCGCCAAGTGGATGGCCCTCCGAATTCCGTGCAATAAATTTACATTAAATGGATGAACCGGACGCCTCGAATTCAGCCAAACGGCTATTTATAGCACTCGAAGAGCGAGACAGCCGCATTATTAAAAGACATGTCCGATGCGCCAGCCAGACAGTGCATCACACGGACGCGCCCTTCGGCATCAGGCGCATCACACAGACGCGCCCTACAGTACTCGGCGCATTATAGAGGGTGCGCCCCCACACATCTCCATACCGAGTGGAACGCCAACCGACGCGTCCACTCAGCTGTCCATCGAACGTCACCAACATTAAATGCTGAACTGACAGAGTTGGCAGCACGCCTCCCAAAGTCTGAACAGTTGACAGCTTTATTCAGAAAACGAAGCGTCGGCAACGTCAGCATCATCATGACTTCCGACGGCTACTGCCACGTGGCCACCCGTATGCGCCTCTACGGCCATGCGTCCACACCCGCATACGCCTCTACGGCCATGCGTCCAAACCAGCATGCGCCTCAAAAGCCATGCGCCTCAGACCCTTCACTGATCCCTAAAGACAGAAGAAGAGTCTCCGGTTGAAGTTTTGCATGCGCCTCAAAAGCCATGCGCCCCAGACTGATCTCTGATCCCAAAAGACAGAAGGAAAGTCGCCTGCATGCGCCTCAAAAGCCATGCGCTCCAAATGGTTTGTAACTCCTAAAGGTTATGAGCCGCAGCCTCCTCCTGCGCCCAATCCAAGGCGCAGCCCACCAGATCACTCCTCTCCACCAAATCCGAGATCTTCGAACCATGAGTCGACGACACGTGTCTTTTGACTCAACTCGTCCAAGATTTCAGCAACGGAAAGATCTTCTCTTCTGCTACGTGCCGGCTCACAACAGCAGTATGAAGAGTTCTCCCCTTCGATCAGGGCGCAGCATCCATGCGCCTCCATCAGCAACCTCCACGTGGCGTCCCCACACCGGTGCATCATACATGCGTGCATGAGCAGCCAGCCTGCAAAACTATAAATAGAAGGATCATCCCCTTCACACACAGACAGAGACTCAGAACACAAGACTCACAGAGAATCCACAACAGAGAATCACCGGAGAGGCAGTTCTAGACACTCAACGTCTTCCTCCTCTCAGCAAGCTCCAGCACCCAGAGCAATCAACACCTTCAGAGAACCGATAACCGCCGTCAGCCGGTCAACGGAGTCAACGCATTACCACTCGCTCCATTGGCACTAAGGACCCAGCTTAAACAAAAGTGTACTCCTAGGACTACATCTAAGTCCTATATTGTATCACTGTTCTGTTTGTATTAAGATTTCAATCAAAACAATTTTAATGGCAAACAAGCTGGCGACTCTGCTGGGGACCTCTTTCTCCTCTACCGAGAAAGTCGTGTCACAGGCCGACGACGTGAAGGTGGGCTCCTCCCACAAGACGCTGGTAGTGCGCCTCAATCAACAGGCGTACGAGGAGTTCATTTCTGAAGGAAGTGCGAGTCCTTCGAAGCGGCTGTCAAAGCCGAAGAAGACCCGCACAGTCTGGGTGCGCAAAGTCGACACCTCGGGCACCACCGTTGAAGGGGATGCGCCCGTCCAGCCATCCCTTCCTGCTGACGTCCTCAGCAGTCAAGGTGCACCCGCTGATGCAGCGTATCTCTCGGGGAAGCGTGCGGCTGACCACGTTCCCCAGCCATCTTCCTCTCAGGCGAGGAAGATACGTCGACGGAGCAGGGGCGCAGCCAATGCCCCGCACATTATTTCTGATGTGCCACAAAGAGCCTCTGTCTTTGACAGACTCACTCGCTGTAACGGCAAGGAGAATTTGGATGCTGAGTACTATGCGCCCCAGCGGGCTGGTACGAAGAAATCCAAGGCGGCACGGGCCATGCGCCACAAACGTGCTATGCCAGCAGCCGGCCAGAGGCACGCGCTTACAATCACGCGCGCTGCCGATGGCAAGCTGTACAAGGTTGACTCAGGTGCTCCTGCACTGACAACGAGTCGACCTTCAAAGTCCTCATCCCGCTTGGGCGCATTCACTGCGTGCACAACCAAGCCGAGAGAGGCAAACTCTGTGGTCTTGAACTCCCGCGCCTCCTCTGGTTGTGCGTTCGAGGTCCGTTCAAGTCACTTCAAATGCTGTGGTTCCTCCACTACTGATCGTGATGCCTGCTTGGTATTAGATCAGGGGGCGCAGCACTCACCCGACCACCCCGGCGCTTGGCCCTGCCATACGCCTGAGAGGGGTGTGAGGGTAGCACTCTCCTCCAACGACTTGCGCAACGTGATCACTCACAAGCGCCGGTCAGGAGAGTTGACCAACAAGCACGATGCACCTCTCACGGGGCACACTTGTGCAGTGGTCACCATCAACTGTTGTTGCAAGACGGCAGTACCGCCAAAGCAGTCGGTCTTCCAACGGCTACAATCATCGACACCCCTCCGACATCGCCTTGGGACGAAGGTGTCAGCAGAAGAGGAACTAAAGATTGCGTCATGCAACGTGATCTCCAATTCCTCATCTGTCCGGAAGACGACTGCCAATTTCTCGTCTTCATCCAAAAGCCAGCCGAGGAAAACCAAGGTAGCTGTCACGACCTCTGGAGTGTTCGAAGGCACTCGGTCGAGGAAGAAGTCCTTGGAGGAAGCTGGGGGTAGCCAGACCCTTGTCGAGCCTCCTTCCGAAGACGAAGATGTCCAAAGCACAGCTGCGGCGGATCTTCATCAAGGCGAAGATGGCCTCCCTGAAGCCCCTCAAAATGACGATGTCCTCCAGGACTCCGTCGGGGGTAGTGCTGAAAACGAAGAGGCCCTTCAAGACAGAGCTGAGGGCAGTCAGGCCCTTGCAGATGCGCCTGTCGAAGACGAACTCCAGAATGTGGCTGGAGGTGGCCAAACACCAGGAGAAGTAACTCCCCCACATGAGAGCGAGGCTGAGAGCGAAGCCTCAACTAATCCATCCACTTCCGACCGTGTCATGACAGTATACATGACCGGGGGTGATCTTGAGGCTGATGCGCCGCCACAGGACATTGTCCAGCGCATAGACTCGCTAGAGGGAGGACTCAAAACCCTCTCTGCCTCAATGCAAGCACTGACTCAAGCAGTGTTTGAGATGCGGTCGGCCTTGATCAGGACACCTTCAAATGGTCCCGACCCAGGAGCCAATGGAGAGTCGAGTGTGCCCCTCCAGCGGACACCCTCAGACACAGAAGCACCCCGAACATCGGAGCCCTCAAACGCTCCACTCCAGGTAGTACCTCCTTCCCCGACTCCTAGCTCCACGGAGGACGTGGTCGAAATGATCAAAGATCTGCAGAAGCGCTTCGAGTCCAAGAACAGGCAGGAGGAGCGCCAGAAGATGGGCATTCCCCAGCCTTATTCCCTTGAGTGGAACAAGGTGGTTTATCCCCCAAAGTATAAACCATAAACACTCACGCCGTATGACGGGAAGGACTCTCCACGACGGTACCTGACGTACTTCCAGTCGCAGACAGGGCATCTTCCGAAGGAGGACGCGCTCCTCACCAGCATCTTTGTTGGGGCCCTGAAAGGGGTGGCGTATGACTGGTACTGCAGCCTCCCCGATCATTCCATATCGTCCTTCGACGACCTGACACGCCTCTTCCTCGACTGCTTCTACGACGGTGGGAAGGACATGACGATGGCGTCTCTCATTGAGATACGCCAGAAGGACAAGGAAACGGTTCGGGCATTCATCGAACGCTTCCGTCAGGCCTGCTTCAGGCTACCTCCAGGCATGCCAGAACATGCGCTTCTCTCCGCTTGCAGTATGAACATGCTGCCTGCAGTAAAGCTCTGGCTTAACTCTACTCCCCCTCCCGACTGGAGCTCCCTAATCATTGAAGCTGAAGCTGCAGAGAAGAAGGCGGCCAATGCACGTCTTCTGGGTGTTAGCTTCCCCGCCTTTGACGATAAGGGGAAAAAGTTCGCAACCAACAACTCCGGATAAGAAACAAAGGGGAAACAGGCATTGACTGTTAATGCCTCGAAGGGCGCATCTGCGCCTACTCAAAAGCCTCCACTGGCACCGAGACCCAAGGAGGTGTATTCATTCAATGATGACGACACCCTGCAACTCTTTGAGATACTGAAGCAGGGTGACAAAATCAAGCTTTCGGACCCGAAGCGGCCCGATGAAGTCGGGAAAGTGGACAACCCGAGGTACTGTCACTACCAACGGTTTGTCGGACACCCGACTAAGGACTGCTATGTCCTCAAAAATTACATCCAGCGCATGATCAATGCGGATGTAATCTCCGTCGACTACGAAGAGAAGACGGTGTCAGCTAATATGGTGTCACTTCAGTTTGGCACCTTGCCGCCGACTACCACACAAGATGGCGTCGTCCCCATCCCTAAGGCGACAATGGATGTGGTGAATTTGCCACCCACCCGTGACAATGTGAGTGGACTTGTCCCACTCACCACATCTCGAGGAGAGGTCCTCTGGGTTCACCCCGACCTCGTCTCTGAGGTAACTCAACCGGAGGTACGCCCTACCTCCAAAGCAAAAGGCAGGAAGATCAAGTCTTGCCGCACGGTCTCTTCTTCAACGGAAGAGGCGCTTCCTGTGCAGACACGTGCACAACAGAACTCCCAGCCCGGTGAAGCTGCCGCCGAAGTGGTGCCTCCTGGCACCATCCCTGAGGAGGGTCCATCCAAGCCCTCAGCAGCCAATAAACAAAAGCAAGTGGAGGCCCGTTTCGACAGACCTCTGCGGAAAGAAAATGCTTCGGGGCTAGCCAAGCCCCACAATTTTGACATTTTGGCACAACTGGCCAGTACTCCTGCACGCCTGTCTTTGTTCGAGCTCCTGCGTCTCTCCAAGGACTCCCGAGAAGCTCTCTGCGAAGCTCTGAAGGATGCCGAATCCTTTCTCAGTCAGGTCAAGCAGCCTGAAGACCTCCCAACTACTTGTGCACACTGTCATTGTGCGGATGAAGTTATCCCAAACATAACTTTCACCCAACAAGACATGCTGCTCAAGCATCACCGACATAACCGACCGTTGTATTACACAGGGTACATCGGTTCGATAAAGGTGAGCAGGATTCAGATCGATCCGGGGTCTTCCCTAAGCATCATTCCAAAGGCGCTGCTATCAAAGCTGGGGATCCCAATGTACCGGCTGGCGCCCTCCAATACGACCATCAACGGCTTCAACGCCAGCAAGAGCGAGCCACTGGGCAAGATCCGGCTGAAGTGTCACATCGGCAGCCTCAAAACTGAGGTAACTTGTTATGTGGTGGATGCCGAGGTCAACTACAACATCTTACTCGGACGACCATGGTTACATGAGTACATGGTGGTGCCCTCCACGCTCCACCAATGCATGAAATATGTATCCACCAACGGCGTCATCCGGACGGAGTTTGCAGATATCGATCCCTTCAAAGGGATTGAGGCCTACTTCACCGATTCCGACTTGTACAAGCCACTTGACGAGGAGGAAGCCAACGATGTCGATGATGAAGCAGAGACGGCAACAGAGCCGGACTTGGAGCCCGAAGTGACTCCTGACGCCCCCTTGAAAATCCGTCTGAAAGGGAGACCACCCCAGAAGGCGCCTCCAATGAGCATCAAGCTATCAGGAAAAGCGCCAGCTCGCGAAGCTCCCCTGAAGATACGCCTCAAGGGGAAGCCACCACAAACAGCGGCTCCCCTGGTGGTAAAATTACAAGGGAAGGCGCCACTCATCGAAGGCGCAACCGAGGCACCCCTCAAGGTGCGTCTTAAAGGCAAGCCGCCGCAGTCATCCAAGATGCCGGAGAGGGCTCACATAACCCTCTCAGACCCCAAAGTCAGAGCGGTGGAGGACTCTCCTGATCCGGCCCCAGTGCTTACAGACGAGGAGCTTGGCGAATATATCTCTGCTGATGTAGACGCACCCTCCTTCGACAATGTAATCCCACGGGATAAAATCTCGTACTTTATCAATAATAGAGTGTCTTTCAATTATTCTTGTCTTCCACACTGGAATGCCATGTATACATTAGACAACGCTCTACGGTCGTTGCAAACATAAGTAACGACCGTCTACCATAATCAAATAGTCCCGTCTCAAGGAGTCTTCATAGTCCCTCCATGAAGCCGAGACGAAGGCACCATCATCTCGGGCAAAATCGAGCGTCGTCGGGACCTCCCGTCAATCGAGCCCGAACCTGATACCGGCAGAGTACAAGTCTATCGGTACACAGATGCGGCTAAGCACATCATCCAAAAGATGGGCTACGACCTGAAAAGCAATAAAGGCCTAAACTACGGCAAGGGTCGGCATCTCCCTGTCCGGCTTTCGATGCCCAATGGAAAGCCACAGGATTACTATAATCGGACTCGACGGGGGTTAGGCTATGTCACGCCGCCATCAACTCCAGAGAGTTCAGACGCAGAAGACATAGAACATTCCCACTCGTCAGAAGCATTGACGTGGGATTCCGATACCAGTATCGGATCAGTCTTCAGGAAAGTGCTGTCAGCTAACATGACATCGGCGCAACCTCAGAAGGATGAAGGCGAGGACCAACCGCCGGAACCCTTCGAAGAAGAACCCTGGGCTCAACGTCTAGGAGAACAATGGGAGTCTCGTTTTGAGTTACGAGAACCTCCCACCGAAGACGAAGTCGAGCAGATCGACCTCGGGGATGGGTCTTCTTCTAAACCCATCTTTATCAGCAAAAGCTTGGAAGGAGAAGACCGAGAATCTTTAGTCCAACTGGCTAAGGAGTATATCGACGTCTTCGCCTGGAGCTACGAAGACATGCCGGGTCTTGATCCACAGATCGCGATGCATAGGTTGAACATCTTACCAGATGCCAAACCTATCAAACAACAACAGCGATGCTTCTGCCCGGACATCATGAACGCCATCGATCAGGAGGTGGACAAACTCTTGACTAGTGGCTTCATCCGTGAGGAACAACACCCGGACTGGGTAGCCAACGTCGTCCCTGTCACCAAGAAGAACGGGAAGATACGAGTCTGTATCGACTTCAGGGATCTCAACTCTGCTTGCCCGAAGGATGAATTCCCGCTCCCAATCACCGATGTAATGATCGACAACACATGTGGCTTTGAACGCATGTCCTTCATGGACGGGTATTCAGGCTACAATCAAATCAAGATGTTCCCCGATGACGCAAAACACATGTCATTCAGGACTCCAAAGGGTGTTTTCTGCTACACAGTAATGTCCTTCGGCTTAAAGAATGCCGGTGTACCAGCGAGCTATGAGCACCATCTTCCGTCAATATCTTCGCAAGACAGTTGAGTGCTATGTTGACGACATCGCAGTCAAGAGCCGCCTCAAAAGAGATCACTTACAGGACCTAAAGACGGTCTTCGATCTCATGCGGGCACATCAACTCAAAATGAACCCCGCTAAATCCTTCCTGGGGGTTTCTAGCGGCAAATTCTTGGGCTTTGTCATCACGACAAAAGGCATTCATGTCGATCCCGAGAAGACTAAAGCCATCCTTAACATGGACCCTCCGAAGAACCTTCGAGAACTTCGGGGCTTACAGGGACGTTTGGCATACATCCGGAGGTTCATAGCAAACCTCTCCGATAAATGTCAACCCTTTACTCAGCTCATGAAGAAGGGAGTCTCTTATGTCTGGACAGAGGAGTGCCAAAAGTCTTTCGACGACATCAAGGCTTACTTAACAAGCCCGCCAGTCCTAGTGGCACCTATCGCCGGCAAACCATTCCTCCTCTACGTCCGTGCCATGGATCATTCCCTCGGCGCTTTGCTGGCTCAAAACAGCGATGCAGGCTACGAGCAAGCAATCTACTACCTCAGTCGAACACTCATCGGGGCCGAATACCGGTACAACCCCGTTGAAAAGGAGTGCTTGGCTTTGGTGTTTGCCATTCAGAAGACTCGTCATTACGTCTCGGGCCAGACAATTCACGTCATCTCCCGAGTCAATCCGCTCAGAGTTCTCATGACGAAGCCAGGGTCATTAAACTCCCGGCTGGCTACATGGGCGATCCTACTAACGCCATACAACATGGTGTTTGTCCCGCAGAAGGCGGTCAAGGGTCAGGCTCTGGCTGACTTTTAGCTGCACACCCCATCCCAGAATTTTCAAAACTCTATGAAGACATCCCGGATGAAGTCCAAGAATCAAACGTCACTGAAGAAAGCCCCGTCTGGCGGATGTTCTTCGATGGCGCTTCAAGAACGGGCCCCAACGGCCAAATCATCGCGGGAGTGGGGGTAGTCTTGGTCTCCCCCGATCAGCTGGTCATCCAGCGCGCATACTCCCTTTCGAAGCCGTGCTCCAACAATGTTGCTGAGTACAATGCACTCGTCATGGGACTCCAGCTAGCACAACAGCTGGGGGTGGATCATCTGGAAGCCTACGGCGACTCGAAACTCGTCGTAAACCAGATTCGGGGGCAATACGAGGTTCGCCATGAAGATTTGATCCCTTACCATGAAGTTGCATTGAACATCATTTCAACCTTCACTGGGTTCTTCATCGAACATGTACCCCGCCTACAAAACTTGGAGGCTGACGCTCTAGCTGGCCTCGCAGCCTCATTGGCCGCGCCTCTTGGGACTCAACACTATGTCACGGTAACTGGCCGAGACTTGATTTGTCCCAGAAACAACCTATGTTTGCAAATGGCTCACGCCATGCCGACAAACACTGGGGTTAATGTCCGAGACTGGAGGTTCCCGTTCATCGACTTCGCTGTCTACGGAATCCTTCCAGAGGACCCGAAGGAAGCCGTCTCAGTCAGGAGACGCTCTCTTCGATTCTACTACGATACAGCCACTAAAACGCTGTACCGACGCTCCTTCGACGGGCTTCTCCTTCGATGCCTGTCTAACGAAGAAGCGGCCGAAGCTCTTCGAGAAGCTCATGACGGAACTTGCGGAGCTCACCAACCAGGTCCTAAGTTGCAAGATCGACTGCGACGTATGGGCTACTACTGGCCGAACCATGGTTGCCGACGCAGTGGAATATGCTAAGAAGTGCCATGCATGCCAACTTCAT
Source organism: Iris pallida (assembly GCA_029216955.1). Taxonomy (NCBI): domain Eukaryota; kingdom Viridiplantae; phylum Streptophyta; class Magnoliopsida; order Asparagales; family Iridaceae; genus Iris; species Iris pallida. The sequence goes on from JANAVB010013398.1 coordinate 3,364,734, forward strand.
GCAGACTTCATACATACACCATCTGAACCTCTACATCCTACAGTCGCCTCCTGGCCATTCGAAGCCTGGGGCATGGACATTGTAGGGCCAATCACCCCTCCTTCATCGAGAGGACACCGCTTCATCCTGGCCATCACCGATTACTTCTCCAAATGGGCGGAAGCAGTCCCACTAGCAGAAGTAAAAGCTCCAGGGTGGTCAGCTTTATCAAACACCATGTCATTTACCGTTTCGGGGTACCCCGGCGAATCATCCATGACAATGGTCCTCAGTTTATCAGCCACATTTTCAGCAGGTTCTGTGACAAGAATCGCATTCAAAACGTGGCCTCAACCGCCTACAATCCGGCAGCAAACGGATTGGCCGAGGCGTTCAACAAAACTATCGTCAGGCTACTCAAAAAGTCGTGTCATCCAACAAATGCGACTGGGACGAAAAGCTTGGCGAATGCCTTTGGGCCTACCGCACAACGGTACGGACCCCAACAGGCAACACTCCATTCTCCCTGGTCTATGGGAGCGAAGCAGTACTGCCTCTCGAGATACAGATACCTTCGCTCCGCGTGGCAATCACAAATGATCTCACAGAAGAAGACAATCAACGTCGTCGTCTGCGGGAACTGGAGGCACTTGACGAAAAGCATCTCCTAGCTCAACAACGCATCGAACTTTACCAAGCCCGTATATCACAGGCTTTCAACAAGAAGGTCAAGCAAAGAACTTTCCAAGTTGGCGACCTGGTTTTAGCAGTCAGAAGGCCAATGGTGTTAACTCACAAGACACCAGGGAAGTTCGAGCCCAAATGGGAAGGACCCTTCATCATTGAGACGGTATACTCAAACGGTGCTTACCGGCTCGCCAAACCCAATGGGGACTTGTTCATGATGCCCATCAACGGCAAGTTCCTAAAGAAGTACTATTCTTGACATCCTCCAAGACATGTATTTCCCCAAACAACCTCTTCTCACAAAATCAATCGCTTCCGGAACCCAGCTGTTCCGTGGCATCCTTCCGTAGAAAGATAACCACGTCCACATTACCTCTGAGTTGTCTCTCTACATCCTACAAAGCGGAACCTTACACTTCGTGAGCTTACGCTATTCTTCATGTTTACCACGTCCACATTACCTCTGAGTAAACATCCCGTACAAACAACTCCTATGTTGTCGTACATTGATCGCAGAACTTCCACGTCCACATTACCTCTGAGTTATTCAGCGTATCCCCCAGGATCATTCCTACCACGTCCATAAACACCTCTGAGTAGGAAGATTCTATCATTCGAACATAATGATTGCCATGTCCACATTATCTCTGAGCAAACATGTTGGTTCCTTTATACTTATTATCTGTACCTAAAAACCAAGGTGCGCAAAAGGTAATAGGTCCACATAAATCATCAAGTTCATGAGATTAAAAATGAACACATCACAAAGAGATAGTGTATTTCTTTATTTTTCCAAAAAAAAGAGAGTACAGAAATACGCTATTTCCCCAGCAAGAATTGAAAAAACACATAAAAGAAGAGAAGCTACAATCCCCGATCCTCCCCAGGGTGGGATGAGAGTTCTCTGACTCGACGTCTCAGGTCGGCAGTGCGAGTTTCCACAGTCGCCTGGACTCGCAGCTCGGCTTCTTGACACATTAACCCGACAGCCTCAGCAGAAGTTTTACTCTCATACTTCTCATCAAGCTGTCGTCGCTGCTGAGCCAAAGCAAGGGTCCGCTGAGTAAGAGTCGCTTCCTCCTGCTTGAATGCCACGTGTTCAGCCAGGACACGATCAGCTTCTAGTTGAAGTTGGGCCCGCTGGTCTTCAAGACGGCGCATCTGAGCATCAACCTCTGCGATGTTAGCGTCCACCGCAGCCCGCTTCTCCGTCGTCTTCTCCATAGATTGAGACAACTGCTCCGCTGCAGCCTCAGTCCCAGCCACTTCACGCTCCCAACTGCTCACATCGGCCCGATGGGAAGCCTCGATTTCAGCAATCAACTTCCCTATCTCTGCATCTATCAAGACAGAGAGGTCATTTCGTTGGATGCGCTGCAGTTCCGCGAGCCGCTCGTCCAGCTCAATCACCGAAACCTCCAGAATTTCGGCCATATGGTCATGGCCTTGGTGAATGCGGATCAGCTCGATACAAGGCATTGCCAAAGCTTTTGCTGTCGCAAAGCTCCCCTTGCCATCCATCACTGCAGATACTCCTTTCTCCAGCATTTTGTACACTCCCTCGACGAGGAACTTTACATACTCGTCGGCATCCGCCAGCACCTGCGGCGTCATAGCAGTTGGGGGAGCTACACAGTTTGCGGACCGAGGAGGACCGCCAACCTCGATCTGAGAGGTTTGAACCTCGGCAGCAATGGCTCTCATCAACAGGGCCAGACTGCTAGCCCGAGGAGCCGAGGAACAAAGGAGCCGGCACATGCGCGTGATAGTACCCAAGTGGAAGGAGCAACAGAGGGTTCCACACCCTTACCCTTCTCAAGCCAAAATCACCGACGTCAACGGCCACCTCTTCTACCCCCGACTTCTATCAGCATCAGCTCCCCCCCCCGGCAAAACGGAGAGCAACATTTATCTCCTGGCCAGCCCCAGGAGACAAGACCGGCAGAAGGTCTCATTCTTCTCAGTCCTCTACAGGGACAGAATCTGCGCTACCCACTGATCGGTCCCATCTCTATGTCCATGGTTGAAGCCAAGGAAGGATTTGCCAATGATTCAGCCGACCTCCCTTCATCATGACAAGGAGGGGAATCAACCCTCTCCT